>CM077116.1:376288187-376817370 GCA_039619475.1 Icerya purchasi | reverse complement strand
ACACTAGATCGCGTGTTCACATTGGTCTCGCATACACACCACATGCAGTTCTATATGTCTAATTTTTAATTAACGATCTTTATTTTTTATGTATTGGTATTACTTTTTCCTACACAGTCATGTCATCATATACACTTAACATTGTCAAAAATAATTTTAAACGTTTCGAGAAAGAAAAATCTCCGATCAATAAAAAATATTTATTAACATCACAATTATTTTTAATATTATTCGTTTCGCTATAAACATAATTTTTTATTTAATAAACTCATCCGCATCATCAAATCGTTTTCAAGACATTATTGTTTCGAACGTCAATACCTGTTTTCCAAGAACTCTGCAGGTATATATCCTGTCATCGCAACAACCTTTACCTGCATGACTCACATACCTTCAAGACCACTTGTACATTGCTCGCACGCTATTTACCATTATTCGGTACAAGAATATTTTTCACACTCCTTCACATATGCGCATACACTCAAAGTCCTCGATTACTTTGTTTGTATACAAATATATTCAGCTTTCTCCGACAGAACAACATTTTTCTGATGTAACATTTCCCACTGCCATAAACCGATTCAAAGGTAGCTAATGAGATAGACTATCGAACAGAATCATTCAAGCAGTCAGTATTAGTTTTATGTTAAACATGTCTATTTTGTCGAATCTGTGTTCACGCATTATTAAAAAATTTACATCAACGTTAAAGAAAATAATTTCCTACGTTTTTTCTCTTTTTTTCTCTATCATTTTTTTCTGTCTTTTATCTTTTCTTTTTCTCTTTCTTTTTCTCTGTCTTTTTTTTAGTGAAAAGTTTGAAATACATATTATTCAATCATGAACGCTAATATAGTTAACGTAAGCAACAACTCAAAATCAATTAAGCACGCTGAATTTATTCAGAATTTATTTGCAAGTGATAGCGACTCGCATACGTCTTCGTCACTTCAATTACCGCAATCAGATGATGGTTATTCTTCAACAGAATCAACATCTTTTGCACATAAAATCGTTGGTCCAGTATTATTGTCAGATCAGATGGATATAGCGGAATATTTTGTAGATTTCAGCTTCCATAAGGATTCTGATTATGGTTTTCTAGTAACCGAACTAGCGATGATTGAGATGTCTGGCGGGAGGTATTTACATACGCTATACAAGCCAAGCAGAGCATGGTCTGCATCAAAAATGCCTCATTTACAATGCTCTTCCGTGAATCATTACTTGAAAAACCCCTCATTATTTCCCTGTCGGGAAGAAATATTCATGGCACGCGATATATTCACAATATTGTCCGAAAAACCGAAGGCTCGCGTATATATTTTAACCACTTATGCAAAACTTATATTATGGGAACTTAACGAAAAGTCTGAATTGTTGCGTGACTTGGACTACGAACTCGTTAATATGGAGAAAGTCTTTCGAGTACCTAGTATCGATGATTTATATCAAGAATACTCTGGTATAAGCAATTTGCTAACTTGTAAACACCATTATGAGAATGATATTTTTCATTGTGCGGTGAAAAATGTTATGGTGATGAGGACATGGCACGATCACGTTATCCGTCCGCTGAAGCTTATGAACAATCTCAATATAAATGATTTAAGCCAGTTATTCATTACAGCCACCAAAGAAATGATAATTACATTATTTCCAAGTTGCATCGGGGACATTTATATATTTTTACCGGACAGATTAAAACAGGATAATACGATAAAATCATTTCTACCATGCTACGATCACGAACATGATAAAGAATATTATATCGACGGTGATACATTACGCAGGAGTACTCGAAATTGTGTCAAAGTAAAAGATTGCGACGACTGTCAACATTCAATTCATACGGATTAAAAATTCAATAAAAGGCGCGGAATTTGAAAGATGGAGTTGTCTAGATCCTACGAAAGTTGAATATGAACATAACAATTACCTTTCAATGTACCAAAGTCAGCTTTCGCGCAGTATGTATAATATGTGAAATAAAACCATATTTTTTTCTTTTACTCGCATTTTTATTTTTATTATTTCAAAATCTTTTACATTGTTTCACATAAATTATAATGTATGTATGTATATATGTATGGAATTTTAATATGTAATAATATACATTTCATACATTTTATTTTATTTCATGATCGTATAATTACTTTAAAATTATTTAGATACACCGCAGATATTATAGTACCGAACACATCATTTATTATTTCATTCTATTTCAGTTAATATGTTGTATGGACGAAATCAAATCAATTTATGTAACTGTTTATTTAAATTTAAATAATCTTTTTCTTTTTCTTTTTTTTTTATCTCTCAGCATATGCATGCGTGTATATGCTTACATATACAAGTATGAAAAAAATTATTTTTTTATTTTTTCCTCGATATGAATGGTAAATCTACGAATTTATTTGAAAAACGGTCAAAACCTAATACATAGATTTCAAACTTTGATGGAAATTTCCGTAAAACGTTCAATTTACACTTATTATCTTTAAAAAAAAAATTTTTCATTATTATTATTCATATCATTTAAATAGACTGATACGACAGAGAGAGAAAATAAAAAGCTAAATTATTTTTACACGTGAGGGAGGGAGCTGATGAAAACGTACGAGTCTTATTATTTGGAATACAGATTATGAAGGAAATTTTTATTCAATGTTTCGTTCTAAGATTTTTCATTTTTTACATTTAAAATTTTTCAATACGAAAATATTTCGAAATCTACAGGAACGTCTACGAATAGTCTTCGTCATTATAGAAGCACCTGCAGATCATGTATCGACACTGCATGCGCGTAAGGGTGAGTAAATATGTGTGAATATGTGTGAACATGTGTGTGTATGTATGCTTGAAATGTGCGAAATGGCTAATAAGAAACATCCCGCAACGACAGGTAGAGATCCGATTATAGAATAAGAGAGTGAGAGTGAGATAAATTATGTACCTTTATTATTGCAGAACTGCACTGCAGTGGCAGACATGAAATATCCGTTAGCATCCTTTTCGAGGCAGTTTTATAAAAAAGGCCGAAAATTAGCTTTAAAACTGGATGAATGAGATAGTTGATAATAAACATACCATTAAGACCGGTATACGTGTATGTGGGCATGTGTGTGAGCGCACGGTTAAATGAATGACAAAAGATTATTAACTGCATAGACATTGTTAAATACAACTATACTGATTTATCCGTAAAACTAACAAATTTTACCGTTGTTTTCTTTCCTTTTTTTTTTTTCTTTCACGTTTTACCAAAAATTTATGTTAGTTCTAAAAATATTGCTAAATTCAAATTAAATCGATCATGTTATTTTATTTTTTATTTTTGTTTCTTTAAACAATGTGTTACGATCGTATTTATCTTGCTCAATCTTTTACCTAATATTCTAACGGTTTTAGACAACAGCAGAAATATGCAAGTTACCTTGGATGTATTATATTTTATTCGTGTATATGTGTATACACGCTTTCTATACAAGCACATGCAAACATCGGATGCTGGAAATGTATGATAATATAATTTTTAAATCAATGATTAACGTATTATTATTATTATTTTTTTTTTTCACCCTGTGATATACAAAATAACATCATACTTGCTTTTACAACAATATTTAAATTCTACAAAAATAAATGTCCCCAGGGTGGGGAGTAAAAATATCATGAAGAATCACTGTTTTTTTGTTTTTTTTCTTTCTTTGCTTCACAATCTTTTTTCTTTATATTATTTTTTATTTCAGAGATTTTTTAAAATAGTTTTCTTTACACTCCAATATGGAATCTGTTAATTTATTGTACATGTCATATAATATGATAAATGCTAAAATTCGGAAAGTTTTTTTAAAGAAGTAATTGACAGAAGAGTATACTTTTGAAAACAAGAGAGTGAAGAGGCTATACATAAAAAGCAATATGATGCATTAAACATAACGAAAAAAAAAAACAAAAAAAAAAAAACAGAAGAAACGTAAACACAAAGACTATTATGTTTTTTCATTAATCTATTCAATTACAACTTTTTTTCATTCATCTATATTCTAAGTTCCATCATAAGTTTTAATTTTTTATATGATGCCTACTAATTTCTATGTTTACTTAATTTATTTACTTTTCCACGAATGTTTTTAGAATTAAATTTTGAAAAAATTAAACATATTTTCGCACCTGCATCAACTATCACATTAAATACATGTAGAAATTTTCATTTCAAACACCGCCGGAAAATAACATGTTTTTTTTTTTTTTTTTGATATTTTTTAAAAATTTATTCATACTCTCTCTCGTTTTTTTTATTATTTTCTTATGTATATGTATTAGAATTAGTGATGTGCGATTTCGAAATGTTTTTACAATCGAAACAACCGATAATCGTCAAAAAAAAAAACAATTGAATGATTTTTGTGAATACAAATGAATTATTCAAATAAAAACCGGAACCATCCGAACACAAACGAATGAAGTATTCGTTAAACATCGCCTAGATTCTTTCGAGAGAAATAACATTTCGAATGATTGTTGCAAATAGGAATGAATTATTCGAATAAAAACCGAAACTATCCGAACACAAACGAATGAAGTATTCGTTAAACATTGACTAGATTCTTCCGAGAGAAATAGCATTTCGAATGATTGTTGTGAATACGAATGAATTATTCGAATGAAATAACATTTCGAATGCAACCACGGAACAATCGAATGCATTCAAAGTCATCGAACAATCAAATAATTCGAATGAATCATTTCGAAGTTGCCCATCACTAATTAGAACCCATATGATTTTACAATAAAAAAAGTGTTTATACTCATTATTGAAGTTGAATATAGATAATATTTACATTTAAAGGAAAAAGAAAAAGTTATTTTTATTATTCCATTCGCACGCGAAAAAAATTATGAAATGTAAAATATATATATAATTCATGTAATATATTTACAAACGATTAACAAGAATAAAAGAAAATTAATTTAAAAAATAAATAAATATCACAAAAAATTTAAAGATGGAAAAATTACAAGATTATGATTCGTACAATGCTCACAAATTGACTCCTTTGATCGGGTTATGTTGGAATTCGAACAAACTTGCATGGTTGCATTGCAGACAATCTTTGATTAAGGTGGGATGTACTGCACTGAGTGGAAAAGAATCTGGAATATCATAGCTATGATGTTTAAAACATGGTAAGAAGCGTTTGATACGTCGATCATTCTTTAGTGCTACAGGTAATTTATTGTAAAAATCGCAAATTTTTTGAGGGCATACATTAATTAATATCTCTGCAGTAATATTTTGCATCAAGTCGCACGTAGAATATTTTACTAATGATAATATAGGTCTAACATTTACATCGTACCATTTCATCATCACATATACATTCTGCAATGAACACCTATGTATGTTTTTATCCGTGTGTGCATCACATTTTACAACTCTTGATATTCCTTTATACATATTATTTAATTTCCTTAAATTGGGTATACCGAATTCTTTTTCTAAATTAATAATCTTGAATCTTGAAAGTGATGTTTCAAATAGTTTTATCCATATAGTGGTAATTTTTTCATTTCCTTTAACGTAAATATTCAATGGTTCCAAATCTTCCAACACATTTTCTATATCACCAGCAATAGATTCGTAATTGTAATCTCCTGCATTCCACGGAATTGAATGACAGTTTTGAATTATCCTCATGTTTTCTTGTTTTTTATTATTGGATAATACATCCCATTCGAATGGAGGCTTGTAAATTCTATGAAATTGAATTTCACCATCGATACTTATTATTGAAAGTTCCTTAATGATGTACGTATCATTATCATATTTAAAACATTGAATATCGATAATTACCTCACGTGCTACTATCATTGTTACAGTTGTTATTAAAGAGAAAAGAAAAAAAACTAAAACTTTTAATAGTAACTAAAATTTAAACGTGTGAAGAACACTAATTTGTGAAACTAATAACAAGCGAGCGAATACAGTTATTCAGAGAGTTGACATAATGTCTACCTTTGAATTAGATGCATTCGATGAAATGTTGCATCAGAAAAATGCCCCTCAAACGGAGAAAGTTGATTGCATACATTGATGAATGAAGTTGTTAAGAACTTGTACATACATATACATTTTGTTTGTGGTAGTGTATGCATGTACACATGAGATCTTACATATAAGTAAGGGTCAAGATCCGGTTTTAACAACTGTATCAGACGATCTTAACGTGCAGCTATGTACATGCAGGGATAGACTTTAATATAATCATTATCGATGGTAAACGAGAACATTAATTCATTTTTAAATTTTAATATATCGTCTTCCGTCACTAATAAGATAACATAAAAAACTACTAACTTAACTGAATATATCCTTCTTCAACCAACTTTTCTTCAATCATTCGAATTTCATCATCTACACCAACATTTCACACTTTTTTAGATGTATGCGATAACAATAATCACTCAACCAATTCATTAGGATCGTCTGAATAATCGATCGGTGTATCTTCGTGACATACTCCGCCATCAGCACAATGCTTAGTCTTTGCTCCATCATAGTAAATTTTTACACTTGATCCATTAGACTGAAACATCGGACGTATTATTTTTCTGTATTTAGGAAATGCAGTACCCTTTAATACACCAGTAGCGCGTAAATGAGCTCTAGTACACTCAAGTATTTATTTATATAGATCTAAATCATTATTTTGTATATTTATTCCCATCTATATGCGATACCATTAGTAAATGAAAGAGTCCGGGTGTGTAAGGAAATTTTATTTGCTTACTTCCTTTTCCTAAATAAATTTCACCATATTTGCAGTCCCAAGAAATCAATGTCGATCCTATCAGATACTCATCAATGTTTGTATCATAGTGTATTCCATATACTTGATCATTCGGAACAAGTTCATTAAAATCTGTATGAAATGAATCTACTTCACTTATGTTAAACGACTTAGCTTTGAGTTTGTTTTTTAATATTTTCATCTTCAATTTCAGACTCAGCGTCACTTCTCTGTTTACTATTAGACCGTTTTTGACGTTTTTTACCATTGATGTATCATTTATTCCATAAGAATCTATTTTTTATCTTTCAGATTTTTGTAATGCTTCATGAATTTCCAATAATGGTTTCATAATAGGTTCCAACATGATGGGTGAAGTACTTGTAATTGGTTTCCTGGGTATAAGTGTGTTTATGTTAGTGTGTACATGTAGGGCGTGGTTCTGCAATAATGTATCGACTGGAATAGAAATCATAAGAATATTAAGATCCTGTTTCAACAGTTTTGAAAGTGTTTGCATGCAACATCACATGTAGTGATGGCTGAAGCGAGTGTGTAAAAATAAAAAAAATAAAAAAAAAATCTTAGGCTAATTTTATAATACTTACACTCGGAAAAATAAAAAATAAAAAATATGTACGAATGGAAAAAGGGTGAGAAGGGATGTTTAGGTTAGTTTCTGGCTTTAAATATTATATTTTGGTTAATTTCAGAATTTTTATATTCACACATAGAATTTTGAAAAAATCGTGGTATCACAAATGATCGAGACTTGCGCAGGAACGGTGCGTGCGCTTTATAGATATGCCAGGAGGACAAACGGAGCTTGGGTTAGTTTTCAGCTTTAAATATTACACTTGGGCTAGTTTTCAGCTTTAAATATTACACTTGGGTTAGTTTTCAGCTTTAAATATTACACTTGGGTTAGTTTTCAGCTTTAAATAATACACTTGGGTTAGTTTTCAGCTTTAAATAATACACTTGGGTTAGTTTTCAGCTTTAAATATTACACTTGGGTTAGTTTTCAGCTTTAAATATTACACTTGGGTTAATTTCGGAATTTTTATACTTACTCGCAATATAAAAATTCCGAAATTAACCCAAGTGTAATATTTAAAGCTGAAAACTAACCCAAGTGTAATATTTAAAGCTGAAAACTAACCCAAGTGTATTATTTAAAGCTGAAAACTAACCCAAGTGTATTATTTAAAGCTGAAAACTAACCCAAGTGTAATATTTAAAGCTGAAAACTAACCCAAGTGTAATATTTAAAGCTGAAAACTAGCCCAAGTGTAATATTTAAAGCTGAAAACTAACCCAAGCTCCGTTTGTCCTCCTGGCATATCTATAAAGCGCACGCACCGTTCCTGCGCAAGTCTCGATCATTTGTGATACCACGATTTTTTCAAAATTCTATGTGTGAATATAAAAATTCTGAAATTAACCAAAATATAATATTTAAAGCCAGAAACTAACCTAAACATCCCTTCTCACCCTTTTTCCATTCGTACATATTTTTTATTTTTTATTTTTCCGAGTGTAAGTATTATAAAATTAGCCTAAGATTTTTTTTTTATTTTTTTTATTTTTACACACTCGCTTCAGCCATCACTACATGTGATGTTGCATGCAAACACTTTCAAAACTGTTGAAACAGGATCTTAATATTCTTATGATTTCTATTCCAGTCGATACATTATTGCAGAACCACGCCCTACATGTACACACTAACATAAACACACTTATACCCAGGAAACCAATTACAAGTACTTCACCCATCATGTTGGAACCTATTATGAAACCATTATTGGAAATTCATGAAGCATTACAAAAATCTGAAAGATAAAAAATAGATTCTTATGGAATAAATGATACATCAATGGTAAAAAACGTCAAAAACGGTCTAATAGTAAACAGAGAAGTGACGCTGAGTCTGAAATTGAAGATGAAAATATTAAAAAACAAACTCAAAGCTAAGTCGTTTAACATAAGTGAAGTAGATTCATTTCATACAGATTTTAATGAACTTGTTCCGAATGATCAAGTATATGGAATACACTATGATACAAACATTGATGAGTATCTGATAGGATCGACATTGATTTCTTGGGACTGCAAATATGGTGAAATTTATTTAGGAAAAGGAAGTAAGCAAATAAAATTTCCTTACACACCCGGACTCTTTCATTTACTAATGGTATCGCATATAGATGGGAATAAATATACAAAATAATGATTTAGATCTATATAAATAAATACTTGAGTGTACTAGAGCTCATTTACGTGCTACTGGTGTATTAAAGGGTACTACATTTCCTAAATACAGAAAAATAATACGTCCGATGTTTCAGTCTAATGGATCAAGTGTAAAAATTTACTATGATGGAGCAAAGACTAAGCATTGTGCTGATGGCGGAGTATGTCACGAAGATACACCGATCGATTATTCAGACGATCCTAATGAATTGGTTGAGTGATTATTGTTATCGCATACATCTAAAAAAGTGTGAAATGTTGGTGTAGATGATGAAATTCGAATGATTGAAGAAAAGTTGGTTGAAGAAGGATATATTCAGTTAAGTTAGTAGTTTTTTATGTTATCTTATTAGTGACGGAAGACGATATATTAAAATTTAAAAATGAATTAATGTTCTCGTTTACCATCGATAATGATTATATTAAAGTCTATCCCTGCATGTACATAGCTGCACGTTAAGATCGTCTGATACAGTTGTTAAAACCGGATCTTGACCCTTACTTATATGTAAGATCTCATGTGTACATGCATACACTACCACAAACAAAATGTATATGTATGTACAAGTTCTTAACAACTTCATTCATCAATGTATGCAATCAACTTTCTCCGTTTGAGGGGCATTTTTCTGATGCAACATTTCATCGAATGCATCTAATTCAAAGGTAGACATTATGTCAACTCTCTGAATAACTGTATTCGCTCGCTTGTTATTAGTTTCACAAATTAGTGTTCTTCACACGTTTAAATTTTAGTTACTATTAAAAGTTTTAGTTTTTTTTCTTTTCTCTTTAATAACAACTGTAACAATGATAGTAGCACGTGAGGTAATTATCGATATTCAATGTTTTAAATATGATAATGATACGTACATCATTAAGGAACTTTCAATAATAAGTATCGATGGTGAAATTCAATTTCATAGAATTTACAAGCCTCCATTCGAATGGGATGTATTATCCAATAATAAAAAACAAGAAAACATGAGGATAATTCAAAACTGTCATTCAATTCCGTGGAATGCAGGAGATTACAATTACGAATCTATTGCTGGTGATATAGAAAATGTGTTGGAAGATTTGGAACCATTGAATATTTACGTTAAAGGAAATGAAAAAATTACCACTATATGGATAAAACTATTTGAAACATCACTTTCAAGATTCAAGATTATTAATTTAGAAAAAGAATTCGGTATACCCAATTTAAGGAAATTAAATAATATGTATAAAGGAATATCAAGAGTTGTAAAATGTGATGCACACACGGATAAAAACATACATAGGTGTTCATTGCAGAATGTATATGTGATGATGAAATGGTACGATGTAAATGTTAGACCTATATTATCATTAGTAAAATATTCTACGTGCGACTTGATGCAAAATATTACTGCAGAGATATTAATTAATGTATGCCCTCAAAAAATTTGCGATTTTTACAATAAATTACCTGTAGCACTAAAGAATGATCGACGTATCAAACGCTTCTTACCATGTTTTAAACATCATAGCTATGATATTCCAGATTCTTTTCCACTCAGTGCAGTACATCCCACCTTAATCAAAGATTGTCTGCAATGCAACCATGCAAGTTTGTTCGAATTCCAACATAACCCGATCAAAGGAGTCAATTTGTGAGCATTGTACGAATCATAATCTTGTAATTTTTCCATCTTTAAATTTTTTGTGATATTTATTTATTTTTTAAATTAATTTTCTTTTATTCTTGTTAATCGTTTGTAAATATATTACATGAATTATATATATATTTTACATTTCATAATTTTTTTCGCGTGCGAATGGAATAATAAAAATAACTTTTTCTTTTTCCTTTAAATGTAAATATTATCTATATTCAACTTCAATAATGAGTATAAACACTTTTTTTATTGTAAAATCATATGGGTTCTAATTAGTGATGGGCAACTTCGAAATGATTCATTCGAATTATTTGATTGTTCGATGACTTTGAATGCATTCGATTGTTCCGTGGTTGCATTCGAAATGTTATTTCATTCGAATAATTCATTCGTATTCACAACAATCATTCGAAATGCTATTTCTCTCGGAAGAATCTAGTCAATGTTTAACGAATACTTCATTCGTTTGTGTTCGGATAGTTTCGGTTTTTATTCGAATAATTCATTCCTATTTGCAACAATCATTCGAAATGTTATTTCTCTCGAAAGAATCTAGGCGATGTTTAACGAATACTTCATTCGTTTGTGTTCGGATGGTTCCGGTTTTTATTTGAATAATTCATTTGTATTCACAAAAATCATTCAATTGTTTTTTTTTTTGACGATTATCGGTTGTTTCGATTGTAAAAACATTTCGAAATCGCACATCACTAATTCTAATACATATACATAAGAAAATAATAAAAAAAACGAGAGAGAGTATGAATAAATTTTTAAAAAATATCAAAAAAAAAAAAAAAAACATGTTATTTTCCGGCGGTGTTTGAAATGAAAATTTCTACATGTATTTAATGTGATAGTTGATGCAGGTGCGAAAATATGTTTAATTTTTTCAAAATTTAATTCTAAAAACATTCGTGGAAAAGTAAATAAATTAAGTAAACATAGAAATTAGTAGGCATCATATAAAAAATTAAAACTTATGATGGAACTTAGAATATAGATGAATGAAAAAAAGTTGTAATTGAATAGATTAATGAAAAAACATAATAGTCTTTGTGTTTACGTTTCTTCTGTTTTTTTTTTTTGTTTTTTTTTTTCGTTATGTTTAATGCATCATATTGCTTTTTATGTATAGCCTCTTCACTCTCTTGTTTTCAAAAGTATACTCTTCTGTCAATTACTTCTTTAAAAAAACTTTCCGAATTTTAGCATTTATCATATTATATGACATGTACAATAAATTAACAGATTCCATATTGGAGTGTAAAGAAAACTATTTTAAAAAATCTCTGAAATAAAAAATAATATAAAGAAAAAAGATTGTGAAGCAAAGAAAGAAAAAAAACAAAAAAACAGTGATTCTTCATGATATTTTTACTCCCCACCCTGGGGACATTTATTTTTGTAGAATTTAAATATTGTTGTAAAAGCAAGTATGATGTTATTTTGTATATCACAGGGTGAAAAAAAAAAATAATAATAATAATACGTTAATCATTGATTTAAAAATTATATTATCATACATTTCCAGCATCCGATGTTTGCATGTGCTTGTATAGAAAGCGTGTATACACATATACACGAATAAAATATAATACATCCAAGGTAACTTGCATATTTCTGCTGTTGTCTAAAACCGTTAGAATATTAGGTAAAAGATTGAGCAAGATAAATACGATCGTAACACATTGTTTAAAGAAACAAAAATAAAAAATAAAATAACATGATCGATTTAATTTGAATTTAGCAATATTTTTAGAACTAACATAAATTTTTGGTAAAACGTGAAAGAAAAAAAAAAAAGGAAAGAAAACAACGGTAAAATTTGTTAGTTTTACGGATAAATCAGTATAGTTGTATTTAACAATGTCTATGCAGTTAATAATCTTTTGTCATTCATTTAACCGTGCGCTCACACACATGCCCACATACACGTATACCGGTCTTAATGGTATGTTTATTATCAACTATCTCATTCATCCAGTTTTAAAGCTAATTTTCGGCCTTTTTTATAAAACTGCCTCGAAAAGGATGCTAACGGATATTTCATGTCTGCCACTGCAGTGCAGTTCTGCAATAATAAAGGTACATAATTTATCTCACTCTCACTCTCTTATTCTATAATCGGATCTCTACCTGTCGTTGCGGGATGTTTCTTATTAGCCATTTCGCACATTTCAAGCATACATACACACACATGTTCACACATATTCACACATATTTACTCACCCTTACGCGCATGCAGTGTCGATACATGATCTGCAGGTGCTTCTATAATGACGAAGACTATTCGTAGACGTTCCTGTAGATTTCGAAATATTTTCGTATTGAAAAATTTTAAATGTAAAAAATGAAAAATCTTAGAACGAAACATTGAATAAAAATTTCCTTCATAATCTGTATTCCAAATAATAAGACTCGTACGTTTTCATCAGCTCCCTCCCTCACGTGTAAAAATAATTTAGCTTTTTATTTTCTCTCTCTGTCGTATCAGTCTATTTAAATGATATGAATAATAATAATGAAAAATTTTTTTTTTAAAGATAATAAGTGTAAATTGAACGTTTTACGGAAATTTCCATCAAAGTTTGAAATCTATGTATTAGGTTTTGACCGTTTTTCAAATAAATTCGTAGATTTACCATTCATATCGAGGAAAAAATAAAAAAATAATTTTTTTCATACTTGTATATGTAAGCATATACACGCATGCATATGCTGAGAGATAAAAAAAAAAGAAAAAGAAAAAGATTATTTAAATTTAAATAAACAGTTACATAAATTGATTTGATTTCGTCCATACAACATATTAACTGAAATAGAATGAAATAATAAATGATGTGTTCGGTACTATAATATCTGCGGTGTATCTAAATAATTTTAAAGTAATTATACGATCATGAAATAAAATAAAATGTATGAAATGTATATTATTACATATTAAAATTCCATACATATATACATACATACATTATAATTTATGTGAAACAATGTAAAAGATTTTGAAATAATAAAAATAAAAATGCGAGTAAAAGAAAAAAATATGGTTTTATTTCACATATTATACATACTGCGCGAAAGCTGACTTTGGTACATTGAAAGGTAATTGTTATGTTCATATTCAACTTTCGTAGGATCTAGACAACTCCATCTTTCAAATTCCGCGCCTTTTATTGAATTTTTAATCCGTATGAATTGAATGTTGACAGTCGTCGCAATCTTTTACTTTGACACAATTTCGAGTACTCCTGCGTAATGTATCACCGTCGATATAATATTCTTTATCATGTTCGTGATCGTAGCATGGTAGAAATGATTTTATCGTATTATCCTGTTTTAATCTGTCCGGTAAAAATATATAAATGTCCCCGATGCAACTTGGAAATAATGTAATTATCATTTCTTTGGTGGCTGTAATGAATAACTGGCTTAAATCATTTATATTGAGATTGTTCATAAGCTTCAGCGGACGGATAACGTGATCGTGCCATGTCCTCATCACCATAACATTTTTCACCGCACAATGAAAAATATCATTCTCATAATGGTGTTTACAAGTTAGCAAATTGCTTATACCAGAGTATTCTTGATATAAATCATCGATACTAGGTACTCGAAAGACTTTCTCCATATTAACGAGTTCGTAGTCCAAGTCACGCAACAATTCAGACTTTTCGTTAAGTTCCCATAATATAAGTTTTGCATAAGTGGTTAAAATATATACGCGAGCCTTCGGTTTTTCGGACAATATTGTGAATATATCGCGTGCCATGAATATTTCTTCCCGACAGGGAAATAATGAGGGGTTTTTCAAGTAATGATTCACGGAAGAGCATTGTAAATGAGGCATTTTTGATGCAGACCATGCTCTGCTTGGCTTGTATAGCGTATGTAAATACCTCCCGCCAGACATCTCAATCATCGCTAGTTCGGTTACTAGAAAACCATAATCAGAATCCTTATGGAAGCTGAAATCTACAAAATATTCCGCTATATCCATCTGATCTGACAATAATACTGGACCAACGATTTTATGTGCAAAAGATGTTGATTCTGTTGAAGAATAACCATCATCTGATTGCGGTAATTGAAGTGACGAAGACGTATGCGAGTCGCTATCACTTGCAAATAAATTCTGAATAAATTCAGCGTGCTTAATTGATTTTGAGTTGTTGCTTACGTTAACTATATTAGCGTTCATGATTGAATAATATGTATTTCAAACTTTTCACTAAAAAAAAGACAGAGAAAAAGAAAGAGAAAAAGAAAAGATAAAAGACAGAAAAAAATGATAGAGAAAAAAAGAGAAAAAACGTAGGAAATTATTTTCTTTAACGTTGATGTAAATTTTTTAATAATGCGTGAACACAGATTCGACAAAATAGACATGTTTAACATAAAACTAATACTGACTGCTTGAATGATTCTGTTCGATAGTCTATCTCATTAGCTACCTTTGAATCGGTTATGGCAGTGGAAATGTTACATCAGAAAAATGTTGTTCTGTCGGAGAAAGCTGAATATATTTGTATACAAACAAAGTAATCGAGGACTTTGAGTGTATGCGCATATGTGAAGGAGTGTGAAAAATATTCTTGTACCGAATAATGGTAAATAGCGTGCGAGCAATGTACAAGTGGTCTTGAAGGTATGTGAGTCATGCAGGTAAAGGTTGTTGCGATGACAGGATATATACCTGCAGAGTTCTTGGAAAACAGGTATTGACGTTCGAAACAATAATGTCTTGAAACGATTGATGATGCGGATGAGTTTATTAAATAAAAAATTATGTTTATAGCGAAACGAATAATATTAAAAATAATTGTGATGTTAATAAATATTTTTTATTGATCGGAGATTTTTCTTTCTCGAAACGTTAAAATTATTTTTGACAATGTTAAGTGTATATGATGACATGACTGTGTAGGAAAAAGTAATACCAATACATAAAAAATAAAGATCGTTAATAAAAATTAGACATATAGAACTGCATGTGGTGTGTATGCGAGACCAATGTGATATGCTATTGTGGCTAACGCTGAAAAAAGTTCATGATCAATAGGGAAATTCGTGATAAAAGATATGTGTGTGGGAATGTACGGTATGCTTTCGAGTGAACCATTGATTAATTTTTAGAATCGATAAAATAAATAAAGATCAGCAATTTTAGATGTGAGGGGGCGGGGGTAGAAAGAATGAATTTTTAGGATTGAAAAAAAAAAAAAAAATGAAAAACATATTCGAATCAATTTTTTGAAGAACTCGTAATAGAGTAACGTATAATGTAGAATCTGTGCGGTGGATAGATAGTATGCTTTCACAACAGTCTGGATGTCTGTTCGGATTAATTTTTAAAACCTCGGAAAACATACAGAAATACTTACGGACTGAAAATAATCGTAATGAGAAAAATAATAAAATATACTTGGACTAATTTTGAAAAAAAGTGGTAACACGAATGAATGACACATGCGCGAGAATGATGCGTGCGCATTCATTGAGAGGCGAGACATCGATAGATTTATTTTTAGAACCATGGAAAACATACATAAATACTTACGGATGGAAAAGTAATCGTAAGTGAGAAAAAATAATAAATATACTTAGACTAATTCTATAATACTTAGGCTTGGAAAAAATATTATGAACGATAGGGAAACTATCGAGAGCAGAGTGTGCACGGGATCGAATGGTTCGCTTTCGTGGTGGCTAACGCTATGGTAGATATAAGCGTGTGATCTGCCAGTGCTAGTGATGTGCGTCGAAATGTTTTTACAATCGAAACAATCAACAATCGTCAAAAAAAAAAAATAAAACAATCAAATGATTTCCATTCGAATGATTTGATTCGAATGATTTTAATTTGAATGATTTTAATTCAAATGATTTTAATTTGAATGATTTTAATTCGAATGATTTTAATTCGAATGATTTTGATTCGAATTATTTTAATTCGAATGATTTTAATTCGAATGATTTTAATTCGAATGATTGATGTGAATACGAATGAATTATACGAATGAAATAACATTTCGAATGCAACTGTGGAACAATCGAATGCATTCGAAGTTATCGAACAATCGAATAATTCGAATGAAACATTTCGAAGTTTCCCATCACTAGTCAGTACGTTTTTGTAACGATCGGAGAATAAAGAAAAAATTTTCGGAACCGTAGAAAATGAGAAATATACTTAGACCAATTTTTATAATGCTTAGGTATGGAAAAAATAAAAAAATTAAAAAATACATTTGAATGGTATAAAGCAGGGAATAGGGAGCTCACGTTAGTTTTATGCTTTAAATATTATACTTTGGTTAATTTAAAAAAAAAATTACGATATCGCTAACGATCGACATGTGTGTGAGAACGATGCATGCGCTTTTACTTGGTTTAAATCAGTTGTTGCAGTGGAAATATTACGTCAGAAAAATGTCATTCCGTCAGGAATAGTTGGTTACATATGCGCATTGAATAAAGTAGTCATGAGCTTTGAGTATGAGTATGTTTTTGTGTTAGTGTGTACATGTAGGGTGTATCCATCTACAATATGACATAGACTGTAATAGAAAGTATAAGAATGTTAAGATCCGGTTTCAACGGTTGCGTTAGCATTTACGTGTAGCGCTATGAGAGAAGCATTTTCGCTTTGGTGATGTGTGAGATAGACTTACCCCACCGTACATAATGTATCGGACAAAGAAAAGTTTTACGCAACTGACCGAACGAAAATCTTCGCGATTCCTAGAAATACCGGAACGGCAAAAACCTGTATTTTACTGCGATTCCTGCAGACTGACCACTGATAACATTGATAACAACGAAAATCAATAATGATAATAACTAATTTTACATATGTTACGGACACTCGTAACCGTATATACATCATTGTGTGTGTGCGCGTAATCCTCCAAAACCAGTCGCTACCGAATAACGGTAATTTATGTACAAGTAAAGGCATGCATCGACCAAATGATTGACAGGTACAAGGTCACTTGCGATGGCACGCGTACGAATTTACCGCGATACTGATGATAATGGTGATTTTTACATGTGTGTGCAGACGTATATACACGTACATGTGCATGTGTGTGCGGTAATTAAGGGATCGACAATCAAATGGAATGCGGTTCCGCGGTCCGAGACGCTCCGGAAACGGCCCTCGAAGGCTTTAATTAACGGTGGCGGCATCCTTTGGCCGTGAACTCTCCTTTTACCACTACTGTCCGAGACTATTCAGTGTAAAAGAAAATTGAAAATTTTGAAGAATTCATCTGCACCGATGGTAACCTTAATTTTTTAAGATGAAAATAAAAATCTGAAAAACGGTATTCTCGAAAAAATTAATAAACACGCTTGAGAGAAGTATAACAATAATGAAAAATCAGAATTAGGGAAAAGCTCGAAAGATATTTTTAAAATGAGCCTTAGAAATATTTCGTAATAGCAAAGAGTTATTAAATAAATCGCAGCGGCTATGCACGTAATCAAATTTTTTAATGCAATTAGCAGTAAACGCAAAAAATATTATTTCTATTTTTTAAATTAGGTTTTTAATTTTTCTTTTATATTCGGACCAAACTGAAATTTGTCTGTGCGATAAATTTATTTTTCAATAAATTTTATTTTTGGAAAAAAATAAAAAGAACAACAACAACGAGAACAAAATAAACGCTCAAGTCTTGTAGGTTTTTTATACCTTAAACTGGAATAACCACATCATCATCGTCTGTATTAAAAGCTTACTTTTGAAGATGAATCTTAACCCACCATCCTTATCCAATTTTTTCTGTTTTTAATTATTTTTTATGTCATTTGCTTTTTCATTTTTTCTTCATCTATTCATGTAGTCTGAGGTCTCCGTCGCTTCCTCTTTTCTCCTTAATTATTGTACTTGTGAAGGTGTTTTGTGACGTAGATTCCCCGAAAGTCGGTCTCTCTTTTTTTGTATTATTCTTATCAGCTTCCTCTCGTCATCCGTCATTTCCAGCATCTATGAATTTATTTTCTTCTGTGTGCGATGTTCAATCCACACATTTCAAAGGCCTTCAATCGGTCTTTGCGACTCTTTGATATCACTCATGTTTCCATCTTGCAACAGGATACTCTATAATATGTTTCGCCACATATCGTTCCCATTATTTGTTCTTTCCTACTAATAATATCTGACCCCGTCCATAAGATATAATTGACCCCTTCCTTTTTTAATTCTGTCGGGGTAAAATTCCTTGGTTGCTGGACCCCAAAAAGAAAAAAAAAATGTACGCTTTTTCATTAGTCTTTTCTTTTATCGAATAATTGTTTTTTTCTCATAAAAACTTTTTTGGCAATTGCTATTCTTGTTTTTACTTCAACATTACTTTTTTCCTCTACGTGCTATTATTGTTTACCCGGATATTTCAATTGTTCTGCATGTTCTAAAATTTCACTAATTTCATCTGTATTTTCTTTTCATTGTTTGCAGCTAAGATTATTATTAGGCGAACGTGTTCTATTTTGTGTTTGAAAATCTTGTCTCTTGGCCTTCCGGCTTCCTACAGGGCTTCCCTTATTCTTTACTTCCCATCTCTATCAATAATAATTCTATTACTTCAAACTTTTGATCTTTCCATTTCCTATCGCCGCAGAATTTAATTTTCTAACATAATATATTCAAGTTGTTGGGTCAAAGCCACGGACGAACGCAAAAAAAAAAAAAAAAAGAAAAAAAAACATTTATATTTTGCTCATATTTATTTTTAAATTTATTTGTTTCGATAGTTTTTGTAATGTTGATATTTGGTGTTTTTATTTCTACAATTGACCCGTTTAAATAACATAGCTGATAATGGACATGCCAGTTTTAGTTTCGCTTCTTCTTTCGAGTGGTCAATTCTTACTTCAACGTTTGTTCTTTGGGCAATTCACCTTTATTATTTTCCTATTGCTCTGGTCTATTTCTTCTAATTTTAAGAATAATATTCCCCACGTTAGGCGGTCAAACGTTTTTTCTATATCTATGAAGGCTAAGTACAATTCTTCTTCGACTTCAATTTTCTTTTCGACTGTTAATCTTAATGACAGTATAACTTCTCGAGTTCCCTTTTCTCTTCTAAATCTGACTTGGTCGTTATTTAGTATTTCCTCTTTTTTTTTGATTCTTTTCGTTACAATTTTTATTATTAATTTTTATGTATGTATGTGGTATTGGGCTTATTTTACTCTTTCCTCCGAGCATTCTTTTGTATTGGACTTTTTCGATATTGTTACCGTATTATTGAAATCTTCCGGTAATTTACCCTGCTGATAACATCTTTTTGATATGTTCTAGAAATTTTCCTTTAGTGTTTCTTCATCAGCCATTCGTGGTAATTCGGTTGGTTTATGTTATCTGGATCTAACGCTTTTTTATTCGCAAGCTCTTTTAATGCCAATTCAAATTCTTCTTTCATTATTTAAAGTCCTTTGTTACCTTTTTCTTCTCTGTATTCAGTTTTATTTCTTGTATATTGCCATCATTTTCGATTTTCCAGATGTTATTTCCATCTTTTACAAATTTGCTTCTTCCGTTAAAAGTAGTTTTTCTTGCTTTTTATTTATGATATTACTAATTATTGTTTTACGTTTTTTAGTTCATTTCATTTATTTCTCTAAACGCTTCTTCCGCTTTATTTTTCTTCGAATTTCTATATCTTTACATTTCCTGTTCATTTTTGTTTTTCTTCTCGACACTTTCTGGTAATTCTGTTTCGTATTTTTCTTTATATTTTCTTTTACCTGCCACTATTTTTTTTTACTTCTGATTTTCTTCGTTCATCTATATCTTGTACTTTATACATTTTTATTCAGGTTTTTTTTTATATATGTACGAGGGTCCATCGAGACGTAAACAGACAAATCGCTCTGGGGGGGGGGACTAAAGGTGGTAGCGACTTCCACGATAGCTCGTTTTGTTAGTTGGAGAGTTGGCTACGCACTGCGAATGTTTTGTTACTGTTATGCGTCGTCGGTTGTTCACCAGTGATTCCCAAAGTGGTCCGGCGTCACTCCACAAAAGTACACACTATGAACAGCAGCGCAGTGTTATTCGTTTTTTGATGTCAGAAGGGAAAACCCAGCGATATTTATCGGACAATGACCGAACAATACGGTAGTTCGTGTATGAATCGCGCAAGTTTTTATTCGTGGATGGATCAGTTCAAAAACAGCCGAAAAAGTACAGCGACACGAACCGTGTAAATGCCCAATTAAGTGACATCGCTGATCCTCATAAAAAACATTGAGAAGATGATTTTAGCCGACAGGCGGGTTACAATCGAAGAAATATCACTCCAGTACGGTGTGAATGCCGGTACCGTCCACAATATTATTCACAACGATTTCAGTAAAACCTGCGCGAGATGGATTCCCAAAATGTTATTCGCGGTGCACAAAGAAATTCAGCTAAGAATTTGCAAGGAGCTCAAAAATCGGTTCGATATTGAAGGTGAGGCCTTTTTAGTACGTATAGTCATCGGTGACGAGATATGGGTCCATCATTACGAGCCTGAAACGAAAAAAACAAAGCACCATGTTGAAGCATCCGCAGTCGCCTGTAGCCAAAAAATTCAAGTCGCGTCCTCCAGCAAACAAAGTGCTTTTGACCGTCTTTTGGGATGTGAAAGACGCGGTTCTTTGTCATTATCTGGAAGATAGAGGTACTGTCAACGTAGAGTCGTATGCAGAAATGCTCAAAACCCAACTTCGACCGGCGATACGGCGAAAACGGCCAGCACGCATCACGAAAGGGGTCATTCTTCAGCAGGACAATGCCACCCCCCCACCCACAGCGCCCTGTCAGCGCAAGCTATATTGGGGAAAATGCGGCGGGAGGTCCTCCCACATTCCCCATATAGCTCTGACTTAGTCCCGTCAGATTTCCATTTGTTCGGGCCGCTTAAGAACTCTTTGCGTGGGGACACGTTTTCGAAAACAACGAAGAAGTCAAGGAGCATAGCTAAAGTGGTTCCGCACTCAACCTAACGAATTCTTTGCCAAGGGAATACAAAGCTTCGTAGACCGGTTGAACAAGTGCATTCGTGTAGAGGGGGATTACGTCGAAAAGTGAAAAAAAAATTGTAAGTTTATCAGTAATTAAAAATTTTATAGCGATTTGTCTGTTTACTTATTGAAAGACAATCGTATATATATTTTTTTTTATTGCTACCAGTTTTGTTTTTTTTCGCAGCACTTGTGATTGCTCAATTCATCATTCGCCATTTTTCCTCCTTGACGTCCATTTATTTTATTTTTTTTTATTTGCGACAGTTAATTCCTGTTTGTAATTATTTTCTTTAATTTTCAATACTGGTAGAATTCATTTTTCTTTATCTCTATAACTGAATTTCTTTGTTAGTATCAATCTATAGTCGGCAATAACTGGAATATAACCGCTAGATCAAAAATTATTACTACCCGATGTGTTCTGATTAATAAGCGGAATCTTTATCCTTAATATTAAGTGAAACCCCGTCACTCTAGTCTATGCTACACATCAGATTTTCACAAACTGTCTTAAAACTTTTATTGTAAATTTCTTTTTTCCGTAGATTTACCTGTTTGCTTTCTTTAAGCGTTTCGTGCAATCATAAATAGTGTTTTTGCGAGGAACTCTGAGAAGAGCATTTAGAAGTAGCGTAGAAGTAGAAAGTTCAGTTGTAAGTTCCGTTCGCAGAAATCACTAGAAACTAATATTTACTGTTGATCCTGGGAAGTTAAGAAGTTAAACAATTGTTATTTTATTAATTTTATTAGTTAATTTATTTATTTACATTTTAATGTTTACAATATAAAATAATTTCGGCTTAATTAATCAAGAGCTCAGGTGGAGATGATCTTTTATACTTTGCGACTTTATCCTAAAGTTGTAAGATGTCCTGAAGGGAATTGCGGAAAAAATTAATTAAAGAAGAAACCTGTATAAGAAATAAATTTAATATATACTCCGATGAGCCGCTTGTCAACATATTTTAATACTTATTTAAAAGAAATCAGCTGATAGAAATGTTGTGCTCCGAAATGTTATCATTCTCTACAGAGAGATAAAGTCACAAGGTGAAGGTTATAAATTAAAACATTACCCTCTTTCGAGACTATTGCTAATAAAAACTAGTGCATTTCAGAACCGATTTTGTTTTTTTTCACCTTAGAAACCTTCGTTACAATCTGTAACTATATAGTTCGTCGCAAATGTTACCGGAAAAGTGTCAAAGCTCACTCGGTGCGCTGGTAAAATTACAATGCTTTCTTTGTAATTTCTTTTTTTCATTCCTCAAATAATCCAGTTTATATTCTCTTTACTATTTATCCACGCAAGGATGTACTGCTTTCGGACAGTACTATCGTGAACTGAATAAATGGAAGATTATACGAAATAATCTGACTAACAATGATTTCGATTTGCACACATTTCCAATTTCTTTTTCTCATTCCTCGACTAATCCAGTTTATTCTCTTTACTACTTATTCACGCAAGGATACTGCTTTCGGTCAACACACTACTATCGTGAACTGAATAAATCAAAGATTATACTAGATAATCGTGCAAACGAAGATCGAAATTTGCACGAATGGCAGACTGGTCGCTCAGTTGCTCCATCGTTGCCATCGCTGATTCTCGTGTCATTTTCTGCTTGCAAGTTGAAATCACGTTCGGTCCGAATCGAACCGCAACTTCGTTAAGGTCGCCCAACCGTTGTTTTTCCGTATACTAATCATTCTACGAAACAAATTATAGTTGCAGGTGAAATAATTTAAAGTATAATTCGATTCTGTCGTAGATCCGTACGAATTGCTAACAGCAGCCAGCGGTCGATTAATCGCACAGAGTACAGCCGGAGGAGGTTCAGGACAAATTCAACTGTGGCAGTTCTTATTGGAACTCTTAGCCGATTCGAACAACGCTAACTGCATAGCTTGGGAAGGCACAAACGGCGAATTCAAGCTAACCGATCCGGACGAAGTGGCCAGAAGATGGGGTGAACGAAAATCGAAGCCCAACATGAACTACGACAAATTAAGTCGAGCGCTTCGGTGAGTGCAGATGAAAATTAGTAGTCGTTTAATTATTAATAACACTGGCAAAAATACAATGCGCCGCGAATTAACTCGAAACAGCCGTTATGCGAATTATTTTTTAAAATCACATAGCTGCAACGATTATTCCCATTAAAAATGTAAAATAAATAGAACTGTATGGATTTTTCAGGTGAAAAATGTCTATCGCTAGCCAGTTTACATTTTACATAAATACTGTTCGAAGAAAATCCGTGTATGTTAATTGTTTTTTTTTTTTTAAATAAAATTACTGACTTACAATAATGCGACGCATTTTCTTTTCTCCGCCATCGAATTTTTCCACTGGTTTTTTCGCTCGGTACCATTACGGCTTTCTCGAAGGAATTACGCTAATCGAAACGTTTACAACGATGAAATTTTTTTTCTTTATTTTTATCTCTTTAAGTTTTCTCTTGGAAATGTAACCGTTGACCTCCTTGCTAAAGCAGCTTCCAACGGAAATTTTATTAGTAGGGTTCCAGCACACAATATTCTTCTTCCATCTAAATCCTGCCATCTTAGGCACTCTGTTTATGTTTCTCTTTTTGCTAATCCTTATCCTTTTATCTCTTGATTAACCCTGTTCCTTCTTCTCGTCGTTGGTTCTATGATTTCCCCAGTCGGTCCATAATTACTAAACTATCTCGCCTCCGTTTCTCGCATAGTCTTCTTCCTTCTTCTCTAAATCGCTTTTCCTTGGCTACATCCCCTAAGTATCCATTGCATTCTGAAGGTTCCTAGTATATTTGTGATGCGAATCACGTGTTCTTCGAGTGTTCTGGTTTATCTCGCGAGCGTGAATTACTTTATTATCTTTTAAAGCTTGGTCTTCCTGCTCCTTTCAATGCCTCCTATGTTCTTTCTCTGTTTATTCTCTCAGTTGTTCCTGTTCTAGAGGTGTTCCTTGATTCCATTTTCGATAAAATAAAAATATAGTTTCTATTCTGTTCCATGCATCTCTTCCATTTTGCTGGGCTAATGTGCTCTCTGGTAGCAAACCCAGGGGGGGTAAAAAAAAAGTTTTCTCTAAATTATTTCTAACAAAACGTATCTAAACACGCGGCAGCGTGTCAAGCCAAGTTCAAGCCAAGAAAAAGAAACTGGCGACGACGCAGCAGCCATGTGTTCACTATACGAACCATTTGGAGCTACTTTTAACCCCCTAATAACTCAAAATCTATTCAACATAAACTCGTGAAATTTGGTACCCCCAAATTTCATAAATACAACTCAAACGGTTATTGAGATATTGACGTTTAAAAATCGGAATTTTTATCACTGACTGACATCAAAAACCTAACCCACTTCCAGATGACCTAGAAAGTTGAAATTTGGCGTCCAGCTGGCTAATTGCGTGTATGCAAAGGAAAAAAATCAGAAAACAGTGAATTTTTACAATTTGAAATATTTTCCAAGCAATCGATTTTTATTAAAGGCTTTATGTGCGATTTTGTAATAAAATTCCAATCGAGATACTTGTGACCTACCGGAAAATAAATTTAAAATTGCTGTGAAGCATGCTTGACAAAGCTTATTATAAAATAGATGACTATTTTAAATATTATGGAGTAATGCGATTCCAGCACATCACAGGAAATGAACATGATATTGTATATTGATTTTGACATACTTGTAAAAAAAGAGATGAAAATAACATGACATATTTGTAGGGCCCTGTGTGCTATAGTTAGGGTTTCTTGCCACTTGTTCTCTTCAGCCATACAGATCCGAAGTGGCGGTAGTTTTAGAGTTAGGGGACAGACAGACTCGATAACTTGACTTTCAAAAAGTGCTCACTTTGTAAGTCTTTTTTAAAGAATAAATGATTTGAATTTGGATTTGAATAAATAATAATAATTTCTTTACAAAAAGTAATGATATCCCGTCAAAAACATTAATTTTAAAAGTAGGAGCCAAGTGTTCAATATTAAGAATATGCGTAGTTGTCGACGTGGCCGCCAAAAGAATTGAGATCTAAATGGGTGCCAAGTTCTGTAGATAATCGCTTAAAATTTATTTATAAGAACATACAACATTCTAAGATAAATTTTAAAAAAACGTTCTTTTAAAATTTATCTTAAAACGTTGTATGTTCTTATAAATAAATTTTAAGCGATTATCTACAGAACTTGGCACCCACTTACATCTCAATTGTTTTGTCGGCGAAGTCGACAACCACGCATTTTCTTAATATTGAACTTGGCTCCCATTTTTACATTTACATTTTTGATGGGATTTATTTATCTAGCTTACTGACGACCAGTGTCGATTCCGTGATGGGTAAGTTCGTTTTTTTTTCGGATACGGATTCGGAATTAAACTGCAGTTTGAGAACTGCATCCCGGATACATAATCGGATTCATATGGATCGTCCGGCGTTTATGTATACACTCCAGAATTGGAAATAGTTTGCACTGATAGAAGATGCTGTGTTGTGTTAGGTTAGATTACGTGTGCTAGAAAGAGAGAAGGTAATTGCAAAATAGCTAATGTAGCAATGTAATCGTAGAAAAAGTTGTGTCACTAGAAGATAAAGCTTCTTTCTAAATATCCTAATTGTATCATTTTTCACTTTTCTAACTGATCTGACACATTCTGCTCAGATATTCATTACGGGGCCTGTTCTTCTCTGTTCAAGGTCTATATTTTAGCTTCTTCAACGGAACCGTTTGAACATCTGTATTTAACACTCATCGATTCAGTATTTGCTGGATCGGAGATATGTGTCCGGAATTGTAGTCGGAGTTACATTAACAACTCCGCTGTGAGATATGGATCCGCGAATACGTATCCTTCCGGATTTATTCATCACTAGTCAACATGTGTCGATAGGCATGGCTCTCTCTTTTTGAGGGACATTGATAGCACGTTGCAAAATACTTTTAATGGGATTGCGGGAAAAGAAAAAAGCACGCCATGTTCAAGAACGTTCTGTTGTTACGCTAATTTTTCGTCTGAGAGATTAAATTTAATAATTATTACAAAAAAAAAAAAGAAAAAACTTAATAAGATACACCAATACCTCGCGCTATACGACCTAGATAGGTTCCCGGGAAAATTGGCCGTAAACCAAAAAGCTGTATATCGAATCAAATGTTTTAATACAAATTCATACAAATTGAATAGGATCCATTCCAATTTTTTATAAAATAATGTAGTTTTTGATTTGAAAGGCTTTTTTTATTTCATATAACAATCATATATATGTATAACATAAAATAACATAAATTCAAAAACAAATAAAAATTATATCAAATTTATTACAAAAATAAGTACGTCTACTTACAATCAAATATATAACTACAATAAACTGACATGGAGTACAAGTACACTGAGAAAAATCTGGAAAGATAATATGTACGCATGTAAGGATCCGATGAAAGGCTGAGCATTGTGAAGCAGCTATGCGCCGTAGTTTGATAAATGTGGTTGCAGTGTTACGTATTTGAATAAATGTTTTTAATTGAATAACGAGGAAAACGCGGTGGTCTTGATTTGAGCGTTTAAGTCAGATGCTGGGTTAAAAAAATATTACAACTGCATCAGAAGTCAAGTGCTGTGAAAAAGTGAGGATGTTAGAAAATAACTCATAGGCAGAAGCATCCTTTTTACGTTTGGGAGGAAGTGTAAAATTTACGAATAGCGATTACAAATATTGTTTGTTTTTTTTTTTTTTTTTAATTTGTCGACTACTTAGTATTAGAAGCTTTGTATTATCGATGTGTTTTTACGTTTTAATCGAAATTATAAGGGTAACGATATACTTGTAATCGAGGCATTAATTCGGTTTAATAATAATTAACTAACGTGTTTAATGGCTTGGTTTGATGTATTCGGACATATTCGCAACCGGAACAGATTGATACATTGCAATTATATTTCTATGACACTTGAGCAGTTTAGAAGTGGAAATTAAAATTAAAAAGAAATTTTAATAAAAAGAAAAATTCTGATCTTTAGATATTATTTTTACGTTACGTTCATTTCGATTTTTACGCGTGAGAGTCGACATACTCCGGGAATACGCAATACTTCCTTTTATACGTATAAGGGGGAGTAATCAGGGATGGTCGAAGTATCCGTTGAAATACGACATTAAACATTTTTCATAGTTACAATACTTCTTTTACCGCGTATAAGGAAGTAAAAAAGTATTAGCATACATTCATTTTCGATCTGCATGGAAAACAAAAGCGTTCATCTTAATTATAGAAAGTGGGCAATGATTTAACAAGGTACATTTTGAGGAGGCCCGCGAGACACTTTTAAACATCCCGATTTCCTTTATTTGTTTCACCATCATATCGCTATCTGCAAAAATGTGATTTCCTCACAAGACTGCTTCCTTAAAAACATCTGTCCGCTGAGTCTTTTCGTCTCGTGTCCGACAGTGGAGGTAATTTTTCTAATTTCATAATTCATTTCTCCGCATTATAATATCTTTTCCATTTTAATTCTATAAGAAGAACAACAAAAAATCTAAATAAAACCGCCGCTAAAAATCTTGTGTATGCCTTCACAGGTCTAGATCAACAAAAGCAACAAACGCGTGAGAACAGAGTAAACGACTTTCAGAAACAACATCGAATCACGATAGTTCTGAAATCGCTTAGCATATCGAACGCTGTGTGTCATGACAATGCTAAATTCACTGATGACCCCAATCGACTCGTCGCTGCCTGTGTCATACCTTTTTAAACTGACGCGATAAACAAAACCGCTGAGTGTGCCATTGTCCTAATTGAAATTTCATACAATATTTCGGCTGAAATCGTAATTTTTTATGGAAGTCAAAAGAACTAAATCTCAGACACTAACCGAAAACTCTGACCAAAAAATGGAGCTGTATCTCAAAATTTTCTAAAAATGCCGATTGGAAAAAATATACATCTGACGGCAGCTCCTGTCTATAGGCATTGTTTGATTTTTTCGCACAACACTTCACTATATAATAATATAACTAAAAATCAGCTTACCTGTAACACAGTTTTTGGGATACAGCTGCAAAAGGACCAGCGCAATATCATGTAAGGACCGCTCTCCCATGTCGCAAAACTGTAGTCACAGACACATCACTGTGCAACTTGGCCGGAAAATTATAAGAAAAAGGAGAAACGCAGGTCGTATAATGCGGTAATGTCACTTTATTTTCAATTTTCTCTGCAAGAAAGTAAACTGAAATATAGAACGTAGAGATAATAAGTGAACTCTTCACTCTACAACTACGTAATTTCAGAAAAAGTGTCAGCGATTTTATCGAAATTGTGAGAGATATCGTAAGATGTACATTAGGATCAAAATATTCTTTTGGGTCTCGGGGTCTCATTATGATATTAGTGCTAAAGCTCAGACGGCCGCTGCTGCTAATGGACATGTTTTTCCTTACACTCCATTCAGCAACCTACTAAGTACGAGGTCTTAGCCGATAGCTGAACAGACCGGGTAAATCTCTTGAAAAGTAGAGTTTAGGTATTACGTGTTGTTCAGCTTTTAACCTTGATGCATCACCGGATCCTCTCTTCTGTTCTGAAATATTTTAAATTTCTCAAAGCTTTAGATTATGAAATGGCCGTTTCATAGTCTTTTCAAATTCTAATAGTCTGGCTTGCGCACCTTTGCCGTATAAGGAACAGTTTTTTGTTGATAATATTAATCATCTGTTGCTGACTCCGCAAACATAATAGAAAATCACGTTCTTAGACGAATTAATGATTTTACTTATTTATCCCACGTACTATTTGCATAATCTACTTTGTTATTGCCTTTAAAATATTATTTTTGAGTTTATTAAGAGCAAAACTGTTTTATATAAATATCGTGTGATTAATATTGAAACATACCGGATGTTTTACCAGAGCCTAACATATTAACAGTTCTCTTGGTGGACGCATTACCGAAGCTGCTTTTATTTTTCCACTTCCGATTTCTAGTAGTATTTTTTTTTTTTTTTTTTTTTTTTTTGGAAAAAAAAATATAAATCGCTAAACAGAAATTAGCGGTTATTTATAATAAATGTATTAATGATGCCATTCTTGCGCCAGGGGTAACATGAAAAAAACGTTATGAGAAAAATGGAAACCCGCTATGAAATATGCAACTGAAGTTGTATAAAAGAAATTGCTACGCGAACCGTAAATTAATTCTTTTAAGAACGATGTAGTCAAATGAAATAGAAGAACAAGCGTCCGGGAGTCTAGGGAATGTCCCCATGATAAAATCCGAAAGATGGAATTTTTCATACATACATACATATATATGGGTATGAATTGTTAATAGATATAAATTATTAAATGTAACTAAATTCATGCCGGTTTGAGTTACCATTTAGCATAGGAATAAAAGCACCTAACTGGCATAACAATTTAGCACATATTCTGTTTCGCATGTGATATATACTTTCAAAATTTTTTTCGTGGGAGATAAATTGACTAAAAAGGGCAAGTGGTACCGAAGTTACAGTATCCTCCTCCGCGACAAAAGACTATTGCAGCCACCATCCCGCATTCGTTACAAAATCGCTACCATTTTGGAGGAATGAACTGCTGATTTCAATGAATGGCAGTTCAATTCTTTTCTGCAAATGTAACAGGCGATGCGAATAAATTTTTCCACATAGTCGGATTCCTTGACGAGGACATTTTGAAGGTAGTAAAAAATACCATATTGTATCCGCCAAAAAAAGATACAAATACAACCATAAAGGAAGCACTGCTATGGTATTTCAAACAATCGGAAACAACATTTGTTCGTAAACTGCTACGAAAAATTTAGGTGACCACGTTTGTCATACGTGCTGATGGAAATATAAGGTTTAGCGACGGGATGGATCAGCAGTGATGTGTTAAGGGCAGTGTGGATTAAGCGCCTACCGTCACAAATCAAACGATCCTAGCTGGTCTAGAAAATCAAACGATCCTAGCTGGTCTAAAAATAGCAGAGATGGCAGACCAAATCCACTGCTAGTACCTCTAATCACGCAGTGTCCACATAAGAGAAATTCAATATTTCGAGTCAACAACGAACCTCACGAAACAGTTCACCAAATTTCTAGAAGAAAGGTCTTCTCCTTCTTATCGTATAATCGTCGGTTATACATATAAGAAATGTGGTACATAATGATACCTGTAATTCTTAATTATAATTCTAGTTTCAATTTACCAGGCTCTATGGCTCCGTCTTTTAGTTCATTTATATCCTCTAACGTTAAATGTGAGGGTGCAAATTCATTACAGTCATCCAGTATATGTTGCATTGTTTGTTTGGAATTTCCGCAGGGGTCAAGATGTAGACCTCCACGAAGCGCGAAACAAGCGAACAAAAACAATAGTACGGTAACTTTATAGCGCGGGTGACCCTGGAAACGTCTAGCACGAGTGTTAGACGGCTAACTAAACCACTTCAATCGTCGGTTAAGCAAAGACTTAAAAAGAAAAGAAGAAAGGTCAAAAAGTATGTCACCAGATAAGCGACTGATTCCACTAAGCAGAAGCAATTCACCTCATAGTTCGACATTGTATTGGCAAAACATTTTAAGGAAAATCCACACGATGCCGATCGCCGTGTTCGTTTCGAAAGCCGCAAAGTACAGTGGCTTCGTTCACCAGTTGTTTAAGTGAAAGCGTTACAATTAAGAAATCGAACGCTCTAAACAGGTACCTTATAGACCCACTGGTGCTCAATGTTCTGGTTGCCAGCTTCGGTCACAGAAAGGGCACACGGTTCGAAGGAGTACTGGCAACCAATATAAAAGTCATCGCAATGTGAAAGGTAACAGTGAACTTTGGAACATACATTTGTATGGAATTTTTTAATCGCCGATGTCACCAATAGTCGGAGCTTTCTGTGTAAATTCAACCTGTTGTTGGATTCGAGCGGCAGAAAATTGGTGCAAAATGAAATCATCGGATCTATAGTGAGCGAAATAAATTCCACAGACATGATTCGGGTTTACATTTGCTCATTAATACACTACTCGTTCAGTATGCTCCGAGGTCGAAAAACATCCGTACTGGCGTTTGACATTTTATTAAAACCAGCGGCCCTCTGATCGCGGGACGACTGCCAGCAAAACAATTGGAATATGTTAAAGCGACGTTAAACAATGAATACACCTCGTCGATTTCTCCTTAATCTGCTAGTCATGGGGCGAAAAAGCAATGAACGATGTATTTGTGGTGATTGTAGACGATTGAATACAGTAACTCATTCAATCGCTCCCGAGTACCGACCAAGATATGCATGCATCACTGGCGAACAAAGAAGTATCTTTCAAAATCGATTTGCGGCATGCGTACAATTTAATTAACGCAAAAAAAAAAAAAAAAACTGCCGTAATCGCTTCTTTGGTCTCTTCGAATGTAAGGTGATTCGATTACATAATGGCAGTGCAACCATTCAGCGATTTATGAACAAGCTATTTTGCAACATGCCGTTTATCATACCGTAAGACCACATTCTTATCGCATCTAAGAATGACGAGCCATACTTAAAACACATAGAACAGGTTCTCCAAAAGTTTAAGTTAAACGAATTGAAAATAAACCATGATGAATTTCGAAGTGCCTAACTTGACATTCGTGAGGCACCATCTCTCGGCGAATGATCTAGGTCGGGTAAAAGCAACAATGAAGATCCTTTGCCTCACAAATAGTTGATGGCTTACGCCGATACTTGAGAATATTGAAGTTTTACGATGGATTCCACACCTGACGCAGTTCGCCTTTAATCAATCTAACGAAAGGATTCAAAAAAAAGAGAAACTGGTCGAAGATTATACGATCTAACAGGTCGCTGAAGGCTTTTGAGGTAACGAGAATCATACACTAGCAGTTTTTTAAACTTTCTAGTCAAACCGCAAACTTACTATCGCCATATGACGCGTCTGCTGAGGCAATAGATGCCTTACTAAATGAAGCAGTAGCGGTCGTCACTGACAGAGAAAAGTTACAGTACACATGATCGCAAGCTGTTGCCAATCTATATTATAGTGAAACACTTCCGTAAATCAATCGTAATCACAGACCACTACATTCGCCCTACCGCAGAATCACTCACCAACCACGTCAACTGAAGACATCACAGTGAACATCCAACATACTGCACATCAACGGCAACAAAAATAACGAATTATTTCTCAAGGACCGAGACGATGGCAGACGATTATACAGAGGGTGACATCGCTCGCGAGCAAAAAAAGCCCCCAAAATTCGGACGTTACTGAATTTGGGTAATAATTAAGTTTCAAATCAAGCAGTGTACTCATGCATGATGAACACGAGCGTCCTCTTAAGACGGGAAAATTTCGTAATACAATTTTCGATAAAATTCATAATTGAAATCAGCCACCCGGTTTCGATTAGAAAACAATTTATATGGCCCAATATGGTTAAAAAGTAGGCGTATCAATAACGATACGACACACCTGTACACCATTTCGAACATTTACAAAAACTTCACGATTTGACCAGATTCATGTCAACTTAAAATGTAAAACTAAAAAGCCAGTAGTGTTTTAATTATTGTTTTATTTGACATAATTAATATAAAATAGTCTAAAATCGTATATTATGCCTTTGATTTATCGATAATTTTTAATTTTTTTTTGCTATCTCGTTACAGATATTACTACGATAAGAACATAATGACCAAAGTTCACGGAAAAAGGTATGCGTATAAATTTGATTTCCACGGACTAATGGCAGCTTGTCAAGCTCAAAATCAATCCGCAAGTTCCTCCTCAGAACCGTATAAATACTCGCAAATGCCTCTGGAGTTTACCTCTTTTTACCAATCAGCAAATCCGATGCAAACATCAGCTGCACCGACAACGACAGTTCCTACTTCTTTGTTACAATCATCTTCCTATTGGGCAGCATCTGCTGCCAATTTTCCTTCTATATATCCTTTACACCACCCAACGACGGCTCAACCTCCTCGATATCCACCTTACACGTAATCGTTCAATACGCATTTTATATAGATAATATAACTATAGTTAGATGTACGTTATTTTGTTACATTTGTATTATTTTCTCTTTTTTTTCTTCTACTTATTATTATTATTATTATGATTATTATTATTTCCTCTTTTTTTTATTAAAATATAATTTTGTATAAACTTTTTAAAAATTGATTTCGAATGATCAAAAAAAGAAAAATAACCGACTGTCAATAAAAGTGCTCAGATAATTCATATAGAGGTATGCTCGAGAAAGCAATAGAAAAACAATTTATTACTAGAGTTTGTTTTACATTTTTAAACGGGCATTTTGAAGCCTTCTACTTGTTTTATTACAACCTTCCTGTGAAGAACACTTTTATTCAGCTCACAACTGAACGTTTCACTCATGAAATGACGTAATCGGAATCCCTCGTCCAAACGGAAATCGATGTTGAAATCACCACAGACTACGATCGGTAAATCGTACAGCTCTTTTTATCGATAAAGAGAAACAGACCTTTCAGCTTGAAATCAGTGTAAAGACATGAAATTTTCGTAACGTTTTTCTATAACGCTTCCATTTTGCGACGCTTTTCGAGTTTATGTGCCAAAGTAAAGACATAAAAATGTCAAAATGATTTCTTAATTAAAAAAGGAAAGACTAGTTTCGTACATTTTCTTCTCTTTTCAGGATGCGTTTGTTTTGCATTTATCGACGTTGATTGTCATTGTCTCTCCATCCTTGGTATAGTAGTCTTAGTCAGGTTCCATTCCTTGTGACACCTATTTGCTACTATTTGCACGTGTTGATGGGTAATCGTCCGTTGTTGGCGAGCCCAAGGAGATAACAAGAAGAAAAAAAACAAAATAGTTTTGTAAATGCTCCAAAGTACTTAGAAAAATGCTTTTCATTGCGCTATCTTATCGCAAAGCGAAAAATCAAATAATTTGGAAACTAATGTATGAAAATTAAGGATAAGACCGCGTTACTTTTGCAAATAAATGTAAAATGAAGAAAGATTTTTTATAAAAAAAAAAGGATTTTCCGGATCATTGTTCGATTTAATGATAAGAAGAATCGGCTTTCAGTTGAATCAGAACAATTTTATCCACTTCAATTAATTTCCTTTAGATCTGAAAATCTGCAAGATTTTAACATACCGCATACTAATTTAAGCCGATTTTTCCCGAAATCTTTGGCACCTCATGTGGCAAATTTTTTGAAATAACATTTTCATTTAAAAGTTGTTCATATTTTCGTTAAAATGTTATTATTAAAGATTTTTTTTATTTACACGCTATTCCGCAATATTGCTTATTAACTACCAAAAAAAATAATCTTTAATTGTACTGTAATTCAGTAATTTTGTACACATACTCTGCCCGAAAAGTATCCGGCCTTTGTTCGCAACTCTAATACAAAATGCTCAAGCGTCGTCAAAAAAACGTCATTGCGGAAAGGGAACCTTCGCCTGTTATCCTTTCCATCGCGGAATTCATTAGACCGGTTTTCGTAGAAGTTTCATGTTTCCACGTGTCCGTTTAAAGTTGATCGCGTCGCATTTCTTATTTTACAAAAAGAACGGAATGCGTCGACCAAAGGATTTGCTTCAAATTTTAATCTTGGCCATTCGGCGACGGAAACAATTATTTAAAAAGGTTTTGGAGACCAAGTCATGGGTAAGACGTAAATAAAAGAGCGGTTTAATTGGTTTAAAAATGGTCGGGAGTCGCTCGAAATTGATCCTTGTTCTGGAGGGGTGTTAACTGTTTTTATCGACTGTGAGGGTTCCGCGTGTCATAAATATGTCCTAAAAAGTCGCAGTGTTAATGAAGAATATTATCTTGCAGTTTTAAAACTGTTACGAGACGCTGTGTGAAGAAAGTGACCGGAATTTCGGAAAAGAACTCTGACGGTTCCAAGAAGTATAAGGCTCGGTTATTAGCTTGTAGATTCCAACACGAAAATGTATTAGAAATGTGTGAAATATATTCGCCGGTGGCGCGAATATGTATATTACGCATAATGTTATCTATTGCAAATCAATTCGACTACGATATCATTCAAACAGATGTTAAGTCTGCTTTTTTAAATGGTAAAATAAAATCGCTCGTCTATATAGAACAACCAGAAGATTATAATACTGATGGTACAGGTAAGGTTTATCGTTTAAATAAATCTATTTATGGATTAAGAGAATCATCGAAATGTTGGTGTGAAAAATTTAATAGTTTTTTTTTTTTAAATGAATTTAGTCGTTTAAAGTTTGATAAATGTTTATTTTTTAAAATTGTCAATGATAAAATGGTTTATGTGTTACTTTACATAGACGATTTATTAATTATCGGTAATCGTGATGCAATTGAATTTATAAATAAAAAACTATTATGTGAACATTTTGAAATGTCCGACGTCGATTAACTAAATAAATTTTTAGGTATAAATATAGAACGCGATAATGGTAAACTAATATTAAATCAAACGGATCACATTGCAAAAATGTTGAAGAGATTCAATGTGGAGGATTGCAAAAAAAACCGAACGTTTCTATTAATAGCCCGGATGAAATTATAAATGAAATGAAGTTCTCTTTCAGAAAAACCTTAGATTGTATAAATTACACCGTGTGACACGATTTCGGTACCCGCGAAACGGATAGCTGTAATAGATTTCTACTAGTTACAATAGTAAGACAGTGCTTGTCTTTTTTTCTATCACGTCTTCTTTTCCAGTATACACTGATAACTTTTTTAACTACCCTCATTTTACTCATATTGGTAAAAATTGTCACTATCAACGAAATATGTTTATTTTATCTCAGTATCTTTGTGAACAGCTAATTGTGAATGTAATTATACAGTTTTTCAGGATAATATATGAAAATATGAAATCAATTCTAGATTTAACAAAATACAGAAAGATTTTAAGTGGAAAGTGTGTGCTGACCTGAAAATAATAGAGTTATGTTACTTGGTTTGCAAGATGGATTCACTAAGTACTGTTGTTTTCTTTGTATGTGGGACAGCAGAAGTGCAAGCGCTACTTGATAAAAGATTGCCCAAAACGAATGGAATTCGTGTGTACGATAAATATCAAATGTAAAATACTTGCCTTTAATTGATCCCGAAGACGTTATTTTATCTCCCCTACATATAAAGCTCGGCTTAATGAAGAATTTTGTGAAAGCAATGAATAAAAATGTCGGCGGATTTTTATATTTAAAGTCAATTTTTACAAAATTAAGTGACGCAAAGTTAAAAGAAGGGATAATTATCGGACCACAAATACGTCAATTAATGAAAGACCAAAATTTGGATTAAAAACTGACCGATAAAGAGCTAGACGTATTGGCATTGTTAAAAGCTATTGTTGAAGGGTTTTTAGGTAATCGTAGAGCCGGAAAATACGTAACTGTTGGTAAAAAATTTGTTACACCAGTAGCGGATCCACATGGGGGGGGGATAGGGGACATTTCCCCCCAAAAGTATCAAATGTTCGATAAAAATTTTTTTTATAACAGAGAAACTTAATTTATACTATCAAAAATTTGTATAAATGTTACAACATATGGATTTAATTATAACTAATATTTAATACTGCTTTCTAGTAAAACTATTAATGTTACGTTTTTATTCTAAATGCAACTATCGTCGATCTTTTATCTTTTTTATTTATTTTTAATTTTTATTTTGCAATCTAAATAAAAATAGTTCAATGAGAAATATGTAGATATATCTGTTTTACTTGCTCACAGACAAACAATTCGGATCGGATTACTAACAAAAGAAAAAAAGGATTAAAATCTAATAACAAATACTATCGTTTTATTATTTCTAGTAATTCACTACTCAAATTCTGAACTACCATTTTAGCCACAATTTTATAATTTGTATATTTTTCACCCTTAAAAAAAAGAAGCAAAAGTTAAATTAAAAATTGTAATAGTTATGTATTTTTAAAACATTTTTAAATTTCTAAAGAGGTCGCTGTTTAATTTTCTTTATGAAACAAGGCATTTCTCAAATTTACGGTCTACCGTATAAGATATTACATAATTATATTATTTCCCCTCGCAAAGTATCTTTCTAGATCCGCCCCTGGATACACACGTATAAAAAGATGGGTTGCCGAATGTCATTAAAAATTCATTTTCTCCATTCTCATTTCTCTTTTTTCCCTTCAAATATTGGAGCCGTGAGCTATGAACAGGGAGAGTGGTTTCACCAAGATGTAAAGAGGATTGAAGAACGGTTTCAAGGTCGTTGGGATGCAGCCATGTTAGACGATTACCGCTGGCGTTTAACGCGAGAGGATACTCCTCGACATAGAAGAAAAATTAAACATTTTACATATTTTGTTATATTTTATGTTTTTATGTGGCTCTGATTAACCATGCTAGCAAAATATTATTATATATAATACAAGATCGCCTCAATTATTATCTACTTCCACAAATTTCTAAAGAACAAGCTGGTTTTATGCCGGGTAAAAGCACCCGAGAACAGATATTAAACGTAAGGCAAATAATAGAGAAACTTAATGAATATAACATTCCGGGGCTGCTTTGTTTTTTAGACTATAATAAAGCTTTTGATAACATTAAATGGCCAAAACTGTGACGCAAATTTTATTAGAAATGGGTACACCAAAACATCTAATTTACCTCATACAACAACTGTACGTAAATAACAAAGGACATATAAAACTGGAGACCAATAAATCCAGTGAGTATGCAGCAAAAAAGGGAGTACGCCAAGGCTGTTGTATATCACTGATTCTCTTCAATATTTCTGGAGAATGGATTATAAGACAGACAATGGACGGTTGGCATGAGGGAATATCATTCGGAGGTGAGAAAATCACAAACATAAGATTTGCAGATGATACGGCAGTACTGGCCAGCACAGAAAGGGAAATGTACGAATTGTTATTAAGAATAGAAACGGCTGGAAAAGAGACCGGTTTAGTACTCAACAAACAAAAGTGTTCGATGTTAGTTATTGATAAGGTTAACAAAATCCAACAACCGTTAAAAATGCTACAAGATATACAAACCCAAGATAAATTAATCTATTTGGGTGCCTGCATTTCAAGAATTGGAGGATCAGACGAAGAAATAAAGAGACGGATAGCACTGGCGAGCACCGCGATGGGAAAGCTTAATCGTATATGGAAAGATCATAAAGATCTCTAAACTAACAAAATTACGACTCCTGCAAACTTTGGTGTTCTCTGTAGCGACTTACGGATCGGAAACATGGACGATCAATGAAACCATGGGAAGGCAGATCGCAGCTTTCGAAATGAAAGGGTACCGAAAAATCTTAAGAATCCCATGGACGGCCCATAGGACAAACGAGTACGTGTTAAAAGAGCTCAAGATCGAAACCAACCGACGGCTATTAACATCCATCAGGAAACGTATGCTAGGCTTTTTCGGTCATATAGTAAGAGCAAATGGGCTGGAGAAAACGATTTTGATGGAAAAGGTCGAGAGGAAAAGGAAGAAAGGCAGACCAAAGAACCGCTACATCGACCAGATCAAGAAAATATGCAGATTAAATTTACAACATACCATAGATTTATCACACGATCGGTATAAATGGCGACGTGTTGTATCTTGCGTCAAATAAGGTCACGACATCCGACTCGGATAACGAAATGAAAAAAAAAAAATATGTGCAAATACATTAATCAAATATATTGTCGCCGGTTTTATTTGAATAATTTTTAATAAAATAAAAAAAAAAAAATATATATATATATACTGAATGTTTATTTTTTTTAAATTTTTTTATTAATAATTGTTAGCAACCGTACCTAAAATATGATAATACCCTCTTTTTGTATTTCAATGTTCACTCTATTAATTTCTCGAAGAATATTATCCCAAATTGATAAGTTGAAGATAAATATAAAATCCATCATGGCACGTAGTAAATGACCAGCTTCATACTTAGATTCTGCGGCTAGAGAGAATTCTTAAATTTCTTCTAGAGCTCTAACAACTTCCGGTAAGTTATTTAATAGAGCAGTAACAGCTTGGTGTTTAGCTGACCATCTGGTTTCAGTAAACGATGGATGATGCAATAATCAAACCGCCTGGTCGAAATTTTAAATTGTAACGAAAAAAAGACAACTACTTTGGAAAAGATAGTATGCACAGTGCAGATCACAATTTCAAATGTCATGCGGTTCAACATTCTCCAGCACTCTACCCATCAAAATCACGAACAGTGTTGAAAATCGCATTTTTTTTTCTAGCAGCTCGCCGGTAATGATCGGTTTCTTTTAAAAACTGTTGCTGCACACTTTTTCTCTCTCTCATCCATATATATTCTCCGCCACTTATCTCATCATTGATTGTAGACTTTCGCCGCATACTTTATTTACACACACTTATGCAATTACAGAACCTCCCGCATATATGTACAGCCACAATACGTTTTCCTGAAATTCCTCGCTATAATGCCGAAAACAAATCATAGATTGCGTCCCTTAAAAACGCTTAGAATTTCCCGTCCCCGGGAAAACTTAGGGATAAAAAAATTATGCAAACACTCTTATATAGAAATTCAATGTTATGTAAAACTTTCAAGTCAATCCATCCACTACTTTTCGAGTTTTTCGCCCATAAACATACGCCGTTTCATTTTTATACATATGTATATATAGATAAATTATGATTTTGGCGCCCCCTGAAACTGCCACCCGGAGCAGGTATCCCGTTTGCCCCTCCCGGATCCGGGGCTGAGTATTATGTAGAAGTAAATTAATATTGAAATCCCCGCATATCAAAAAATGATCCTTATTATTTAGGTTTTTTAAAAGCGCTGCAGTTTCTTTTATGAATTTGCCTACATTTTTACTTGGTGACTGATAAATAGAAATTAACTCACAAAATATTTGTCACAAAATAGTTTGTAATTACTATTTGCTTATATATCAGAAAGATGTAATACAATGGCAGTGGTAGAACCATATCCATTCAGTTGCAATGTTCCTAAAGCGGAACATAGAAGTTCAAAAAAATATTACAATTCTATTGTTGATATAAATGATTGTGTAATGAATGATAAGCAAACTACATACTTTTCTACAACAAAATTAATGAAAACTTTAACTATATACCTCCTAAAAATTATAAAAACACACTGAAATCGCTAATTGTAAACAAACAAAATCACTTAGAAAAATTTCTTTTAACTCCCACTCTAATCAATACTGTATATATATATATATATATATCAATATTATTTGATTAAATAGGATGTTCCCTATCGGACACAATATATTTTAAAATAAATATAAAATTATGTTCCCCATATGTGCGGATGGGTTAATATATAAAAAATGTAACAGTGAAAGTAATGTAATAGAAGGGTTCGCTGGCGTACATTTTGCGGCTGATGGATTTTTATTTAAAATATTTAATAATATAGTGTGTTGGTATACTAAAAAGCAGTCAATAACTACGTTATCGTCAGCTGAATCTGAATATATATCTTTGGCCTCAGCAACATAAAAAGATATTTGACTTAAGTATCTACATATTAAGTGAAGTGTTATTAAAAGAAATAACTAATATAACAATATATGAAGATAAGTAAGAATGTAAAAAGTATTACGAAAAGGAAACACATGTCCCAAAAAATGTCCCAATTTTATGTAACGTTTGTTTTATTTTAACGCTTCAAACTTTTCTACATCTGTCATTTTAGAACCAAAAGGTGTATCACATATAAATGTGGCAAAATCTTTGCTATTGCATAGTTCGTTGCCCATTTTCGTTTCCACAATTCACGTTTGCATTCGGTAGTGGTTTTCGTTTTTAGAAACATAATGAATACACTTCTTATTACTGTGCAGATTGATGAATAAGAAGTCCCACCATAGGGAGAAGCATGTAAAGACTATATTGCTAATTTAATAATACCATGAAAATGCAAAAAAGTATTATTTATATGTCTTGCATTATGTTAAGTTGTTTTGCTAGATTAATAAAATTTATAGTATAAGTTATTGGTTGTATTTTTTTTTTTTTTTATTATATAAAACTGGGACATATTTTCGTTATAAAATCTAATGTGGGGCGACTTAAGAATTGCGTCGTAAATTTTGATCATTTTATACAAAGTATAAAAGAGAATGAGACAGAAATATAAAGAAGAGGAGTCAAGGGGCGCAGCCCCTTGCGAGACCAAAATGGCCGAGTTATATCTATGTATATGTGTGTATGTTGCATATATTTATATATACCAGCTAAACCCAGCCATACATTGCTATGACTCAATCTTGTTAAATTGAAAAAAAGAGAAAAGAAAAAGCTCACGTTTTTAAAATGTTTGTGGACATATAATATTTTTTATTGTTTCATTGCCTGTGAAGATATAGAGATTGTCTGGTTTGTCCACTCTAGTAAATGCAACATATAATTTCCCATATGAAAAACATTCTGTGTTTAGATCTAAACCGCGCAATTCTGAAGATTAATCCTGAACTTTGTTGATGGTAATTACAAACGCCAATCACATTGGAAATTGCAATATCTTAAATTGAAATGACGTAATTATAGCAGTGCATGGAATGAAGGCATTTTTGCTTTTGCATTGTGTTGTTTCTATGACGTTGCTCATTAATTTTTTTACTGCGAGTTGTGTACTATTACAAAGCTTTGGCTGGTTGATATTTCGCAACATGATAATAGGTACACTGATTTTCAATTACAGTTTATACAATGGAATGCCCGGCAGATCGAATGAATTAAAAAATTCTGTTGGATAATCAACTGATTCATCTGCTTTCACAACAGTGTTGATAGATTTGTATAGGTGGCCTTGCTTGGATTGTCAAACTGAATATTATTATTGAGGTTGTAGACATCTTTGTTCTGGGTGGCGGGGACAACTCATTCACTCAACCAGTTGTGATCCTTATAATTGGTTTGAATATTAGGAAATATTTTTTCAACCAATTCTTCTTATTGCAGAAGTTATGAGGTAATGAAATTTATCCCGAGGTCAGATGAACCAGCGCACTTTTCTGTTTCCAATTTCCAGCAATTGATACAAGAATATTCTAGTTGATCGAGCATACACACATATTTGTAGCTAATTTCAACGTTGTTACATGTCGCCACAAAGTGGAGTATTAGTAATGAGAATTTGTTTCATCTACTGGTATCAATTGAGGATAATGTTTGCCTGCAATATTAATGCGTTCCCAAATGGTCTGATGTTCCTATACAAATCTTGTAATGATTAATGAAGAGCCTCAAGCAATTTGTTGTGTGCCATTGTACATTCATCCCAAACAATAAGTTTGCATTTCTACAATACTTTTCTCTTTCCAGATTCTTTGGAAATGTTGTATGTGGAAGTTGCAGTAGATTCCACATTCAATGGCACCCGCAAAGAAGAATGAGCGGTTCTTCCACCTAGTAGCAATGTTGCAGCTTTTCTATACAATGCAAGAGCTAAGACTACATTATTCTGGCATTGAATTTCTGCCAAAATCAATCTAATTAGAAACGTTTTACTAGTTTCCATTAGTGCATCTAAGAAGAATAATTCTCCAACCCTATTATTGACAGTTAGCATTATTTGATCATAAATGCCTTTTTGCACAAGCATTAGCTTAGGAATATTTGATTGCACATACAACAAAAGATTACCTGTGTTGTAAATTTTGTTCATGATACAATTCTACATTGAACAAAGCAGCATAAAATAGATTTAGTGATAGTATTCCTAATTGATTGAGAACTTTGTTCATAATTTCTAAGCACAAATCTTTAATTATTATCAATATTTCATTATCTCTGCTATAAAATCCATGTTCCTATTTGAATTTTCTTCTTATATTCAACAGACAATACCTGCAATCATATGCAATTTATATTTCTCCTGCAACTCTGTTGGTGATGAAGGAGAACAAGTGGTCATTAACAAACAGCGCACAAATTTTATTTTGATGTGGCATGTTGCTCCCATCATTAATGCATGCATCACAGTATTTATGATTCTCCAATAAATTCAGAGCTTGACATGCACTGTAGAAAGTGGCATATATAACACCAATGACAGACAATAGCTGTCGAAAAGCACACTGTTCAGCATGAACAATATTTATGGTGCTTCCACCCCTAAAGCTAACAGTTAGCTATCCTAGTGTCCTTCGTTTTTCAACAAATTCGGAGCTTGACATGCACTGCGAAAAGTGGCATGTGTAACGCCCCTGATAATAGCTGTTGAAAAGCATGCTGTTTGGGGTGAGTAATTTTTAATTATGGAAACATTTTTGCACACAAGGAGGATGAAATACCTAGCAAAACTGTGCAAAGCGATGTGAGAGTTAACATGCTAGCTCTAGGTGTGAAAACACCATTAGTATAGTGTATGTTACTTTTACATGCAAACAAATGGTGCTGTAGTAACCAAGCAAAATATTGACTGAAAATAATCCCATTCTAATTATTTTTAAGTGTTTTAAAAACACTCATGTATTCAAATGCAATGCTGTGTCAAAATTTCATAATAATTGGCGAACAGCTTTCAGAGATTTAAGAGTTTGAACAAATGCAGATTTACATTTTTGTGCATGAAAATAAAAATTTTTAAAAACAATTTCCTATGCAAAATCTATAAATTTTAAATTGATAAAACACTGATGTCAAAAATATTTTGGTTCTTTAATAAATTTTTAATATAGAAATGTTATACTACTAAACATTTCTAAAAATAAATTTATAATATTTTATTTTTTAGAATTTATTACATTACACATTCTCCTTCTAGATTGTCAATCATTAATAGTTGCAAGGAACTTCAAAGGGTCTGGACCCCCTCTGAGTATAAAATTAATTTTTAATGTAGTTTCAGAGACTAAAGATAATTATAAATTAAAAATAAAAATGAAATAAACATTACTTTTTCTTGCTAAATGGGCTTTACTGACTTCGTGTTTTAAGGGTGCTAGATTATTGTTACCAATATTATTAGCAAAAATGTCTCTCATATTTTCTAATATTTTTTATTGTGATATACATGTATTATTCTATTTTTCTTTTTTATTTACTTTTTTTTTTATACTTTATCATAACACAACAAAACAGCTTTCAAACCAACTACTTCTTTTTCTCACTAATTTGGAATATAATATGTATGTACATAAGTATATATAAATAAAGTAACAATTGTACAAAAATCATTCTGTCTTCTTCCCAAAAGAATTTTTTCTAGATACCGCCTATGTTTAAAACAATATGATATAGTTAATTTGAAGTATTATAATTTCAGCAACTTAATTTATTATTCAAACAATGATTTTTTAATAAAATGAGATTTACAATCACAGCAGTTGTAAGGGATTTATTTTTAGAGTATGTTAAATTTGCTCATTTCACTTATTGACTTTTTTTAAATTTACTGATTCAGTTTTATAACTTAAACTATTTAATATTTTTTATACTTAAGCTGAAACTATAACTATAGTTCTGTTTTCAATTTTACTCTAAAAGGGTTAGCTTATAGTGACTTACGAATTTTTGAATCCTTTTTAAGGTTGCTTTTAATTCCATATTATATATTCTTGAAGCATTTTTGTATAATTTTTGGCGTTTATAATAATTAATCATCCTCAAGTTAGAGAATTTTAATTGTAATTTATGTGAATAATTTTGCAATTATTAATTAACCCTTTTAAACGCATGGGTACTAAATTTGTACTACATTTTTAACTATAATGTTTGCATAGTGATACAATTCATAGATCATCTATGTATTTTCCCCTACAAAGCAACATGTAGATATAAAATTTCTACCAACTACATCACATACTTTCTTCCACACAGAAAGGTTTTGAAAAACAATAAATTAAAAATTTTATGTAAATTTCTTGTCCAGATTGTTATTAAAATATAGCATAGTTGTAAATTAAAAAAAAATTTAAAAATCTTGTACATGATGGGTCAATATTTGCCTGTCTATTTTAGTTTTTGAGAGAGTTATGTCACTCCTGAATTCTAGAATTTATTTGGTAGCTTTTGCATTTTTTAATCATCTAATCAGTATTCTATACATTATGTTTGTATGAAATCTTAATAAGAAATTTAATGATATAGCATGTTTTTACAAATATGGGTGAAATAAATTTATGTTTGAGTGATTTGAAAACATAGAAATAGAAAAACAAAAAGAATAAAAAATTAAAGTAATGATGAACAGTTAGGTAGGATTATATCACTGGCTTTATTAGTTAATATGTGTTCATGCAAATACTTTATCTTGTTATATTAAGTATAAGAAAATGTATCTGCTAATACAGCTGCCATCAATAGTAACTTCAGCAAAATTAATAACTAACTTATTTATTTGATGTGCCAAAAGTTACCACAAAATTGTTAGTTCTCTATGAAATTTCAAAATGTAAAACGGAGTCTAAAACTTACTATTAATCAGGTGAAAAACATCTTCCGACTTTTAACTAATCTGAGAAATAGCACTACAAACTACAATTTTTATTCTGTTTCGTCTTTTGGCAGTTTAAATTTTGAATATAGGTGAATCTTTGGGCTTTCATCTTATGTAAACTTAAATATGGCTTTCGGATTAAGCTTACGATATCTAAAAAGTGATTAGCTTTCAGCTTTTAGCTTTTGCCTGGCTTTCAAGACCCATATAAAACACAAAAATCATGAAAATAAAATAACGTATATAATTTTGTGATGTCAAGGATTCAAAAAGTTCCCTGTGAATCTTTTGAACAGTAGACACTCCTTGATGATATACGTTTATCACTATTTTTCAGCGATTTTCAGAAAGTTTTACTGTAGCCAGCAGGGACCGAAAAGCTGAACAGAAATTTTATCTATTTGACAATGCTATACGCTTATTTTGTAAATGATAGAATAAAAAAGGGGATATCTTCGGGACAGACTTTGAGGAGCAAAAACTGTGACGTCATAAAACAACTTTTTGTGTCTTGCATTGTTGCAGTTTATTCATTGCCGATTGTTAAGAATATGAGTATATATTTTGTTTTACATGAAGTACAAAATGTTGGTTTAAGTATTTGAGGAAGAGGATGATTATGTTTTATTTATTTAATTATTTACTTATGCTGTGTTGTAATATTGAGCAAAAAATTCTACCCATAACTGATACTTACATTTCTTTTTGTTTAAAGATTGTTAATATTTCAAATTGTTTTTAATTTGATTCAACTTCTCTTTATGATTTATCACTGTTGAGCTTTCTTAATTATAAAATAAAAGTTTGATATATAATACAAGAAAATAAATGTGAAGTTATTGATGCATTAACCCTTTTTGTGGATCTTTTTCATTTTTTACCAAAAAAAAATTACTAGTTTTACTTCCTTTTATTTATACCTTAAGTAGTAATTTAAAACTGAATTTACCCAAACAGAACTTATAGCAGCTTTAAAAAAAGTTGTACCCAAATGGAAACAAAAACAGCCAAAGGTACTTCTTACTGCTCAATGTTTTGTTGCTGATATAAATTTTTTTTGTATATTTGGATTCTGCTAAAATGTAATATATAACATGTTATAAACTATACAGAACTTGTTGAACAACATGAAAAATAAATTCTATGTTTTAATAAATTTTATTTACAGAAGTCAAATTTGCATTGATGTGCAGATCAGTTTCCTCTGCATTCACAGTTAACAAAATATATGAAAATTTATAGTACAGATCATTGCAAAAAATATTTAACAAAGGATACTATTTATTTCATTATAATAAATAATTAAATATTATAATTTCATCAAGAGTTAAAAAAGTTAACCGCTATCATGTAGTACTTTTTTTTTCTTTTATTCATATTTTATATTATTTTAGGTTTTATTTCTTCATTATCACATTTTTAAGTATAAACAAGAAAAATCGTTATATGAACTCATGAATTATGCCAAAAAAATATGTACAGCTATGATTATAAATAAATGATTATTTCTTTAATCAGTGAAAAATTATTCTGTAAAATACTTCAGGAAGTTTTATATTGCAGTAATAGTTTCAGTAAACCGCAGATATTAAAAAATTATACTTTATTTGACACTAGATAAGTTTATTGAATGACATAGTGTTCAACTCCAATTTATCTATCACACTACAATATCGAATATTCCTCGAAAATACTTTTTGACATCGGTCGGTGTTTATTACCCAAAAAATTCTAAAATGATTATTTCTTCCATATTCTGAAAAGAATCTGATACTGTTTGAATACATGTGAGTTTTTATATGTGACTTAAATTAAACTTTGTAGAATAGATTTTAAAACAAAAACCACATAAAAATGCCATTGCAAAAGTACAAAAATTAATGAACAGCAAAATATAACACAACATGAGCAGCAATACTAACAACAGAAAAAGAGAAAATAAGAATTATTAACAAGATAGAAAATTAAGATCCAACTTATGTCTTCATATTATTTGCTCCTCAAAGTCCGTCCCGATTGCTTTTAGAATGGTCTCCTCTTTTCCAGCGGAAATCTTCGGGACAGACTTTGAGGAACAAAAATTGTGACTGCATAAATATTAGCTTCTCCTTGATTCCTTCTTTATTGCTGTTTGATCGTTGCTGATCGCAGAGAATACAAGCTGAAGTATACATTATGTTTTACATGAAATACAAAATGTTGACTTAAGTATTTGAGAAAGAAGATGATTATGTTCTATTTATTTACTTATTCTGTATTGTAATACAGAGCAAAAAATTCTACTCGCAAATATTAATTGCATTTTTTTCACATTCTAAGTATGTTTAACTGTTTGTTCAAATACATATTGGACCAAAATATTTATATTTTTTATTTTCGTTTTTTAACTTATTAATCATTTATTAAATTTATTTTTGCAGATAAGATATATATTTAGCGCATATTCGTTATTTAAAATTTAATTTAGTTATTCTGCGCATGCGTTGTACAGAGAACATCATTTACTAGCCAGGAGCTTTTCTAATTTTACATAATCATAAAAATATAATAATTCATAAAAAGTAGAAATCACGGAATCTTGCTTTAATTACTTTAAAAATTAATATTTCAGCTTTAAATTTAAATAAGCATAAAATAATAAAAAGAAACAAAAATTAGGCGCATACGTTTTATAAAAGCAATTGTAATCGTAATTGAGGTAACAGCGTAATTAATAATTATTATAATTCAAAATTGCTTAAATAATTATTGACATAATTTTAATTAAATGCAACGCTAAAAATATTCACTTTGTTTGATAGAATATAATTAATTTTATAAAACATTAAAATATACAAAAAATCGATTTATTAATAATTTCGAAATAATGTACATATTGCTAATTTTTGTTTACGGTTTTTATCAATTTGATAATGCGCAAGAGGTAAAAATTTGTTTTAGGTCTCGCTGTAGTAAGTGAATGAAGAAATTTAATTTCTGGATAGGGTAGCTAGTTGTTAAAAAATATTCCGAACTTGAATTATTATTGTGTTTCAAATTATTGATTTACCGTGTTCATGACCTGGAAACACAGTTTAAATGAAGATGCCGTTAAAAGAGAAGGTATTACAGTAGTACAAATTGATTCTAACTTTTTTTACTTTATTTATTTAAAATTGATAAGTTCCCTATTCGCTTTTTTTCGTTGTGGTATAATCGTTTTACAAACGACATCTTGTAAAAGAGAGGTATAAATTAAGTATATATTATTACAGGGCTGAACCTACGTGTGAGAATATTTTACAGTATAAACTTTAAAAGATATATTAATTATATTGTTGGTAACAGAAAAATTTGGAAAAAAGAAGAAAAAAATTAACGATTTAACACGAAAATGTGTAGTAACATTTTATTTATTCGTCTGTTTCGCTTCCTTTAGTAAAAGTATAGATATAACGTCGATTTATCGTTTAAATATTTATAATATGTCATATATATATTTATTTTTTTTCTCTCTTTTTCTGTGAAAGTTTACGAGTGTTTTAAAGTAAATAGATCTATCAAGATTTTAAGCCTTAATTACAAATGTTGTATATTTCTGTACTATAGAAAATCGAAAAATCCAGCTCTGGATCTACATCCTCAGATAGTTCTACGTCATCATCGGATTTGTCGTCTAGCAGTGCGTCAAGTAGTACCGAGAGTGAATCTTCAAGCAGTAATAACTTAACAGATTCCGAAAATAAAGGAAGCGCTGCTGCGGCAAGACCAAAGATGAAAACTAAAAATTCGGCTACTTCGAATGTAAGTACAGCGAAAAAATTCAACGAGAAAAATAATGATTTGAATAAAAATTCTCCGGAAAAAAGTGTAAATGTGTCAGAAAAATTGTCGGCAAATACTAGTGATATAAGAAGTAAAAAGGCGCTCGTAGTTAATAGTAAAAAATCATCTTCGGCCGAAAGTGATAAGGATATCCGTAAAAAATTACCACTAAGAAATGCAGAAACATTCAAAAAATCTTCCCCTAAAAAGATGAATACGTTGAAAAAAAATTGCAAAAAAAATTTATCGTCCGTAAAACAATCGCCGTTATCGGAAAATACTAGAAACTTAACGCCTGTAATTGTAAAAGAGGAAATTTATTCTGATTCAAACTCGGAAGAAGCGAAAGAAAATAGTTCGATTAAAATGTCCGGGAAATTGTTTGAACCGTCACCGCCGGCGTTGCAGTTGAATGAACATCAAACTCCGAAAAAAACGAAACCTTCCGAGGATAAAATTTCTAAAAAAATTCAACCATTAAAAAACAAATATTTGAAAAATTCGAAAAGGAAATCGTCAAGACTGAACGATAAAGTGCCTAATGCAAAAAAGTCTTTAACGCCATCTCCTCCGAAGTTAACACCAATGAATAACGTTAATAATATGGATGAAGATGTAGCAATGATGGCAAACGTAAATGAACGACCATCGTGTTTATCAGAATATTCTGAATCTTGTTCGGATTGTTCGACTTGTTCTAGTTGTAAGTACATTTTTTCCCTCTTAATATTTATCGTTACAACATGTAGAATAATTAGTAAAGTGTGATGAAAGTACAAATATATGCAGCTGAAATCTGTTTCGATTATTTTAATTAAAAGTTTATTACCACTTGGGAAAAACTTAAACATTGCCATTCTCGTTATTTGTTTATGTTTTCTGTTTTTGTTTATTATTACATATATTAGTACATAATAATGTAATTTTATTATAATTAAAATATTGTTTAGTACGGTAGAACATATTAAGTTCTAAAATTATTTTTAAAATAATAATTTCCGCGCTCGGTAATATACAAGTGGATGAAAATTTTTTTATCATTTTTGTATTACACTAGTTGTAAAAATCATTTTATCTTACAAACTCGCCAGAGTTTAATTGCTAATATGCATTAAAATACAGAACGAATTTAGCCTGAAGCGTGGAGGATGAATAAAATCGTTAATAAATATTTCTTATTTACATATTGACGGCAAGAATGATATTACCGGTTGTAGTTTGTATTTTTTACAGTTTGAAATTTGCCTGAGGTAACGAAGAGAAAAATTAATAACGATACAGTTTACTTTTTAAATATGATAAGAATAAAAATATGTTAAATGCGAGAATTTTTGCTAATTTATATTACAGAAAAAGTATAATTAAAAAAAGTTTAGTAATTTAGAATTTTAGGCGGATATTAAAAATAAAAGAACAAAAAATGTTTAATAAGACTTGCATATGGACTTTTTAAGAAGATACTTATGTAAACAAATCTTTTTGCGGGGCCGGGCAGAAACAAAAGCGTATTTAATAATTAAAACATGAAAGCGAGTCCAAAAATAAAAAAAACACCAAATTACAAATACATGCATATATTTATTTAGTTTTTCTTTCAATCATATTTGACTTCATTATTTAATATCTTAAAGTCTAATTCTTTTTTTCTCACTTGATATTTTTTTGATATTTTTTATTATGTAACGTAGTTTATTGTTTCCGCTTCTGAATGGAGAAAAAGACATGTGGGCATGAGAAAAAGATAGTTAAAATGTATAATAGAAGAAAATCAAACTTGACGTGATGAAAAGAGAACAAAATGGCCAAAGAAACTATAGGAAAAAGTCGAAAATTTAGAAAAAGCTTGATATATAGAGTAGGTTAAGAAGGTTATGTGGAGAAAGAGTTATAGAAGTTTTAGGATAAAGAAAGGAAATACTTCAGTCTTTTGTAGCAAATACAGAAAATATGAAAGCAGTATACTGTATTGCGTGATCGTAACCTTTTTAACTATTTTTATTATATATGAAGTAATTTATATATATATTTTTTTAGTTTGGCCATTTTGTTTTTATTTTATCATGTCCAGATTTGTACTTTCCTTTCTTATTTCCTTTATCTGTTTTTGTTTCGTATGTCTAATACATTTACGGATTATTCCTCGGTATTTTTCTGCATTATTTTTTCAGAAACTTTCTGGCTCCTTTTATTTTTAATTTTTCTAAATTCAACATCTTGATAGTATACTATTTTAGCTGGTATTTTTTTCATCCGTATATTACTTAATTGGTATATTTGCATTCGCTTCCAACAAACATTGAATTGGTTTAGTTTCGATATATATTTATACGAATATATACTTTAGTGCTGTCTGCGTGAATATTGTACGTGTATTCTCGAAAAACAATATTTGTTAATGGTAACTTTTTTTCTTTCAGTCGCTTTCCGTTCATATTTTCTTTCATGTATAAAAGATTCTGCTATATTACTTTCCTCTCCTTGTCACACTTATTTAATACGATTTTTTCTTCGATAAAATTATCTTTTCTTTTCTACTGTGCATCAACTTGATTATTCCGGTAGAGTTCAAAGTATCATTTTTGCTTAAACCACTCGGCTTCTTTTTCCAGATCCTCATAAATTTTTTCATTCCCAGTAGAGTTCTCACCTCCCATATTCCAGTCCTCACCAACCGAGGGTGTTCAGTGCAACTAAAGTTACTCTAATTATGTAGTAAGTTACCGGTCATTGCGTAAAATGCCCATTAGTGCATTGCCCGATATTTATTTATGTTTTATTTTATTGGTTATTCGGTGTAGTTTGCAGACGCTTGCTATATTGCGGAGATTTTAGGGAAGCTGTTGATCCTTTTAGTTTCACTTCACGACAAGAACATAAATGAACGCATATGGAATAAATTGGAAAGGGTTTTCTGCTGTTACGAGTTCGCCCTCAGTACGCGAATTCGTATGTAAACTCATTTTATTCAAAGGTGTACACCACATATATCTGAAAATGGAAGCGCCTACGGAAAATCAGCAATTTTCACTTCTAAACAGTACCTCTGAAATTTTAGTATTCCAGTTGATTAAAACGGATTCGCAATTAATAACTGAAATACTAAAATATAATTTATTTACGTCGCAGGTAGCCATAATGACGAAGAAGAGGAAGAGGAGAGAGAGAGGGAAGAAGAGGCTGATTCCGATAGCGATTGTAAATCTGACAGCGGTGATGGAGATTGTAGACCTGATTGCCAGTTGTATGACAAAGATGGTAACCACAAACGAATAAGAAAAAAACCGTCAGTGATCAATATAAAACAGGAACCAACTGATGAAGTCGCACCACCGGCGCCCGTTATCAAAGCTCAACCACGTGGTCGCGGGAGACCGAGAAAATATTCTTCGTCGAAAGACGTGCCACAGAAACAATCGAATAATGCTCAAGCGCCGTCGTCCGATAAAATTATCACTCGGAAGCAAAGTAGGTCGATAATTTCAAACATTACAAGAGTGAGCAAACTGTTAACGGGAAATAACGATTCCAGCGACAGCGATTCCAGTACCGGTAAATTATGTATAAATTATATTTAATAATTACTTTACGGCCGAGCTATAACTAGTGTATAAACTTTAAAAACTTTTCATTTTTATAGTTCTAGAATGTCGGTTTTGTTCGAAGAGGTATCAGAATCTACAACTGACTAACATTACTGCTAACGATTTTTGTTTTTATATCTATGCCTCTAAGAAATACTGGGAATTTTTGTAGAATAACATGTTCGAAAATACATATATATATATATATTTTAGGAGGATATAATTTTTTAACATTTCAAAAGATATTTTACCAGTGTTCGCTTTATACTAAGCGTAGTTTTAATATTGCATATAGCGAAAACTCTGAAAAACGGTATTTTTGGCTGTTCCTCTAACATCAGAATAACATTAAAAACACTCTTTCCGTTGAACAGAATTAGTTATCCTTGTGTAACTTGTTGATTTTTGTGTTTTGAAATGCAAGCTCAGCTGATGTAGATTATTGAGTAAAATGCTCTTAAAAATATAATACAGCGACTATTGAAACAAACGGTAAAGTTTATTAATTATATTCGAAAAAATTATATTTACAATTTATTCTTTGCTTGAAGGTACCGGGATATTTTAGACCGGTAATGCATTGGTTGTTGTAAAGTTAACCGGTTACTCAAACTGAAAGAACATTTGTATTTTTAAAAATTACGACTATTTTTGAGGTGTGTCACTGTGAGGTATTGACATATAGTTAGAACGTCGTATTATATTAAACAAAAAGAAGTTTATACTGTTATGCGCCAAAAAAAAAAAAGAAACATAAATTATATAAAGAAGTATGAGTTCATATTAGTGTACTCTTTATATTTTCATTCAAAAATTGATTTAAAGTTAATGTATAAGTATTACATTTTGAAATAGAAATCTCTTTCACTCTCTCTCTCTCTTTCTCTTCAGTCGTGTTGTCCGTTTGCGGACGTCGTGACCAACCATCACAAATCAGTGGATCGAGCGACCGCTTGTTGCCATTTTTCTTTGTTGTTGCTAATTTTTACTAGTTCTGACAGAGACAATTTTGTGACGGATTTAATACGATCTAAGAATCTCATCGGTGGCTGTCCCTGGTTCCTTTTTCCATTGATTTTTCCTTGTATGAGAGTTCGTTCTAAACCGTTCCGTCTCATGACATGTCCAAAGAACTTTAAATTCTGCCTTATTATAGTGAGCAGTAATCGTTGCATCGGTTCTATACGCAGTTGTTTTAAAATTGACAGATTGGTTCTGTGTTTTGCCCAAGATATTCTTTGCATGCGCCCATAGCAAGTCATCTCGAAGGCTTCGATTTTCCGGCGATGCTGCCGATTTTCTCCAAGATTTTATAGCCATATAAAAAATAAATGCATTTCCGCAATTACACTTTAAATTTTGCATGGGAAACTGCTAACGATGAAATTAAATAATTATATCTAACAGGTATTTCGAATGTTTCTTCAAAAATGCATATAATTTTCTATTTTGAAAATTGTTATATCTGATACATTAATGTTTTGGTTCGGATTGATTCTTAGCGAAATATTTACTTATTTCAGGTTCAGTTCTTTGCATATTCATTTTTCGTTATTTTCTCGATACAACATGTAAGTACGAGTAAAATTGTGAAAATTCAGATTTTAAACAACGGAATCTGCAAAATTTACCATTAAAAACATAAACTTTCATTTTTTAACCTGTTTTAAAGGGAAATTCATTATAATTTTAATGAAAAGTCAGAATGACTGAATAGAATAATACGCTTTCTGCTTAACAGGCTGTTTGTGAGCAGGAGATAGGACGACAGTTGTAATGTAGTACTTGACTATACATGTGTAGCGTCAATTAAAATTCTACTAATAATTATTTAGACACCACCGTTTTTGATATTTATTCCTTGAATGAAGAATAATTTCTGTGTTAGATAAAAAAAATAAAAAACCGTGTAATTCAATTTAACAGGAAGAAAGAAATATATGTGTGTACATATACTACATTGTCGTATCCAGAAATTTTTCCAAGGGGGGGGGGCATTTTTTTATAAGTTCCACTATACAATCATATAAACATATATGTAAATTTTGTGTACTGTAATTTGATGTATTTAATAGCAATATCTATAAAAGGATATAAACATAAATATTAATTTATTTACCAATCTGTATATAGAAGTATTAGTATATATTGAATTTTTGAACTTATTGACGATAAAAGCATAAATTTATAATATCTAAATGTTAATACCATAATGTGTAATTTGAAGAGATGCGAAGATACAGAATAAAAATAATAAATGTCTATGAATGCTAAAATTTATTTAAAAAGAAATTGTAGATGCCTTGGTTTTTGAATAAACACGTCTGTAACTTCATTCAGAAACTGCTTATCTATTCTTTGCCTATGTATACTCATTACATTGAGACCATTCAATCGGTCTTCAATAGTAGTTGATCTGATCTATGTTTTTATCCCTCGTAGTGTAGAAAAAGTACGTTCAAATAGTATATGTTGTAACAGGAATTGTTATCGCAACTTGTATGACTATTTTAACGGAAGGATAAAATAATGCATACTCAAATAAATCAGTTAATGTCAATTGTTCAGTATTTGCAATAGATATTGTTGGAGTAATCGTCCAAAAATCATACTTGTTTCCCACTCCATAAAGAAGATTTTTAATTCCATACATTCCATTTATTACTTTTATATCGGTTTAAACTGATTCTTTGATGTAAACTTTTTTGGATCAATTTTCCTTGTCTAATAAGTGAATTCATATCCAATCCGAATTCCTCATAATTCGTCACAATCAAATGAGTAATTTTTTTTGTACTCTGATCACTTAGCTGAACAAAGCCTAAAAATTCTTATTTTAACGTTTGTGATTTACAGCAAAAATATTAAGCACCTAGAGAAAGTTGTTCCATACTTGAGATATCAGCTGTTTCATCAGCTATAATCGACCAATAAACAGATTTTTTCATTTCAGTGATATTTTTCCTTTTTTTCTTTTAGAAAATATTTCCACAAATATTTATTAAGACATTTTGAATTTTTGGCGATGCATATTTAGCATTTTGGGTAAAATTATTTAAATGATCCCTTTATAATATATCCCCAGCGTCAGCTCTGAAATGAATCAAATCTATAGAATTACCAGTTTATAACGATTTTCCACAAAGGCCAATGAAATGTGTACCACAAAAAAACAATCACAGAACGAATGGACAATAATTTGTTTTGATTCTCTTTTATTGTTTACTTCGTATGTGCATTTACTTGGTCATCAATAGATCATTTCTTTCCCTCAATGATTTCAACAAAATTAATTGCATTCCTTGAAGCGTTTTTATGCCAAACACTTTTTATGTGATATTGAACATATTCATGGAATTTTTTGTAATTATCGCAGCGTTTTACTATAAATGATCCTTGTAAACCTCGTTCAATTTTCTAAGGAAATAAAACACAGTAAAGACATAGTGGTCATTTCAAGCACTGTGAATAGGCTAACCAAGGCGAGTACTGTGTTAACTAAATATGAATAAAATAGCCCGTCAACTGTCGAAAATCTTTACAAAAATTATATGACTGATTTAGTTTCGAACAGTTTGTTATAATTTCAAATTTTAATTCGTCTATCTGTGGTTTTTCAATCACTTACCTATGTCAAATTTTGAAAGAGCATGTGAAGAAAATGTAGTTTCGCTATCTGGAAATGGTTGCCTCGGTGTAAGTTCTAAAGAAAGTGTAGAAAATGAAAAAGATGATAGGGATCATGATGATTCATCAGCTGATGAAGGAGATGATGAGTCGCTTTTATTTCGTTTAAATTTTTTGATAACAAACCCATATTTTCGAAGATCCATTTTACAAGGATTACTATGCTGGATTCTAAAATAATCAATATTAAGGTATGCTCAAACTTAGTTGACGGTTAAAATAAAGAAAATTGACATGAAAATCAAAACTTGAAGAAATTAAATTTAAATAATCTCAAGAAAACAACAATGTACGTATGTGTTTTTTATTTCACCTAATTCCCATTTTTCCTGATTCTATTCGTCTAATCTCAAGGTACTTTTCATTTACCGGATTGAAAAAAAACATGCATACAAGAAATGTGCACAACAATCAACGAAAGAAAATGTAGCATATCACAATGTGCCGTATAATCTGGCCAAAAGATGAGACTAGAAAAAAAATGTTGTCAGTTTTTTTTTAAAACCATAAGATTTCTTCTAAAAAAAAAGAGAGTGATGAGTAGTTACGATTAAAAAAATTATAATTTCCTGTTTGTTAGATATGTAAGTAATTGAAAGAAAAGAGTTTTGCAAACTTCAGTTTTAATGTCAATTTTTAAAAAAAAGTTGAATTTTTGCAGACAAGTAGTTTAAGTTTAGCAAAAAATGTGTCAATATTTGGAAAATACTCTACGAATTTTTCTACCGTTTATAATGAAATTTCTTAACACATCTTTATGTTCTTGGCAAATATGATTCTGTTATGACGGAGCTAATTATATGACTCAAAGGGACCGTAAATTATTTAAATTTTACAATTAAAAATATATTAGTGTACATTACGAAAACATTTAGCATTAAAAATTAAAAGAAATTTGAATATAAAGAGATGCTATTGCATTAATTAACTAAATATCTTTGAATATACTGACAGTATAAAAATGAAAATCAACAGCGTATTAAGATATAAATAATTTTTGAAAAAATAACAATTATTATGTTTCTTTCATCTCACTCATTGAAATCTTATTAAATAATATAATTTTGTCTATAACATACCTTTTTTTTTTAAGAGTATTAACATTATACATAATTATTTTATGTGTCCAACTAAAATAAAAAATGTTTGAATTTTTTCCTTTTTATTTCAGCTAGGAGGGAGTAATTGCCCCTTGCCCCATACTGAATCGCGTGTGTGTGTGTGTGTGTGTGCCATGCAGTTTTCATTCGAAGGAACACTAATAATTATATATCTCTACCCTAAATTTGGATATCAGTTTTAAAAAGTGTTCGGAAAGTTACTGGTAAAACCAATGTGTTGTGTGTCCAATAGAAAGGTTTCATAAATTTAATAATTCGTATGTTATTTAATTTAATAAATAATTTTAAAAAGTATTATAAGTGTTTCCTAAAGAGTTTAAAAGGGTTTATTTGTATTACGTCATTTAAATTTAGATCTAAAGAAAAAAAGCCACTTAGATTTTACCAGTTAATTTTTAATCGTTAAATTAGTATAAAAAAAAAAAAATGCGTTTATAAAAACCTTTTTAATTTTCTATTACGCTGTATTTTCATAAGATGAAACAATTTACAATTAATGTTGTGATATGTGCACTAAATTAATAGACTAGTAACAGTATAACTTGGAAATTAATTAAAATGTCTTTTTTCTTGACTTTCAAGCTTTCTTTTTCTGAGACGTTCCTATTAAAATTTGTATTTAACCGATGTCTTGATATTAAAATTGATAAAAATATTAGTTAATACTTCCGCTTTAGTATAATGGGAGAGATTCTAATGCTTAACTTGTGTTAAAGGGCAAATTACTGAATTTAATGTTTCACGTATTACGGTAATTGTGTAAAAAGTATTAATGTACTCCGCTTGGCTGTCTGTTTTCGTTTTCTTAACGTTATTAAAATTTTAAATGCGAGAATTATCAGGAGATTTTTTTTTTTATTATTATTATTTAGTTCAATTATAATTAAAAAGGTCTTGTGAAATTAAGTTTTCAAACGAATATTTATTATATTTGTTAGTTTTCGTGAACGGTGAGTTAACTTTAGCAGCCGTACTGATTAACATTTTCTAGATTAGTTCGAAAAATATTTTTCTCTTTGCATAAAAAATTTGTTAATTTTCGGTCCAATTGAAACCGCGATACATTCAAAGTGAAATATTTATCTTCTTTAAAAACAAATTTTAAAAAATGAGTAAAAAAGTATATTTAAAAAATTTTATTAAAGTGATAAAATAAATTTGTGCTTGAATGCCCGAGGTAATTGTTTGAATTGTTTCTAGTAAAAATTTAGTTGATATTTTCATTTTATTTTATTTATTTTTATTGAAGAAATACTTTTGATTTTCTCTATAATGTTATATCTTACCATTTTTCATGCATTTATTATTTTGTATTGGAAAGTAATTTCATTATAATGTACAATAAATACCTATAGCGATTTAACATTCTCGATAACATTAAATTTCGTAACTCTGTAGTTGATGCCTGTAAAAAAATACAAAGGTAAAAATTACCTTCGTAAACGTCAATTGTGTTTTATCTTGTACGCTTCCTCTTTTTCTAACAGTTGTTCCTTTTATCTGTCTGTTTAACCTAATCTTCGTGCTAATCCATGATTATTTGTTTCCTTCACTTTGTCGTTCTGTTGTTATTTCCATTATTCGTCTACGTTCTTAAGCCATATTTTATTATCTTTTTCTCGTTTTCATTTTTCGTTGGTTTTCTCTCGGTATTTTCCTCTCCACTCAAATAAAGCGGTGTTTATTAAGTGATCTTTTTCTGTTAAGCGTTTTACTTTGTATTTCAGTTTGCTTCGACTTGGTTTTCCTGCTCCGTATAGCGTCTGCCTCTCTTCCCTACACATTATTCCCACTGTTTGTTCCTTCCTACTAACAATATCTGATCGCAACAAAATATAATTGATTTTCCTTCCTTTTCTAATTGTTTCTTGATAAAGGTCCCTGGTTCATGAGCCAAAAAAAACAAAAAAAACATCGATTCCCATAATTATTGCTTCGTATTATACAAAGTACGATAATGAAACAATTTACCTATTTTTGGGTTTATTATATCTTGTGTCTTTTATAGATGGAAAATTACTCCATTCATCGGCAAAACGTGGAGCAAGGAAGTTGAAAAACATGAAATATAAGGGTAGTGAAAGCATCGATTTACCTGACAGTTCAGAAATGACTTCAGTTGAATCACAAGAAAGATCTTGTCCAGTGGAAGGATGTAATTCGTATGGGCATTACAACGGATTGCTTGAGAAGCATTTTACTGCTGATGCGTGCCCATTGTTTCATAATTTAACATTCAAACAGTGCCAGGTAAATGTAAAGAAAATTATCTTATTTACATTTAATGTTTTTTTGTATTTTTACTTTTATTAGAAAACAAATTTTCACAAAAATGTTTAATAAATTCGATGTTGGTGACGGTTATTTTAGTTACGAAACATTTATTAACGGTTTCGATGAATTTGTCGCTTTTGTTTTCGCAAACCTGTTTTTTCCTTTTTTTTTTTTTTTGTTTTTCACTTGGAATTTTTGGTTGAACTATTTTTCTTGCCTCATTCAACATTCTACTCTTTCATTCTTCCTTCGATAGTAACTCAAGAACACTTACTTTTTAATTTCTCGCTTCAATGATATCATTTACATAGCTTTCAGGTTTTTCATCTCTTTTCCCTTTAAAATTTGGTTTCTTTAACTGTTTCATTCTTCTTTCTTTTGAATTTCGCTTTTTTCAAATTTCTCCCTTTATCTTTCAAAGTATTCATCAAGAACTCGTTTAATTTTTCGTGTTCCCTCTCATTTGTTTTTTTTTTTTTTTCGTGTTAGCGTTGTATGCCTTTTCTTTTTCAACATTGGAAAGCATTGTTAATGTTTAGTGTAATCGATAACGATAGTTTTTATATATTTTACTGTCAATGTGTGTAAACTAGTTTTAAAAAATTTTCTAGGCAATGTATTTAAAGACAAAGTATTTACGTTTTTTTTTTTAGGGAAAACGTTTTGTGGATTGTAAATATTTACGTAACGTAAATTTCGAGATATTGCTTTCATCCATAAGAATAGCATGTTAACAAAACCATAATGTTAGACTTTTGTTGAAAATTAATTTCTAAAAACATAACTGAATCTATTTAACATGGGTGTCATTTATTTAGCGAATATAATTTGGACGCGTTGGGTAAAATTTCTCATTATACAAATAATATTATTTTATTGCTTTCATGTTTTGTGAATGTACATTACAGCAAACAGTATATATAGTAATATACGTAATATAATATAAATAGATGAATACTATACAATAATATCCTTAAGCAAAAATGTAATAATATTAAAATAATTTGGAATGATTCTTAAAAGTAACTTATGAGGTAAGATTTTTAGAAGTTCATTTTGGCTGCAAATAATGAGGAAATTAACATGTAATATATTTTATTGTAAAATTAAAAAAGCCCAGTTGTCTATTTTTCTTTTAATCAATCTTATTTGTTATTTAAAACAACTTATACCAGTTAATCGTGCCGCTATTATTATTTATTAGGAGTAGCACTGCGGAATATTATATCGAGGACTAATTTTTTCTTAAACATATAAAAGAGGGATGTAAATAGAATATTAAAAATTTCCTAGTTATTAAAGTATATATTATATTAATTTCATTCCTAAAAATACATATAAATTTGGCGTAGAATCTGAAATTTGTATAACTCGGCATGTAAATCAAGCAAGTGCGTGTGTGTGTGTGCGCTTGTGAAAATACACAAAACTCTAGACCAGCAAAGAGAACGTCAATATACCGAATTATCAATATGGAACGATTAACTTGTTATTTTTTAATCTTTTAAATGAAATTTAGATCAGTTATTAAGTATAATTTTTAATGTAAATTGAACTAAAGTGGCATTAATCAGTAATTAAAATTATGTAATATTATTATTCATAAAAACAGCACTGAGATGTTTTGTAGTACAGATTTCTCGATGTTATTTTTACAAATAATATTATATGTAATTGAAATTTCTGGTTAATGTTACTTCAGTTCAATTTACATACATAATACAGAAATGGATACTACTATACTTGATATATTTAACGTGAAAAGGAATCCGAAGAAAGTTAATTTAGAAAAGTAAATTATTTTATAATGCAAACATAATTAATCAGAAAAATCATCAATATCAATGCATATTCTCAACGGACAAAGAATTTAAATAAAAACAAGGATGTTGTTTCTAAAATTTAATTTAATAAAAATGCTTTCCGAATGAAATTGTCACAAAAACTTTCTAAAAATGTTATTCAAAGTTGTTTTTATATATCTATATTTTTTGTAGAACAAAATCTATATTCGCTCTTTCCTACGGATTCTCATGTACGGAGAACATCATTAAAATAAATCGATTATACTAAAGTAGTTATAATTACATTTACAATAAAACTATTCGTATATACGTTAAAATTAGTAAAATGATATAATGAACTTAAAGCTTCTATGTATAAAAATCATTTTACTGTACGATCATTCTATATTTAGAATTTCCCGACAAATACATAATAATGATAATGTGGTATATAGAGCCGCGATATTTTTTTACAAGTTTTTTTTAATCATTTATTTATTTGAAGTTTCCATTCATAATTCATTGTTACTCATTTAATTCATTTTTAATTGTTAATATGTCAAAAAAATAATTTTAATTGTACATTAAAAATGGTATTAAAGTTTGATTTGTATTTTTTGAGATCAATAATATGCGCTTTCCAAATGAATTTTACATAATGTATCACGAGTGATTCATTTGTGAAGATAACTGTTTTCTGTTCTTCAATTTTTTTTCTAATATATTAATCATGAATACGAAAAATTTTCTTTCATTCACGGCAATTAATGATTAAGTTGTAACCATTTATACTCTTCGTTCTTTATCAATTTTACTACGTACGTAAAATGATATAAGATTTCACAATTTGATGTAACGAAATATGTAACAAAAAGTGTCTTAATTTTATATAATGAAAGTTAAATGTTAAGATAGGATTTTTGTGATTATATTATTTTTTTGTGTTGATGCCAGTAAGAATTACTATGTAAATTTTGATTATTTTATACAAAGTATAGACGAAGAAGAGACAGAAATGAAAGCAAGAAGGGTCGTGGGGCACAGCCCCTTGCGAGGCCAAAATAGCCGAGTTATACACGGTGTGTCGTAAAATTTCCCAAACTTCTTTTCTAGCACTTATACAAGTGACGCGATCTATTAACCAACACCCTTACTGAATTGCTACATCTTTCTAGAGCATGTGTATCAAAAATTTCAGCAGTTTCCGTTGATTGGTTTGCGAGTTTGCGAGTTAGACGTGTATCTTTAGTGAAGGTGTGTTTAGGTCACGTGGGCAAATTTGAAAATGGATGAAAAGTGAGAAATTCGTTCCGCGATTCAGTTCTGCGCATTAGACTTAAAAAAATGTTTTCGGAAACGCGAAAATTGATCGATGATGGTTTTGGTGAAGGTGTAGTATCACGTACGACTGTTTACACATGGTATAAGCGGTTCAAGGACGGTATCAGAAAGTGCGCCAACAAAAATCCAAGGTAAAAACCCCATGCTCACATCGCTTATTTTGATGCAAAAGGATTAATTCATCACGAATACCTGCCTCTAAATCAAGCAGTGAATGCTGCATACTACGTCGAGGTCCTGAAACGTCTCAAGCGTCAGATTCAGCGTGTACGGCCTGAGTATAAGGAGCCCAGATTGTGAAGTGTGTTGGATGACAATGAGCTCGCGCATTCGGCGAACGTTGGCAAGCTTTATCTCGCTAAAAATCAAATCTCACGAATCAATTACTCCTCCTATTCGCCTGATTTGACAACTGCCGACTTTTCCTGTTTCCGAAGCTTAAAATGCACCTGAAAGGACGATTTTTTGACGACGTAGCCGCCATTGGAACTTCTTGCACCGAGCACCTCAGAGCCATTACTTCAGAGGAGTACCAGAGAAGCTTCGAATCGCTGTACACGCGCTCAAATACGTGTATACTTCGGGAAGGTGACCATGTTGAAAATTAATTCGAATAAATTACTTTACATCCAATTGTACTTTATTTATTTCAAAAGTTCGGGAACTTTTCCGACACACCGTGTATATATATATATATATATATATATATATATATGTGCGCGTGCGTATGGGTATTCTTATATGTATACATATGTGTATATACATATATAAGTATTATTTTAAATATATGTATTGTTCATTTTGGATCGTAGGAATTCAGAATAGATCGTGAAAAAAGAGTTGAAGAAAGAAAGAAGCTGGTGACTAAAGGCAGTTCAGAACATAAAACCTATCGGGAGAAAGTGAAAGCACAATGGGTTGTTGAATGTCCATCATCTACAACAAACGATGTAATTTCCGAAAATGCTAATATCAATACTGAACGGGAACCGGATTTAACGAAATTTAATGTACCTTCATTTCATCTTAAATTATTCAGAGATGCGCAAGCCGTAACAAGTGAGAAAATTGTAAGTCTTCGATTATTTCAATAATAGAGATTTTAATTAATCACAAAAAAATCATGTTATAATTTTATCTTATCCGGTGTTTAATGATGTTTATTAAGATTTTGATATAAAACTTGATCTGATTTTCCAATGATATCGATATAATGTATTTTATTAATTGCATTTTATGTAATTTGCATTCACTGATTCATTAGTAAATATCTCTTTTTAGTTTAGTTTTTTTTTTTTAGAAGCCATTCCTAGCCTATTGGGTATCAGTAGCTAGTATGGCAAATGATTGTGACGTGAAGGATTTGTAGTAGGCATGGGTAACTCTGGATACAGTTATATCCTCGGGAACATATCCGCGGTCGGACACAGTCAGATATATCTCCGACCACATATCTCAACTCCGAAAAACGTCACACAACGAATAAATATTGTCATTCCGGACACAGTTGAATTCGCCTCTGGCGGAGTGATTTGATATATCTCCACTCCGAAAGGCTACAGCTGCGCGCGCAACTGTCAAAATTTTCCTTATCATTACTGTTTCATGGAATTACGTCGTGTTCACAGACAGCAGTAGCGACGGTGTGATTTAAAATGTTCAACTCAGAATGAGTAATATGATACACGAATTTAATGCTTGGTGTTATTTGAAGCTATGCGAACTAGCTATTTTATCAAGAAAAGTGCTGGTAAATCAGAATTGCTCGAAGAAAATCCTCACCGTGTTCAAGGACGCTTTGTGCGCTCGGAGTGCTGCGCGGAGTTGGAGTTGAATAGGCAGCGAAGAAAGCGATTATAAGCTGGATATGAGATAATTCTGCCGGAGTTGGAGTTGAAGTTGAGAAGCGGATATATATCCGCAGTCGGAACGGACACATATGTGTACCCAAAACTCCTCTAGCGGAGTTGATTTTCGCATCTCTAGTTTGTAGTCCAGTGACTGGTCCCTGTATTAGTAACTTATGTGTGAATAATTATCACAAAGGTGTTTTTTTTTTTTTGCTAAGCCAGGTTTAAAGGTTTTATTCTTCTTTGTCTACGCACTTTTTTATGACGAATTGTCCAGTAGGCCGATTTCAGTCCAGTTCGTGTGATTATATAACCGCTCCTGATGTTTTGTTGCCATTCTCTTGATAACATCAGCTACATACTCCATGCAAAGGTCATCATGTATGGTTTTGTTCCTTACGTACCATGGGGCGCCAACGATTGACCTTAGAGTAATATTTTAGTATCTTCGGATTTTCATAATATTGCTCTTTGCACTGCAGTCCCACAATTCGCATTCATACTTCCATATCGGAGCGAGTAGTTGGTTGTATAATAGCAGTTTATTTTTCAAGGACAGTTGGGACTGTTTTCCTAATAGCCAATGTAGTTTGTATTCTGAGTTCAGCCTTTTTTGTGTCAATGTGCTTACGATATGTTAGCTTCTGGTCTATAAGCCTAGGTATTTAACGTATTTTTTGATTGGCACTATCTTGTTATCGATTTTTATATTTCCTGGCTCTATATGACGATTGGTAAATATTATATGTGCTGATTTATTTTCATTTATTTGATTTCTTTTTTAAATTGATACTAATAATATTGCTATTTTTTGCATGCACATGATTTTTACTCGCGAACTATCCTTTTTTGTATGACGCGATTCGCGTCATTAATTTTAAATAGGAACAAATATCGTCAGATGCTCACCATTGTGAGCTTTAAAAAAAAATCGAGTGTAGTTCTAGTCTAATGAATAAATTGAAATTCGAATTATTCACAGGGAAATGTGATAGAAAATGTAGTTTTGGAACATCAGTTTAGGGTGGGAAAAATGTACTAATTTAAGAACGATCTTTTTGCTTAAAGATGAATAATAAAATTAATATTAAGAAAACTAAAACAAGAAAACTATTTGTTAGATAATTTATTTAAGAATAGTCCTTCCGTTTTAGATCGATTTATTTAATGAGGTTAAAAAAAAACCATAAAAAAAGCATACATTACAAATTTAATAGAGTAATAAAATTAGATGACGATGTGTAAAAGAATAATATTAAAAAATTAACTAATAATGAGCGTAAAGCAGTAAATGATAAAATATTCATAAAAATACAGTCTACTTTTCCATTCATTTTTAATATGATTTGGTATTTTACGCACTATATTTTTATTAACTATCCAACAATTTTTAATTAATATAATAATTTACTTGCCTAGTACATAATCGTACACGGTAGCTCTTAGTGCAGCTCAAAGAAAAGTTTGCTTGAAACAAATTTGCGGCCAATTTATGTGAAAGAACATTATAAGGGGTGTCAAAACGATCCTCCAACAAAGAAAAAAAGCTTATTCATTGGCAAAAGTAAATATTTTTTATTTTAGATAGAACGTTTAAATAATGGATTTTAGTTTTTGAGATAATTACCTTTTATTAAACTTATTTTTAAGGAAGTTTCGATCTATATTTGTGGTGCCTTTCATCGTACAATTTCAGGTATCGGTGCAAAGAATGGCCTATTCTGCACGGGAAATAAAGCAACGTATTTTCATTAATGGTTACGATTATTAATATTTTTTGGTTTTCAGTTTTTCTTAAATGTATCAATTATTAACAAATTTCTTACAGAAGACAATTACTAATTAAATCGTAAAAAATTCTTAATCTTTATTACTTACTAATATTTTTTACGTACATAAAACGGTAAAAAAAGTGTTTATTACGTAAACAGTATGTTACTGATCACAGCTATTATACACTATCTTAAATGTTTTACATTCATTTGGTGTTAAAAAGTAACTTAATTGTGAAATTATGATAAATTCTATACGACATATCTGCAGCTTTTGATGGTAAATTATTTTTAAAGAGAAAATATTCGTACGTGAAATTTATAATTAGTATTTATTTTTCTATTTTATATTTCTTACGTAATTTTAAAATACGAAGAAGAGAAGTAAAAGCACAAAATATATTGTGATACTGTGAAATTCCTGTTTGTCTGCATTCCAGAAACAGTCAGAGTTAATAGAATTCCTTATACGAATTCGGATGTTAAATTCAAAAATTTTAAAAAGATGGTTGGAGTTTTGTCACTAAATTAATGTATTTTTTTGGTGGAATTGATTAATTTCGTTTAATATGTCGATACTTTTATGCAATTGCATATTATATTTCTTTTCCATATTCCATCTCTATTATCATATTCGTTAGCTCGATCCGAGCATCATGAAATTGTGGATCGAAAGTCCTTTCAGTCTTGTCCGCCATACGTCTCCATCTTCCGCGAGTCTTATAGCCTGCTGAAGCGATCTGGTTCCAGTTAATTGTTTTATCCCATTGGCATATCTGGTTTCTGCTCTTCCTCGCATCCTTTTGTTTTCTTCCGTCCCTTCAAGAATTAATTTGTCCATTCCGTTGTATAATAGCGCTACATAAAATCGAAATGTATGTAAAATTCGACTTTTATAAAAACAATTTTTTTAATTTAAAACACGATAGAATGAAATTATAAGAAAAGCGTTGATGCTTCAAATCAGTTAAAACTACATATATGATTTTAGAAAGAATACGAGTGATAACTAATAGATTTTTCGAATAAGCAGTTATGCTAATATTTTTGTTTTTTCAACGGAAGAAAATGTATTTATTTTGCGATCTAATTTTTAATTTTTATTTGAAAGTAACATAAAAACAAGATCAGTTAAGCATATTGTTTCATGCGCTTAGGGTTATTTCATATGTTAAGTGAAAGACAACTATAATATTTATATTTATATATTACTAAATTCAAAACTAAAATATCCAATTTTAAATTCGCATCGTATATATTTTTCACCCACCATTTCTGTGAATGTGTATTTTTTTTTTTTTTTTAAATTTTTGTGACTTTATTGTTCTTTTCCAAATTTTTTTAAAGCCTAGGAAGTTTTGTTAATGATTTCAAAACCTTCAAATTTGAATATTTTATTACATTATAATAAAAAAAATATTATACCCGGCAGTTAATAAACGAAACTTCAGGGAATATCCCATCAAATAAACTTGCTAACTTTTTTTTTAAGGAAATTAAATATGGTTTCGTCTTCGACAAATAATATATCGTATGCTTAGAAAAAAAAATTCCATAATTTTGAGTTTCTGAGAATCTAAATATAAAGTTGTAAGCTCAGCTATATTTTTCCTATAAAGCTTTTTGAGATACATTTTGGTTTTTCATAGCTTTTTCACTCGGGCTATTACTTAGGTTTTCTCGCTATTTTTTGCCTGCTGGGAGTAGGGGTTAAATAATTTTTTACTGGTAATTTTTGTATTTTATAAAAAAGTCTCTGCGTTTTGTTTTTCATTTTGAATTACACTTTTAATGGTTATCTGGTGATGAGTTTTGGATTTTCAAGGGCGATTTTTAAGATCGTTTTAAATTCTTGACAGTTTTTTGCTTTTTTTTTTTGCCGCCCAGGGTTCTCGATCATCTTCAAGTTATAGATTGCCATAAAGAGAAGTTTAATTGTGATTTGTGTTCCAATTCTGCAGTTAATAAGTCAAACCGTTCCTGAGTTATTGAATTTTATTTGATATTTTTGTCGCTTCTGAACCATTTCATTAGGATTCCGTACATTACATGTGTACGGAATTCTAATACTATGATATAAAATTTATTCCGTTTGAATGTTTTTCTTTAATTTAACTTACTTTGGCTTAAATTATATATAAGAACAATGAAAAATAAAAACATCTGTGGTATGTGCAAAAAAAGGTAATAAAAATAATTCCGGCTAATTCAAATAATACTCAATGTATAGTTAAATAAATACGTGCTACTAAAATCCGGATTTTTTGGAATTATTCTTATGGAATAATAAAAAAGATCAAAAAATTGTTTCAGTTTCGCTAAACGAATGCCGAGTAACAATTTGAACAAAAAATATTATATACAAGAGTTATTTTCTTCTAAAATGTGATCGTTAATGTATCGTTATAATATGTTACAGACCTATAATTATTTCGGATTTCGTACATAATTAGCTCTCAAATCATTCTTATTTTAATCGTTCTTTGGGTGATTGATTTACAGTGCAAATATATAGTAATTGTAGACTTATTAATTAACAAACGATGAAAATTATTCATTTTTGATTTAAATTCTTATGAAACGTTTAAAACTTCCGCAGTGATTAATCATAGTGAAATAAATTCTTATGTTCATTTTTTCTATTACGATTTTTTTTTCATTGAATTTTTTTTATAAATTCTCTTTTAATTTTTCCTTCAGACGTTATACCGCAATCTCTTTATATTTTAATATTCATGTCTATTTCTAATTACATATACATCACTGATACTGTGTTATTTTTTTTATGAAAACATTAGGAATTATTTAGACTGGTGATTTTTTACGAGAAACGGCAATTAGGCCCCCCGAGTGTTTATGTATGATTTTTATTTTGTACTTTAAACAACTTTGTGGATTTTTGTGTATGAAATGTCTTTGATTCATGCGATTTTTTCAAATCTGTCCGGAGATATTAAGTTATTTGGAATTAAATGTGACAGTAATTAAAAGTTTTGATATAAAATAAAATCACTTTATTTATAAACAAAAAAGTAATAAAAAGTGATTAAACAACTACAAAATGCTGGAAAATAAAAGAAAGTTCTTAAAAATACGGTAAAAATGCTTTTTTTTTTTTTTTTTTAAGCTAGTTGAATAATTACGAAACATTAAGCTAATTTTATTGTTAATTGATATCACGTACGAAACCAACAAAAGTTAATTATTTATTAATTTAAATATACCTTAACCTCTGATTTACCACATAATTATCATAAATCTTTGTTATTTATTCAATTAATTCAGAATGCATTTTTAACTTCGTGCTAATTTTTTTTTAAATATTTACTATTGGTGATAGCAACAGCCCGCACATTTTCTACGGGTAATAACTCTATTATTCATTCTTGTTGCACGAAATTAAATGTTATTTATCTACTGCTATCAGTATGAAAGAATTGTGAAAACATTTTTTAATATTCCAACATTTAAATAATTTTTCTTTTTCTTTTAATTTGTAGGAAAATCAATTAAAATTATTGCCAAATGTTAACGGCACAAAGTGCATAGAAATTGGTTCGCACCAAATGGACGTTTGGTATCAAAGTCCGTATCCAGATGATGTTACGGATGTTCCAAAATTGTACATTTGCGAATTTTGTTTGCACTATATGAAGAGTAAAACGAGATATAAAAGACACAGTGAAAAATGTGTTTGGAGGTATCCACCCGGAGAAGAAGTATACAGGTAATGAAATAATCTGTACGGTGTATTTAAATATTTGGTTTAAGTCAGTTTTAGTTCTTTTGTATTCATTCTGTTTTTTATTTTTCAATTCGTAAAAACAACGAATACGGTTAGCCAAGCGTAAAACAAATAAAAATATTACAATCGTGACGCATGTGGAAAGGAGGAGAAATGTTGAGACAACATTTCTTAAAAATTATTGTAGGTAAAAAAGAAAAGATTGATCGTCACAATAGGTGATGGAAGTATTTTTAAAGACTGACTGGTTGTAAAGAATAATTTTATCTTCCCTGCGTTTTTTTTTTTTTTTTTTTAAATAAAATAATTTAGTAAAAACGAAATAAAGGAAACCTAAGCAAATATTTAAAGCAGTACCAATTGCGATGATATAATATAATTTAATTAGCGAATGAATTCATTTCATTACCAGAAATAGAGATCCGGAAATCAGAGGCGTGCCAATATTTTGAAAGAGGGGAGGGGGTCTAATAATTTTTCGGTTATTTAATTTGATATTTATCAAAATGAATACATGAACAGTTCTTTTTAATTTAGTAAAGCACTTTATTAATTTTTCGTTAAATTATTTTTTTATGTTTTATAGTTGCGCCTTTTCATGCACTGTTACCGTGGTCAAAAGTATGGTGTTTTAAAAAATGTAATTTATTAAAGAAGTTTAAATATTTTTGTAGGAGGAAGAGCTTGCGATATTTTATTAAATGAGCTGGAAAAATTTAAGGGTGAGTGAATAGGGTTGTATATAGGATAGGGAGGAAGAATATGATGAACTACGGTACAAGTGGAACAAATAGAAGGGTCTGTTCTAGACGTGATATAGCCGTAAGTCAACCGAGTATGACCAGTGAATGCGCGAAACAATACAACCTCATTCTTTCGTGCGCGAGGGGAATACGCAGCGATGGCCAGATATCATTGTCCTAAGGAAGATTGGAAATCTAAGTGTTGTTTGTTTCTTGAATTTATTTAACACGCTACGACAGTGTTGGAAATTGTCGCTCAGAGTGGTTGTATTGGAGTCACGAATGCAGCATCTCTAGCAGCCCATTCAGCCTTTTCATTCCGTTTGAAGTTACTATGATCAGGAATTCAAACTACGGTTTCTGTCATTGGCTTTCGAATAATTTCACTAGCCAGCTAGTGCATATGTCTATATTTTTTCTAAGTTAAATTTGTGCAGCTGTATTAACAATTTTATCCCGCAAATTTATTTCATTTTATAATAGATGGAGAAAGAGAGAGAAAACGTGTGTTTAACAAAATAAATTAAGCAAAGTTGCGCAGCACATAAGAATTGTAGACCAGCTCGACGAGCCTTAACCGTATCACATTAATAATGTAGAATGCTTAGATATATTTAGCGAAAATATATCCTGTATAAAATGCACTGAAAAAAATACAACAAAAATAAAATCAAATAATAAGAATTACAGCTAATTATGTTAATAAAGAGCATATTACTTGATAACTCTACGGTATCGCATCCGATGATGCTTACGTTTAATGTACATCCTGGCTGGTTCCCAGAATTGTAATCGCCTGTATTCCTGATAATTATGCTATTATGGTAGAAACACCGATGGAAATTTTATGCATATTATCAATTCTAGTTCAACGGGGGGAACGTCTAAAATAAAACGGTAACACCTAGTTTGTAGTAACTGAAGTTTGTTAAAATCGGAGTTTGAAATCGAGCACGAAATTGGAGCTGAGTAACCCATTAAAGATCTAATGATGCTTTTATAGATAATAAGTTTATTTGTATTGCTTGAGTACGATTTTCGATTAATAATTGCATACAAGGCTGAAATAACTCAATTTTTTTCACTTCAGCATGTTTTAAGCGTTCCTTAAAAGTTAATCTCTTATCTAGAATTACACTTAGGTTTTGAATGTGTTTTGCCCAGCTAATTCAGATGCCTTTAATACACAGCTACCTCGAGGGAATGAGATATCTACGAGTAAAAAGTGTAGCTGCTTTTTATACGGGTTAATTTCAATTTTCCATTTTTTCAAAAATTTTAAGACCCGTCTGGATATTAACTTATCATGTTGAATAATTATGCGTGAAATGTTCCATTGCGTAGATAGCTTCAAATTAATTTAATTAAACATTTTGGAAAATTATATTTTAACATTTTGAAAATTGGCCTATCATGCCAAGTTGTGTCAAATGCTTTTGAAAAGTCCAAAGAGGATTAATCCAGTATGATTATTTATATTGGAGCTACGAGTGATATGATCAGCCTAACAATTTGATGTGTAGTAGAATAACCTGATCTGAAGCCCAATTGCTCCACCGGAATTATGCTGTTATTATCAGCGGATTTCTAAATAGCCTTTGATGAAATAAATAATTTTTCGGCGAATCTGAACTTTCAGGAAGTCTAAACATGAAGTAATTTTTAGAAATTGGTAATTATGAAAATGAAGTTTATTGCTAGCGCGTATTTATCGTACTACAGGAAAACGGATACGTTTAAAATAAAATATTGTACAACAGTTTACTTAGAACTTTTAGCCAAATTCATATTTCAGATGAGCGGAGAGATGTAGAAAATTAATTTTATTGTTTCATGAAGGGAAAATGAAAGTTAAAAATTTGGGACCATAAAAAAAAATATTTTTGAAACTGAAAAATAATGTTACAAAAAAAAAAAACGCATGGAGTTTCTTTCCTATGTGAATGTTCTTTTCAAAATTCAACAAGGTGAGCTAGCATCATTATTAATTATTCCGAAGCAGTGTAAAATTCTTTTTAGTATGTTGTTTGTGTGTGCTATATGTTTGTTTTATTGTTTTATTGTTTTTACTCATTTTTATTCCAATCTTGTTCTAATATACTGTAATTTAAAAAAAAAAAAAAAAGAAACGATGAAGAATAACGAACGGTGTATTTCTGTCAAAAAAAGATTTTGAAAGTGATATTTTTACTTTAAGAATCCTACTATTATTACTTGTTAGTTAAAAATAAATTCTTCCAGCAATCCACTTTGTGAGATACGAAGTTTTGAGCTAGGAAAAGTTTCGATACTAAAACACGTTTTGAATTTTTTCTATTTTAAACGTGAAAATGAGATGTTTAAAAAAGGCGGGCGTCAAATGTTATGCTTATTTGAAGTTTAGGCTTGCTTAATAAACGGCGAAACGTTGTACGCAAGATAAAAATGATATTTACATTAAAACCGTGTATTTCCTGTATTGGTCGTGTATTATAAGATTTCTTCTTTTTTTTTTGAAATTGTTGGTAAAATCGTTATTCCAATCCGTCGAACGAGAGATTTGATCAGTGATGGTGCATTTATATTGCATATTTTAAAATTATTCACCGTTATTATCTTGAAAAAAAAAAATTGAATTATTATTCATCGTATGTATAAATAAAAGTTTAACTTTATTATTATTTCTTATTTTACATTGTTAACGATAATGCGCAAATACTTAAAAAACTTAAATACGCCCAACAGTATAAGTTAATAAAATGTATAAAAATTGTTTTGATTATGGTAAAATACGAAAATGTAGTTAAATAATTTAAGCAAAACGTTTCGGAATATATTATGTAAGTTTTTGTGACAAAATCGAATATAAATAAAAAAATAAATTTTCTGACATCAAGTTAATGTGAACTAAAACTATTTCTAACGTTTATTTGATTGATCGTCACGCACTATTCTTTTTTTGATTCCGAAACATCTTACTGGACTTTTAATATTAAATGTTGTCTACAATAAAGAAAAACAGCAAAGAACAATGTTATTCTTTTGCGCCCGAAATATTTATACATTGCTTTCTTACAAACAACAATTATAGAGCCAGATTCAAGGAAGCAGTTAATTTTTTCTTTCGAACAGTTATAAGATAAAACTTATATTTGACATCAATTTTTGAGTATTTTCAGTTTCGTTACTTTATTGCTAAAAAGGTAAAGCTTTTGAAACGTTTGATAAAAACTAGGGTTTAAGCGTTTATTTTTTAAACATTCTTTAATAAAACGTGCAATGTGTATATTTATAAGTAGTCTGGGCATGGTTTGTATGTAAGCGTGAATATTTTTTTATTAATCACGAAAAAATATGTATTGTGAAATTTTTGGAATTTTCAAAAGAAAGTTGAATACATTTTTTCTTTTTTTTTTTTTTTGCGTGCGTGTTCCATTTATTTCTATAGAAAAGACAAGATATCAGTTTGGGAAGTGGACGGAAAAAAGTACAAAACATATTCTCAATATTTATGTTTATTGGCAAAGTTTTTTCTCGATCATAAAACACTGTATTACGATGTTGAACCGTTCCTATTTTACATTATGACAATTAATGATAGTAAAGGTTGCCATATTGTTGGATATTTCAGTAAGGTAAGTAGAAGTTTTTTTTATCTCAAAATTATATTTTAAGGTTGTTTTTTTTTTTATTTTTAATTTTCGGCTGAAAGTAATTACCAATGGCGAATTGGGATTGAAAGGAATCTTAAAGTATTCAAGAGCTATGTGCAGATGAAATGTAGACGTAAATTAAGGGAAAAAATGGTATATTCTTGTACTTATTCGTAATTAGTGTAAACACAGCCCGAATGTAAAAATAATTCATTTCCATTTGGCTATAAGATATTAATTCCTAGTTTGCTCCTCCGTTTTAATAATTGTCTCAGTTCGTTCAAAAATAATGAAGTATTTATGTTATCTTATTTTTGTACAATTCTCAATCCTGCTTTTTTACATGGTGCAAATTTTTATTCTTATTGATAATATCTATTTTATCTTCATAGACAATTTTAATCCTACTTACAATTAAACATATTTAAGGAAAATATTAATTTAACCTAATACGGTAGGACAAACGAATTCAACATAAGCAGAAATTATTATTGTGCCAAACGAAAAATAACGATAGACAACGTTCAAAATAATGAACACTGCTAGTAAATATTTCGATAAGTACAACCTCTTGCGTTTCATAAAGGTTTTTTTTTGAATCAGTTGATAATGTCGTAAACGAAGGAGACATGCGCGTCTAATTTGTCTTTTATGAGGAAATAATTAACCACGAATTTTATGAATGTATGCGGAGTTACAGTATACGGTAGTGAATTTTCATATGTAGATAATTTTGTACTACGCGTTCTTAAAAATTTAAAACAGTTGGTGGGATTATTACAATAGACCAAAATGAATTCAACAAAACGGATTAACAAAAATCTCGAAGAAATCGTGATTGACGCGGATAAGAGGAAAACACTTATAAGGTATAGGGAAACTAAAAGTAATAATATATGTTGAGGAATGTTTGTAAAAAAAAAAAGAAAAAAAAAAAAGGAAAAACTGTGTAATTGTGACAGAAGAGAAAAAGTATGCATAAATATTTAAACATATTTATTTTGTTATTAGTTTTAAGGTGGAATGAATGCATGTCAAAAAAAGAAGAATGATATTTGTTTCAATTTTTATCAATGAAAATTTTAATTTTGAAAAAAACAACATGCTGGCACACCTGGGTCCCCCATATGAAAACACATGATTTTAGTGGAATTTCATTGTTATTACATGGATATCATGCTATTAAATTTTATTCATTGTACAAATAATAAATATAAATAATTATTAAATAAACAATAACAAATTATTATGCTGTAAAATTTATTTATTTATTCGTATATATTGAAAAAAATAGATCATTATATATTCCATACACTTTTTACATTTTGTTACTGTTATCGCATACTACCTTTTCTCAATTATCACAACTTTTTCTATTTTTCTGTGTTTTTTCATTGCTTGTTTATGACACAGATGACACGATCCAGTCACTCCTGTTGGGTCTCGAGCAGATTGAGGCCCAGCTGGAATACCAGTCGGAATTAAAACTTGCCCGTCTAAGATACTCTACTTCGACGAATGATTCCGCACAACTTGTTTATTTTGAGATCTATCTTCAACTAAAGGCATAGCGAGCTCTTCACTCAGCTGTCTTATAAACAGCCTCCTCTCATGAGTTTTTTTTTGGCATCATTATTACATACGAAGCTAGACAAGCTATATCAACAATATTAGGGGGAAAAAAACAGTGGCTAGCGGTTAGTGCATCGGTGACACATGTACCAATCAACCATTTGGTCCATCGCATCGACCCCGGCCTTATATTTGTTGTAAAATAAAATCATACCCGGTTTTTTCGCGCCGTTGACCACTGCCTTATCTGTGTGCGCATCATAGACAATAATATAATAACAGCTTTAGCCTTTTTTTTTTTTTTTTTTTTTTTTTTTGTGGCACGTACGAACATAAAGTTACTTTTTCATGAAATCCAAACAACGACGAAAATTCCTCTCTTGATTTTGAAGGCGCGAAAGCTCGTGGAATGTACGGTTTTTTTTTTTTTTAATATGCCAACCATAGCCAAATTCCACGAGATTAGATGTTTAGCAAGCGGCAGCGAAGTAAAAAAGCTATCCATCGAGATATTTCTCCCAGAGCCCATTACCGCAAGATCATTTACAACTCTCTCACTCTGATTTACTTCACGAACATTCCTTGTTTTCCCCGTGCACAAAATTCCTTGTAAAGAGTAGGCGTCCTTCGCATATCCAGCATACTTTTATCGCATATTTCGCCAGCTTCGATGGGATATACTGCGTGAATTTGTTAAAATTGTTATAAATTTAAGAATAATGAATTAAATAGATTTCCTTTGTCAAACCGTACTACGTTCTACGTTAATACAAAACTTCAATATCTATTTCTATTCTGTATCGTTATACTGGTGAGAAGATTGTATATAATTTTCAACATTGAGAATAATCTTTCGTTAATTGTAACAACGACAAGTGTGCTGTTAAATCAATTTTAAATTACATTGACTAAATGCAAAAAACACGAAGATTATTCAAAAATATAGTCTGGAAATACAGTCGTATTAGAATGAAGAGGTAGATTAAATATTTTTTGTTTCTTTGCATAATTCCGACGAGTTTATGTAAAAACTTTTACCATCTCTGTTAAATTCGTTTGCAAATCCTTACAGTACTTAATTTTTTCTTTTTTTTTTCTCCTGATGCTTTTAATAAATAAATATCATTTAAATTATTAGAATTATGCTCATTCAATGGTGTATAATAATTTAATCAGTTTCAAAATAGCTCTGTGTATCAGTTATAATTTTTGGGTGAGCGTGAATTTTAATTTGATGAGGTATTTTCGATATTTTGTGATATTCATAATCAGTGCTTTGAACGATAATTTGAAATATTATGTAATAGTTCGTTAGACTATGTAAAAAATTAATGTTACTGTTGGTAATGGTTATACGCCGCTTTGCTTCATTTAAATTAGATTCGTTATCTGTATGAAGTAAATTTTTAATAGTTTTTTCCTTTGATGTTCTATCGTATTGCCGTCCGGGTCCTACTGGTTCTACTAATTCTTATAAACTAATTTCGCGGGATATTCTATACAGAGTTCTGCTATTAGCTAGTGTAAAAATTTTGTAAATTGTTTAGTTTTAAAATAATTCCTGGTGTTCGAATTTCTTCCACATTCGTGTTAAAAATTTACACTCCCTTTTAATGAGGTAATTTTTGTATTTATTGCGTTTATAAATGAGTGTAATCGAAATGTATTTTATTTTCTAAAAATAATAAATTTGCAGTTAATGAAATTGTTTTTAATTTTTAACAATGTGAAAAGTATTTTAAATGTTTTCCGATTTGTAATTTTCTACCCATTGGAAGAACGTCAAACTAATTAAGGGTTTTATTTTATCATGGGATTTCGGAAAAGATATATGCAAATGCAGTATCGAGTTGTTCTAGTTTATAATTTTTATTTTACTGGCCGTTACCGTAGCGGTTTCTTTGTGAATGCTTTATTGTTCGGAGATTTATAAAAATGTAACTGAATTAAAATCAAATCAAAGTATATTTACGAAATTGTACAAAATAGGATACTCTTAAAGTTAACTGAATAATCGTTTACGTGCTAGTGGCGCGCGAGTTGCACCGAAATATAAATTAATGTGCATAAGCCTAATTTGTTTCTGTTTTTCGTTTTTTATTAAATCAATATAGAAACAGATAATTAATTTAATTAAATTAAACTCTATTTTTGAAACAGTTACTTAGCCCATGCTTACGAACTTATTGTGTTCAAAAACGTGTTATTACATATTACAAATTAAAGATACAAACACAAAAATAAAAATTAAAACTTCGATATTAGACCTATTTAATATTTGCACTTAACGGTTATTACATTTATAGCCCTACTACCTTTAATACACAACATACTCAACATGGGAACTCCGATCACAATATGCAAAGTTAAATCTAAATTAAACTATTACAAAAACTAATAAATACAGTTTTAAGGGGTAGCACTAAAATTACACTGAAATAAAATAATTCTAACATTAAGAAGTAAAATAACCGAAATAACCAGAACACGCGGAATGTACGTTTTAATTATTTTAAAGAATGTTAAAAAGATAACACAGTGAAGTATGTTATCATCGGTGCTGGTTACATGATGCAGAGTGCAGAGTTTTACTTAATTATACCGATACATATTTTACGATTATACTGTAAATGATGCTGTTGTCAGTAATAACAATGTTAGGCATTTTTATCAAATGAACCGCAATTACACTATATACTTTTGTTAAACCGAAAATTAATATGGATTAAAATTTATTTATATGAAAACCAAAGCGAGGCACAATAAGAATTATGTTTTAATCGATCTGAATCAACTGATATGACAACAATCGATTTATCATATATATCGAAATTCTAATACGTTTATATTATTTGAACTACTATTGTTTACATATCTAAAGCGGCGATTTACTTTACTAAATTTTATTGTTTAAGTAATTTTGTTATTGCTATGCTTGCAATACTTGATAATTACTAAAGAAATACTTATGTTCATAGCTTTTGCGCAAACTCTATTCGTGCTTTTCATTTTGCAAAATATTTACAAAAACTACGTCGTGATATGAGATGTAAGAAGAATAAATAAATAAATGAATATATAGTGCGATTTAATGCAGCGAATTTTACTTCAAATAATGTTTTTTTCTTTTTAACTATAATTTATTTTCATGTGCAGTGTAGTAGTGACTTGAGATATAGAATGCTCAGTGTAATGTGATTTTATATAAATGCTTAATCGTATCCCAAGTACTTAATCGAAGCCGAATATTATCTTCAGCAATGTAGTCAGATAAAATTTTACGCTTGTATTTGTAATTTCTGAGATTTGTTTTTATCGTTTCTAGTAACGAGTTATATAGAATAGAACCTATATATCTAACCTACTATCTAACATGGTATTTATTGAAACACGATGAGCTAGCTTTTTCTTGTACTGATGTTCTAGTAATTCCTAAACGGAATCACATTAGAAATTTATAATGTAAACGATTAAAATTTAAATTATTTACAATATATTTTTCGAATTGTGATAATGTTCGTTTACTTCAGTTTGTCCTGGAAATGTTAAAATGTTTATAGTTAATTGGGGACTAATTTAAAGGTGATGTAACGAAATTAAATATCGTGCCAGTGCGCTTTAAGCGAAGAAACATACGGGTTTCCTGATTTGTAAGTAGATTTCTCGAGGAATACGGATAAGCGGTTTATTTTTTAAAAGATGACATCAAAGTCTCTTTTTTTCTCTCTTCTTTATTCGAGAAAAAAATAATATGGATGGTATGTTTTACGCTATTCACTTAGTTTTCTACGCAACTGATAAAATTTTACTGTTTTAAGAGGTCGTGTAGTTTAAAATTTATATGTGTACAGCGTAACTTGCTTCAAATTTGTTTAATTTTAATTTTTCGTTAGTTCGATTTTTTGTTTCTGATATCTTGATTTTTCTTGTAAATTAGTGCAAAAAATCTAATCATACTTCTTTCTGGGATAATTAAAGTTGATTTATAAAAATTAATAAAATTTCATATTTTTATTATTTATTGTGGTTTTGAACTGACTAATATTTACCTAGATGATTCTATGTATGTTTTTTTTTTAATTTCCCATTGCTCATCAGTTTATGATTAATTTGCTGTTAGTTATTTACTTAATATAGTTACTTTTATAATACAGAGGTTGTAATTAATGATGGGTTTGTATGTAAATAAATTTAAACTATTCTAATAGACGGTCATTAAATTTTATTTTTCATTTTTGTTTTGAAACTCTCGAGATGTACCTTTTTTGATCTATGTTGTTCTTTAATTTAAAAGTTAAGAAATAAATTTGACCTACTAATGTTTAATTTGCAGTAGTATATTAGAAGTACTGGATAGAGAAAGGTTTGTATTTCTTCCAAGCGGAGACAAACAGTAGAATTGGAATAGGTTTAATTCATTTAATAATAAAAGTGTAAATTTTTTATCATTATTTTACAAAAAAATGTCACGTGCCATTTCAAAAAAAAAAAAAAAAAAAAAAAAAAGAAGAAAAAAAAATTACCGATAGTTATTATTGCGTGTTAGGTTTATATTATTACTTTTTGCTTTTTCCCCAATTTTTGACCAGCCTTTTCAAATTAAAATTTGTTAAATTTATAATCTAGTCATCAATGATGGAAATTAATGAAAAAAAGTGGACGCGGAATAAAAAGGCAGTTGAGGTACATAATTCATAGCAGCGGTGATTTAAAAACCGAATTTTTTCAATACATTTGTTTTCTTAAAACTAAATAAAAAACAGCTTTGGAATCGTTTTCGAAGTCACTAGAAAAATTTAAAGAAATCCGAGTTTCACTGGGCATGCTGTTAAATTTGTTTTTATCTTGTTAGGTTGAATTAAATTAGCCTTTTATTAAGTTTGATCAGATTATTATTATTATTATTATTCTTATCCAAAGAATCACGGTTATGTTAGTTAGATTTGTAATACGGCTAATATATTTAGTAAGTACTACAAATTTTCTCCATCTTGATGATTAAGGAAGTTCTTTATATTTGTGACCGTGTGTAATAAAATTGATTTTAGTATAAGATCTACTATATATGGCGCCAATCCTAGGTTACTTGTATTCTTAACTAAACTATTCGGTATTATACCATTATTTTCAACAACTAGCGGAATTATTTTAACTGTACTAATCTTCAGTATATGCTTCATCTGTTCCCTAAGTTTTTCATATTTATTTATTTTATCTTCGAATACTTTATTTATATTTGTGCTATGTGGGACAGCGATATCTAGTAACATACTTAATTTCTTCTTTTTATCAATTACTATATATTATTGTAATAATTTTTTCAAATAAATAACGCTAATTTCAATCTTATTTTATATATTTGGAAGTTTTAAACTAAATTGTATTTAATTAAAATCAAATCTTTGCACATTTCAACTCATTTGTCTTTTAAGTTTAAATGCTTATAACTGTATTTAATCGAAATTTAATATGCGATACAATATTTTTTTATAAGTGTGACCTTTTTGACAATATCTACTTTTGCAGAAAAGCATGCCCGCGATAATGTAGATATTTTGTATAACACGTTTCTTTTATATTTATTTTACATATATATGTTTTTTTTCCTTCTATTTCCATATCCGGTTATGTGTTTTAAATTAATATGCTGAACGTGCTTTGGATTCGTGATATCTGCATCAGCGTATAAGTGTTTTATATATTCGTCCATTTTTTTGTATCATCTAATCAACATATTTTCAGTCTACCTTTTCAGCATTTCCCTTTAATTCTCTGTTGTAGTATTAGTCGCATATGTCTCCTTTAATTTAATTATATGACCAAAGTATTGTATTTTACGTTTTTTTATGGTTATTAAGTCATCTTAATATTTCAGTATTTGCCACTGTCTTTGTCCAATTCATTTTCAATAGTCTTTTATAGATCTATATTACGAAGGCCTCGATTTTCTTCTGATTTACGAATGTAAGTATTCATATTTATGATTCATGTTGTAATGTGTTGCAAGCGTAACGTCTGACTAATTGTATCTTTCATGTTAAATTAATGTCGTGACTACACAGTAGTTTCCTTAATCTTGTGAACATGTTTCTGGTTGTCCCTATTCGGCTTATATATACATCCCTGTTTTGATCATAGCATAATGCAGAACATTGCCTCACGACAGTTCCCTTACCGTTCTTAAATCCGAATGGTGTTTTCGATTATGCCTTCTAATTTCGTACGTATTTTTCTATGCAGCAGAAGATTAAACTAATCAAACGAAAATCGTAGCATTTCCCGTTCCGACTTTCTTAGGAATTGATATGAAAGTGTATTTTATTCGTTCATTTGAGAATGGGTATTGTATATTTTGTTATGTAGATTTAACAACTTTTTATACTCCCAGAATGTAACATATTGTAATTTCTGTTATTACTTGCCTGGACCTGTTGCGTTATGTTTCCTGCTGTTTATTGAATTTCTAATTCGATTACGCTCTGTCTTAACATATTGTTCGAGTTTTCTCAGTTTCCGTTTTCTTCCTTATGAAAAAGTTCTTTTAAGTATTTTCCCCATAATTATTTTGCTGTATCTCCCACTACAATTGATCGCGTTTATCCTCATTGATTATAGTGGGTTGACTGTTTTGAGTTCTTAAATTTCTTTTAATTTTTTCTGTAGATTAAATTCTTTATTCAAGTTTTTTATCTTAATACGCTGTTTTTTAAGGGAAACTCCGTTTCATTTCTCGAATTATACTTCAAATTATCGATTGCATCTTTTCCTATTTTCTTCTTTCGGACATGTCGGACGTGGAATTTCTTCCGCGCCCATTCTTTTTCCGCCTGCATAATACTGGACATTGCTTTAATATGTTCTTTTTCTTAGTTTAGCGTCTAAGGCATTCCCTTTTATTAATGTTGATTTTTTCAGCTGTTTGTTCTTTTGACCGTCGCTTAATTTTTTAAAATCATATTGTTTTGGCACATGGTCATATTTTTCGTTGAGTGTTGTTTTCAATGTCATTATTAGGTGATCCATGGGATTACCGCAGTCCTGATTGATGAACTTTTAGATATACGATTAATTATGATATAATTGAATTGCTAAAACTATATGGTCCGACTTATCTTGTAAAGAGCGTGGAAGTAGAGAACGTTCTTTACAACATATTTCGTTTTCTCACAAAATTTTATTAACCTGTCGCTTCTTTCGTATCACTTCCTTAGCCCAAATTTACCTGAATTTCGCCCTTTACCCACCTTCGCATTATTCAGATCTTCGGATATTATATTTATTTCTTGGCTTTTGGTGAATGATAGTGCAATTTTAAGGTCGTTAAAAAGATTTCAATTTCTTCCTCACTGTGTTACACTAATTTTTACCGATTTAGCCGTTGGTCATAATTATTATTTATTCTGTTATTAAATGGTATATCATTTGCAACGGGATTTTTTTATCCTTTTAGATAATTAAATTCAGACTCGATTGTTAGGTTTCGGAGCGTTATTTTCCGAATAATAAAAGATACCGTCTTGGGTCTTGCACCCACCACTTCCGAGCCATTTGGTTTCGCTCAAACCTATAATTCTCGCCTATATTCCATTTCGAGTGCTATTCTTTTTTGACTTGCCTACTGCGTATAGACTTTGGACATTCCGTGTATCTATCTTAGGTATATTTTTCACTATAGTTGGTATTCCATCGACGCTTGCCTAGTCGTATATTCAACATCATTTGACCAGTCGAAGCGGGTATTAAAACTTGTTTATTTTGCTTGTCACATTCTTTTTTCCATGAAGTAAAAGACTACGCTTTGGTTTTCTTTTGCTTTTCGCATTTAAATCCATTTCCAGTTTTATCCTTACTGATGAACGCTTTTGTTCTTGTTAGTTTCGATCATACTGTTCGTTTACAATAATTTCTTTCTTTTTTTTTTCTTTTTTTTTTTTTTTTTGGTATTTTTCTTAGTTTATTGTTAATTATTGCAAGAGCAGGAGCGAAGAGGTCACCGTGTGCTGACGAAGATCGGAGTTAACCTACGGAGAGTAGGTTTGTTAAAAGAATTTATAAACGATCGCATCAATTTTTTCATGAAATTAACGTTTTTTATTCCTTCGTAAATTCCATATACTCATCTTTCGGAAAGTCACTATTCTACAAAAGAAGAAAATAATTTCTTCAAAGGCGTTTGAAAAATTTATCGCACCCTGTGTCTGGGTTTTTTCCCGTTCAGGGCGCTATCGTAGTTTTTAAAGAACTTTTGCGACCTCTCAGCTGTGTACAATAACTGATAATAATATGTAAATAACAATTACAACGGAAGGAAAATGGTTAGAACAAAAGACAAACGGTAATAAAACTTTGTTAAAAGAGGTACGCGAAAAGAAAGTGTAAAATGTCAGTGACTGAAAATTGCTATTAGATAGCAGTATCTTCGTGCATTCATGTATTTTGCTTTATCTTTTTGTCTGTTAAAGATGAAAAATATTCGATTTTTTGGTACGTTTTTTGTTGTTTTATTTCCGTGGAACCCCGGTCTGTGTCAGAGACGCAGCTGAAGACTCCGCGAGATGCGAAACAAAAATAAAAGCCAAGATAACTTTTTCTGTCAGCGGTAATGAGACGCATGGTCGGATGGTTTCTGAAGTAGCGCACCTCGTCGCCGAGCGTAAGCTTTGTAAATAAACAGCTTTCAAAGCTTTTCCTGCTTTCCGAAATGTCTAGACATCTGCGGGAAGAAAGCGAATGATGGAGCGGAACCCAATGCTAACTGTCCCCCCCCCCTTATATCGGATTCCATATCGAGGTAGCGCCTTATCTTTTGCTTGAAACGTAGCTGCTGCCGTGCTTTCTAGGGTGGAGTTCGAAATTAAATTTCAACGACGACGTCGCTCTTCGATTCGCCCGCTGCCGAATTATTCGTTGGCGTGCGTCGTCTTATAAACTAATTTTATTTCGCTTCCTGGAATCTTTGCCGTAAAATTCATCTTCCGAATGAATTATAGTGACCGGCGAAACGATAGCTGGAAGTCTAGAATAATCAGCGTGTATATTACACACTACTGTTTCTTGACCTTATTTCATTTTCGAAATTGTAAAGATCAGCCACGCCTTCGGTGTAATAATACTCGATCCTTTTGGTTGTTTCAGGTATTTTATTGTGCTGCACTGTAGCGATGATGATTATTATTGTTAAATTATGACATCGCTAGGCTCTCTTTGGGCCTGCTAATATTTGAGCAGATGTATATTCTTGCTATGAACGCACGAAAAGTATGACGTGGCGCAATAAATATCTACTAGAATCGAGAGAACACGTTATTTTCGAAGAGTATTATTTCAAATTTTGAGGAAATGTGCGGTAGCGTATAATGATCGTCGATGTGTGGGCGTGCATATGATACAAGGAAGAAGATAAAACTACTTGAAAAATAAACATAAAAATGCAAACTTAATCCGGGATATCAAAAATTGAAAAAATAAAAATACGTGCGCTAGTATGTATATCAAGAAACGTTGTTCTCGTTATCAGCAAAGTCCGAAAGTTCTTAACAAAAAAAAATAAAATAAAAATTTGAAGAAAATATAATCAGCATCACACATGGAACACGAATCATCTAGATGGTGAAATGGAAAAACAATGGGAGGTTAAATAAAGACTCTCAAAGCGGGCTAAGATCAAAACGCAATAGAACGACCAAGGTGCGGGAAATCGAAGTACCTTAGCGGAAAGGGCAGATTATAGATGAATAAACGTGAGAATTGGAAAAGGAGAAAGGAGGGATATTTCGCTGTAATCTAAAATGGAACCTCTCGAACAGAAGAGGTTAATGAAGCAAATTTTGAAAAGGAACTAGCTCTGAAGCGACAGCTATTACCATCGAAGCGAACTTGGTCATTACCGGTATAATCGGGAATTCATAGAAAATTGATTTGGATGGAGCTCGAAGAGAAAGAATTTGGGAGGTTTACCAGTGTTGAAGGAAGGAAGGTAACAGAAAATTCAAAACACACTTTTAGAGTCGAAATCCACATTATTGGTAGACAAAAATTAGATGAAGAGCACGGAGAATTTCACGATGAAAATAGATCAGACAGAAAGCTGTTTGAATGATTTAGAGACAAGCTATTGCCGGGAAGAGATCGAGAGGAAGACGTCAAATTTCATGGATGGACAATCTTAGCAACTGGTTCAACTGTTCCTCAACAGAACTTTTCCGATCAGTCGTTTATACAAAGAAATTCCAATTGTGGATCGCCAACCTTCAAAATGGAGACGGCGGATGAAGAAGAAGAAGATGAGTTAGAGCAGAGAAGGCAGCAGTAAAATCTGCAAGACTCATGGAACTATCGACAAAGTTAATAAACGAACACCCGTATAAGTAATAAATTTGTGAAGCATTTAACTTAAGAGAAAAGAGAGATGAATAGATTAGGGGAATTAAGAATGAAATAGAGGCATCTTTTATAAGGCGATATAGAATTGGATTAAGAAAGAAAGGGTATTTCTTGTAAGGTGAATGCGCCGCGTGCAAAATTGGAACTTACAAAAGTTAATTGAAGAGGATGTAGGGAGTCACTTAATCAATAAACGTTAGCCAAGAAGTTTTAATTATTTCATACGTTTGTCTAGAATTTATCTGATCCACACTTTTCCCATTTCTTATTGTACAAATAATCTTTGTCGTGAAATAATGTCACTGTTTTCTGTCTTGTCTAAGACAACGGAAAAGATGATGAACAGGCGACTTCTGCATTTCCTTAAAGCAAACGTTGTCCCATTTCCGATGCAAGCTGGAGGCCGAAAATTGAAATGCACGATTAATAATTTATGGAGCCTTTAAAGGCACATTTTATCCGCTTTTCATCGTCGACACCACCTTTATGCTGTATTCTTCGATGCGCAGAAGCCATTCAACCACGTGTCGAGGCAGCACTTGCTTCGCAAATTTAAAGCGGTCATGGTGGGCGGTAAGCTGGGCCGATGCATTCACAATTATCTGAGCGGCCGGTAAATTCAAATCCTAATCGGTTCATTGATTTCAAACAAAGTCTCAATAGAGAATGGGGTGCCTTAGGGCTCCGTTTTGAGCGCTGCCCTTTATAAACGATGTTATTGACTGCATCAGGCCTAGTGCTCGCCTATATATAGATGACCTGAACATATCCGTAGCATCCAGTTTCCCTTTCTGCTCAGTAAACAGTAGATTAGACTTTTTTCTCTCAAAAATTTTGTATTTCACAAAAGTCGCCTTTTTTAGGATTCATCGTCGCTACAACTAAACAATAACAAAATTCCTTGTAAAACAACAGCAACTTTCCCTGACATCTTGGTGGACGCCAGACTGACTTGAAAACTCTTTATATATGATTTAAAAGCTAAATCCTTTCAATCTTTAAGGGTGGTTCAGTTTTTGTCAAATCTTAAGTTTAGTTTTTGCTAAATATTTACAAAGCAGTGATCCTTAACCAAATTAGTTACGGGATTCAGGTATACTCGTCGGCAAGTGGTTCTTTACTAAAAATACTTGACCCAATCCACAACGCCGCTCTTCGCATGATACTTGGTGTCCATCGTACATCCCCAGCAAAAAGTCTATGTTCGTTAGCCGATTTCCCTCCATTATCTTACAGTAGAAAATTCTTCACCTACCGCGATATGCCTTCGTGGGCTGCGGCGAATCATAATAACGTACTCACAGAGTCTGAATTTCCTAAAGATAATCTACCAGAAATCAGTGTTATTTTATTGCAAAATAACATAAAGCCTAACTTCGAATCAACAGTGGACTATTTCAAATCTACCTCGCCTTGGGTTCCTTTTTAGATAGAAGCTATTATACAACAATCACCTACCAGCACTGCGTGGACAGAGGTCGTTAAACATTATTTAATAAGTACCGCCCCGTATTTTCTAAAGCACTGATGGGGGTCCAAGGCTAATAAATCCAAGTCTGTCCCGGCTGCATGCGTTTCTGAAATAGGCGAAGCGGCTGAAAAACGTTGTATCGATTGTGGAAGCCGAGATGTATGTTATGTTGTTCTGTGTCTACAGACATATCTAAAATTGAGATTCCAACCGCTCGGAATTTTACTGGTGACTGATTCCTTTAAGTCTGATCGCTCCGAATCACCAATGGTCCCGGAAATTCTGTCCGCCATATACCAGCTGAATCAGAGAGAATGTCGAGTAGTATCGTTGTGGGACCTCAGCCATGCCGGTGTTCTGGGGAATGAGGGGGTGGACCTAGTCGCTCGGTCGCCCGTGATGTGTCCCATACCACTGTTTGCATGTAAGCCTTTTGTTCCTAATGAATTTCTTGTCGGTCGCAGTCTTCGCACAATGAAATGATAACTGTCTATCTCATTCCACCTTTCATCGGGAAATAATGTTTAATGGCGGAGCAGGAGTGTTCCCGACAGTCAACCGCCTGAGAAACGGCACATATGTTTTTTTTTCGCAACTTCTCTCTCGGGCAAACTCCGAAACCAACTATCTGCCCACTTTGTTCTGCCGATAAATATCTATTAGTCTCGCACATTGCGCTTAAATCCGCACTTCTTGATGGCTTGCGGCGCTACCAGATTACATCACTGGCAAACATTCCTTCAAATACTGCCGCTGAGATTAGGCTCATCATTTTCGTTCAGTCAGCTGAGCTGGGCGGTCTGATTTAAAACTTGGGGTCCACGTTCTGCGATAGCCTAGGTAGTTACAGGCAGTGCGTAGAGACCCCCCCCCCGTTAGTGATGCGAAGGTTCGCTCATAAATTTTTAGGAGGGTGCAAATGTCTAGGAACATAATTCTGAAATTAAAAAAGAAAAAATCGTTTGTCCTGTTAGGTGGAATTTTTAAAATGCTTGAGAATATTTAAAATTTTCATAAAATAATATTCGTTTTTTACTCTATTTTTATTTTATTAGAAGTTTTGTCAGGAACAATTATTACTGGCTGATTTTCAAACTTCAAAATTTCTATAGTACGTTGTTCACTTTGATTCTTAATAATTTGTAGTCGAATATAGAATAACTTAAAAAAGTTAAAATTTTAATTATTCATTTGATTAAAAAAATAATAGTAACTCAGATTTTATACAGTTACGAAACTGTTTATTTATTAGTGGCAGTGAGAACGATAATAATTATATGTAGCGAAAAAAATTAGACAACGAATTATTAAAACACTTCAAGGACTAATCGAGTATCGATAAGGAAAAACAAATTTCAAATATTATTGTTCGCTGTGAAAGGAAATTTCTGTATCGTTTTACTCGTTAAATAATGCTTTTTGTACCGGAAAAGTGGGTCCAGCTCCGTCTTATCGTTGCACTTAACCGAAAATTTTAAAAGAATCACATAATAAATGAAGTGCCTACTCGAATTTGTGAATAGATTAGATAAATTGAAAATAAATGAAATAAAACGAAACAAAATACTTTCGCTTACTGCAAACAGTTTTTGTCGTATGTCTTTTTTAATGGTTTTTTTTTAGTTTTTATTTTTGCTGAAATTATTTTTTTAAAACCCTCGGAGTTTTTTTGATAATTCGAATTTTCGGTTGAAAAAAAAGCGAACCCAAAATGATCGGGATATCGGGAAAAGTAATGAATAATGTTTTTTTTTCGAACGGACAATTGTAATATATATACATGATTGTAATATGGAATTTGAATAAAAAATTGTTTATTGTAAAATTTCTTCAAGTAAAATATTATGAATTTAATTAGATCATTGAAATGTAAACGTATCAATTGTTTTCTTTCTTCTTGTGAAAGTTGCAATTTTGGCCTTCCCCATGCACTTAACAATTAAATTACACTAACATATAAAAAAAAAAAACCAATTAAAACCAATTAGATTATTAAAATGAAAACAAAATGGCAATGCAAATGTATTGTAGCTCTGATAATTAAAAAATATAGAGCGCTATCTAGGTAAAATTATATACGGTTATAAAAGAACGTATTTTATTGTAAACTATTATTTAGTATAATAGAGAGATTGGACGGTTTTAAAATTACAAATACTTCTACAAAATAATGAAATAACAAATTGAAAAATTTGAAAATTTTCAAGCTTAGTATAACGAAATCTATTTTATTTTTTTGCAAAATAATGTTCAAAATGAAATTTTAAAATAATTTTATTTCCTTTATTTCGATCTAAAATAAACAATTAGTATTTTTTGCTGGAGGGGTTAAAAAAAATTTAATTTTATTATCTTGCCGGTTTTTTTTTTTTATAATTTCATGGAACATTAATGAACAAAAAAATTATGTTACGAAAAATTACGAGCGCTATTGAACTTGTCGTTCGAAGTGTGCTTTCTTAATCTATGTGTGAACTAGCACTGATAATGTATCCTTTAATCAAATTGTTGTTATCTGCACATGACTGTATTGCTCGAGTATTACAGCTTTCTTACGTTTTAGAACGGTATTAAGTCCCTTATAAGAGACACTTATATATTTGCCTTTCCACGCTTCCTAAATTTATGTTTATGGGCGTATATTTATAAAAATGCACCGTATAATTTTTTTATTCTTACAAGGGGAGGGCACAACCTCGAAAATTCAGTTTAGGACAAGACTCTGTATAATAATAGTACTCTCTTAGATGTTCACCTTTTAATAATAATAGCATCGAGTGGCCAGCCAATTCGGAGAAAAAAACCTTTGGAAATAGTAATAAATTTATTTATGCTCGGTTTCGAATCTCGTGCTCGACTAACTTTTTTTTTTTTTTTTTTCAATTCGTTTAATTATTTTTAAAATTAAATGAATTTTTTATTTATAAATATCGACGATTTAAATAAAAACTATTTTATTTTGTTTAGAAAAAAGCTTATTAAATATATATTAGATAATATTTTAATTAAAGTAACTATTTTCTTTTTTGGAATACAAAATAACTAATACTTATGATAATAACACATATAAAATTACTTCAATCATATTAAAATTTAGATTTTTACAAAATTCACCATATTTAATCGAACAGAATTGAGAAATAAATTCATGAGAAGACTGTGTTAAAAATCAATCAATTTATCATCATCAATTGTCATCGTCAATTTTTGATAGAATGATAGGAATACTTGGTATGTTGCTAAACTTTCGGAAGATAGAGAAATTTTTTTGAATGTAAATAATGTTTGTTTTCCAAATGAATTTTAAAAGAACATTGTTTTTGCAATAATTCCTCTTTTATTAATTGTGCCAGATGTCAAAAAATTTATTGTTTTAAATGTTTTTATGACAATTATCATTCAGGTTCCGGCTTGTGATCAAAAATGTATGTAAAATTAAATTAAATAACAATACAATTTAAACTTTTTACTTATTATAACTATTTATAAGTATTATTATCATAACTATTAGTTATTTTGTATTTTAAAAAAGAAAATAGAGTTACTTTAATTAAAATATTTAATATTCAATAAGCCTTTTTTTTTAAACAAAATAGAATAGTTTTTATTTAAATTTTTGATATTTGTAAATAACAGATGTATTTGATTGTAGAAATAATTAATTAAACGAATTATAAAAAAAAAAAAAAATAGTCTAGCACGAGATCTGAACCTGATCATAAATGAACTTATTAGTATTTCAAAGGCTTTTTTCTCCGAGTTGACTGGCCTTTCCACGCTATTATTATTAAAGGGTGAACACCCTAAGTGAGTACTATTATTATACAGAGTTTTGTCCCAGAATGAATTTCCGAGATCGCGCCCTCCCCTTGTTGGTCCGATTTGAACTGATGTTTGCACGAGTTTTTTTTAAATCTTAAGAATAGATAGTGCGATATGTATTCTTTTGTACTTAACAAATTACTGCCATAAAATCTGCCCCGATTTCGTTGAATCCTTTACCGTAAATACAAGATAAAGAATAAAAAGAGAAAATAAAATGGCGTACGACATAATTGAGTAAAAAAAATCTTTGAAGGAAAAAGAAGTCCCTTGTTTACTTATTGATCTAGCACCGGATCCAAATAAAAGTTAATTTTCTAGTTTTGGCAGTTAACTTATTCCTTTTCGTATGAGTTCATTAAATTAAATTGGTATTTGTAACTTTGACTTTTTAAAAAAAATGCTAAATTTCATCAGTATTTTTCATTTTATTTTTGATTAAATGAAAACGCAAAGATTTAGAATAATAAATTCTGTTCTCATCCGCATAAGCATAACTGTTCACACATCGTTTAATTGGCGTTTTAGCGTGGACCCATATAAAACAAAAAACATTACATATATATAATTAACTGTGGCCGTACAAAAAATTCGCACATTTTGTGTTTCGAAGTAAAATATTTAGCTTTCATAATTCAGACTTCTTACCTGCAATTGAAATTCTCTTTGAAAGTTTTTAATTTTTCTGCGCTAACATTCTTCTCTGCTTCTTCATTTCTCCACTGTTAACACTTCATCAGCCTTATTTTGCTTTGCGCATTTTAATTTTTCTTTTCTGTTACTCTCCTGAGATATCTTGCATCTGAGTTTCATTAGTGTCCGCAATTATTTGTTTAATTTTTTAACCAATAAAAGTAGCAAAAAACATGTTAGTGCAAATATTGTACACATGTAGTCCTTAATAAACAAAAATATACTGATGCTTTCGAATAAAAAAAGGCGTAATGATAATGAATAATTTAATTCGAAGTGTACACTGTAGGTATTTTATTATGATTTAAGACTGTTATCGCAGCATGTCGTACATCTTGTAGATTAAAATTTAAAGTGAAAAATAAAAATTAAATTGAACTAAAATTAATGCCACGACGTATACTAAACACACATATGCACAGGTCCAATTAAATTTTATCAATTTCGCACGATCGAGTTTTTAATAAATGCACTATGTCGTTTTAAAGATAATTAAATTTTCAGTATTTCTCCCGCTTACCCTACACACTTTTAACGTTTATAATTTTTCAGATATTTTAATTAAAGAATTGAAATGGAACTTTCACAATTTTCAATTAAAGTACGTTGAAAATTTAAAAAAACTCGGAGGCATTATGGTGTAAATGAAGAAAATGTTCCGAATTCGATGTTCATTAAAAGCAGACATGAACTACTTGTAAATTTTTCTATTTTTAAAAAATACTTAAAAATAAAAACAGCGAACTTAAATTTGTATTTCTGGTTCTCTTGTATAAAGAGTTTTAGGTTTTTATGATTTTCTTACAAAAAGAAGTTAATATACGCACACACATATACATGTAATATTAAAGACTATCTTTCTTAGCCCGGAGTACATAACATTTTTTGTCCCATGATTATGTTCCGTTATTTTTTTGTCAAATGAGATTATATTTTGTAACTTTGTGATTATCTTCCGTTAATTTATATAAAATATCAATGATTGAATGCTGTGTTGCGACGGGTAAGGATGATGTTTTAAAAGAAAGAGGATTGGTGGTCAAGCTTGCCCCTTTGGGAGGCCCAAAGGGCTGAGTTATATGTATATATATAAATAATGTATGTGTGTAAATAAAATTCGGTCCTCTGTAGTTCGTAAGGGTCTCCGCCCCTTGACCCGTTTGGGGACACCCCCGGACCACAAGCTCTATCATTTCTCTGTACATCGTATAGAATGAAGAAAATTGACAGCGTTATTCTTTTCGATTGTGCGACAAAAACATAAATAAATCTTTATTTAATGTCATATTTTGGGATAAATTTTTGCGATGAGAAAAGTTAAGGGGGTGATCTAAGAATGGCGTCACTAATATGTTTTAAAAAAAGATGACACATTTTTGCGTCGGAATTTTTCCAAAAAAAAAAAATGAATCAAAACCAGGTCATTTGTAAAGTTTGAGAAAGTTTTGAAAGGTTTTTACTTTGGTTTTATGGATTAGATTTGATTAAATCAATTTGTTTTCATTTGTATAATGTTATGATAGGAACTTTTCTTCTTCTTCTTACGCCGTTTCTGAACGAAGATTGGCGATCCACACGATGTAAGATTTACACACCACTGCTCTGAAAATCTTCTCAGGGGCACGTTGCAGCCAACGACGCAGATCTTACGCAACATATTCTCTTTTTTTTTTTCTTAACCGACTTCAAAAAAGAAGGAGGTATTCAATTCGACTGTATTTTTTTTTTTTTTTTTTTTATGTGTGTTACCACAGAACTTTCTTGTAGATGAACCGATTTGGATGATTCTTCTTTTATTTGAAAGGTAGTGTTTGTCACGTGGTCCCATTTAAATTTGATCAAGATCTGACCGATAGTTTTTAAGTTATCCTTAATAATGCGGGAGATTGAAGCTTTTTGGATGCTTTTCATTCATGATTGTTTTCACCGTCGGATTAGATTTATTCACTTAAAATACTATAAATTTGCCAAATTACCATGGAAATGTAGCTTTTGAGTGGAAATATCTGTTCTTATTAAAATGTTTTAATTTAATTGAATAAAAATGCACTAAAAAGTAAAAAATAAAATGCTTTTTTACAAAAAATAAATACCGACTTCAAGGTTTATTATACAAATTTAAAAATGCACTAATAAGTAAAAAATAATTACTCCCGATAAAATATATATATCAGAGTGATATAACTTAAGGTGATATCGTAATTCTTATACAAAATTAATTTTTTGGAGTTGGCATCAAATTCATATTAAAAGAATAATTAAAAACTGCATTAAATGTTCATTAAATTGTTCCTAACATGAATTTAATTCCAACTCCAAAAAATTAATGTTGTATAAGAATTACGATATCACCTTAAGTTATATCACTCTGATATATATATTTTATCGGGAGTAATTATTTTTTACTTTTTAGTGCATTTTTAAATTTGTATAATAAACCTTGAAGTCGGTATTTATTTTTTGTAAAAAAGCATTTTTTTCTAAATAGTAGTTTAATCAAAATATTCTTAATGACAATTTCTATGGAAATAATAAATATAGTATACATGACATCGCGAAATAAATATTTTTATAACATCTACGCTCTATACCATTACGCGAGAAAAAAAAATTAAATGTTTATAATCGAGATCGAACATATGGTTAAGAGAGAGGGAGAAAGAAAGAGAGCGGCTGTTTGATGACATACCTACGTATCTAAAATAATGTTTTGAAAAAAGCTGTCAAAATTGTCTTTTCACTGGAAAAGTCTGGACAATTGAATTCATTTAATAATACAGATTTTTTGTTCTTAGTAGTAAAATTGGGTATTTCTGCGGATTTCTTAAAAGATTACTTCGTTACTGATTTTATGTTTTTTGGGTGAAATTTTTTGATTGATTTGTGCTCTTATAAGGTCGGGCGGAAAATTAGCCGGCTATTTATGTTTTATTAAAGTTTTCGTTCGTTATTTTAAAAGGGGGTGTTGAAAGTATTTTGTAATGAATGAAAAAAAAAAAATGTGCAGAAAATGACGCGATATTTTCCTACAGACTGTTAAAAGTGTCAACCGAAGATTTTAAAAACCATTACCCAAATGGCAAAAAAAAAAAAAAGGCATTCAATTGTATTAGCGATTAATTATTGTCTTCGCTATAATTGCTTCTTAATTTTGGCAATGTTATAATTAACGTTATCGAATAATCACAATCAAAATTCGGTTGATTGCTCAAAAACTTGAGTGATTTTCCTCTATTTTGTGATTTGTTTGGGAAAAAATTAAATTTTTTTTAAAACTCTTAGGAAGTAAAATTATATCTCGGTAATTTTAAATTGAAATGAAAATAGTAGCAACGAATAGCGTATATTAATTACACTTGAAAAATACATCGTGTTAAACGAAATATTTTGCAGCTGTCGTTTTAATATAATTTTTAATGTTTCTTCACACTTCAGTCTTTGTAATTGGATATTGAATATTTTACTTTGGGAAATTTAAGTAAAAAGGAAAAGTAACAACTAAAAACTGTACAGTTTTTTGAACACGGGAAAACAAGTTGCTAAATGTATTAGTGTAAAGCGTATTATAAATGAAAAATTAAATATACTCTTTTCAATACTTCATGCATTAAGTATTAATGGCGGTATATTTATATATGTATACTAATGTTTACGTCGCAAATTGTGTAAGCGAATAATGTCATCTTTTATTTAAAAAGAAAGAAAAAAAAAAAAAGAATAAGAAAACCTCTTGCCGGGTTTGGTTCTTTCGATGGTAATGGAAAATTCGACAGATTATTTCATAAAAATGTTAAATAAAAGTTACAAAAGAATCGTGGCCAGGCTTCAAGTGTACAGATTAAAAAGGATAAGTTTTAGAGAATGTATTGGATTAATACAGAGTCGTAGCGAAGAAACTGATACATAAAATCGGAAAGTCTAGAGAATTCCGAATTTATTACGATTGAAAAAATGTTGTTATTTTGCAAATAATGGCATAATCACTTAAAACCGACTTTTCCATATGAACTATGCAGACTATTATTTATAGGTCTAGGGAGGTGTCCTAGCGAGATCTAAAGAATCGAGTTACACAGACATATATACATATATATAGAGAGAGAGAGAGAGAGCGGGAAAGAGGCTTCGAAAGTAATTCTCATTTATTTAGCAGACATTGGATATCATTTCTGTTGGTCTACCGGGTAGTTTTGAACAAATCGGAATATTGTTGGTGGTAGTAAATAGTGTAAATTTATTCCAGGTAGAAATTTTTCACTTTTTATCGCCTATCAACTTGGAAACGGTGGTGCGAAGGAATTGTTTGGGTATTTATTTAGTATTAGCTTAACGGAAAATTACTCTGGTGCAGAAATTAGTAATTTTCCGCTACGAAAATTATAAGAGCTGATGTAAATATTTCCTTTAAAAAAAGTTAAAATAGCTAACGAAAAAAAGTAAAATGTCTACGGCTTTATTTAAAATTTTATCCGCCCCCTCTTCACGCAGGAAAAAGCAGGGCTTGCACGCGTACAGAACGGCAGACTTTTGATTTTTTTCCTGCTCAGCGCCGCCGTAAAGGGTTCGTTTTAAATTTAGTTACGAGATTTTCCAGACGACCTTTTTCCGCGTCGCGACTCCAGCTCACGCCGTTTTCGGCTTTATGCTTTGCTGTATTATGAACGGAGCAGCGAGTGAAGCGTGATGTCTGCAACTGGAAAGATAGCGAAAGGTAAATTGAATCCGCACAGCCGTCTGGAAGGGCAAAATTAGAGGTTCGAATCTATCGTCTCGTTTCAAATGCGCTCCCATCGGCAAATTCTCTCTCCCCCTCCATCGACCGTTCTTCCGGCGCTTCAAATGTAAAATATAGTAATTTTCGCCTTGTCGTTGACTGGCAATTTTGGCCGTTTGGGCTTTCTGCAAATACTGAGATACCGCGCCGGGTTTCGCCCGGGCCGAATTCGCCAGCCAGACTCCCGCAGACGTGACAACAATGCCTTCGTAGCAAGTCGCGCACACGCATTCTATCCGGCAGTCCTGCTTCAATTTTATCATCTCACTTTAAACACGCACACACACACACACACGCACACGGTGCCCGATTATTTTTCTTCTTCTAATTATTATTATTATCAATTTATTATTATCATCATTATTAATATAGTCGTTTTCCATCCTAGTCTGTCGTAGCAAGTCGGGGTATAGACTTCCGCGTCCTCTCGCTAAACAGGCTGCCGCTTGAGCTTGTCAAAAACAGTTTCTCCTCATTTCGACTACTACTAGCAGTAGAGGTCTAGTACACCGACACGACATCCTTTCTTGGTCTGCTCTTGCTAGGCGTTCTAATACGGGAAGATAAACAGTCTCGCCTTTTGTTTTTTTCTATTTCTGTTCTTTTTTCTATTCGGTAACGTTATTTCTCCCTTTTACGTGCACTTGGAAAACGTAATCTTTCTCTCTCCGCATTTTAACAACACCGTCGAATTAGCTTAAAAGACAGACAGATCGTCTAGTTCTTTGAGCCTTAACACAGCTCAGACTAAATGTGTTTCCTTCGCTTAGTACAAATAATGAAAACTAACGCTTTCCATTCGGTCCCAAAGGAGGTGCCAAAAGCTTCCACTACATTACCGTACGTGCGTGTGAAGTTACGCGTATCGTCTGGCGTTGCATTTTTGTTCCGGTGAAGGCGAAATGAGAGTGGCCAGGTCTTTTGAAATAGTTAGCAACTACAGCAGCGCTGTTTGTCTGAAAGGCGTTGAATACGAAGACAATGTTTTACATTTTCCTTATTATTTATCTGCCGGTCGAAAAGCGTATGCACACGTCTGTTTACTTTTTCGAAAAGTTAATCGCTCCGAAGCTGCCCCACGGCAGTCGCCTATTATTAAATTACGGAAAAAGCGTCGTGTTGAAGGTACTATTTCAGACCGTTCGAAACGGAGCATGGGAAATTTGCTTTTAAAATTGTAGGTACGCTTGAGTAGTGAAAATTCGGTAATTTTAGTGTTATTCTTGATATGATTTTCTCTTTTTTAACTGACTTCAAAAAAGGAGGAGATATTCAATTCGACTGTATTTTTTTGACATATATATATATGTATATATATGTCTTTGGCAGAAACGCGTTAGCGGAAAAGGAGTCATATTTTAATCCGATCGGATGTTGTTAATAAAAAAGGCAGGGTATAAGAGACATAATAAGGGAAGTGTAGGAAAGTCTCAGGAAACTGGAAAACAGAACGGCCGGAAGAAAGAGATGAATATACATAATAAATACACACAATCTATTACAATTCCTCAGATTCAGTGATTTCATAAATAAATTATAATTAGCTATAAATATATATTTATACGCGTAGACTATAACTAATAAAGGTATATTAAGGCGTTAAAAAAAATAAATAAATAAATGAAAAAAAATAATCGTTTCAGACAATTGCGTATCATTTGACAATGTAGTTAATAAAAAGCGCAATCGAGAAAGAGATAATAGAGTATAGCTTAAAAACACAAACGAATAATAAAGGCAACAACAGAACGGCGAAATGAGAGAGGCAAAAGGAATCACGAATTAGCTAGGTTAAACAGATAAAAATATAATAATTATCAAAAAAAAAAAAAACTGGAGGTCTGTGACCAAAATTTTACACAGCGGGAAACGATTTTGTGGGTTTTTCTTAAGAAAAAAACGAAATGAAACAGCAACCTGAGCCAAAGATTATCAAAGATGCTCGAATAGGAACCGACAGTAAATATAAATGGAATGAAAGGAAAAAATTGTTTGTTAGTAATTGAAAATTAAGACATTTAATAAAGTTTTATTTTATAAAAGAAGAAAGAGGTAACCGTCTTGATGGTTCTGTAAGCTCTTGGGACAGCCAAACTGTGTAGTCTCATCCCAGCCCTCGCATTTTCATCCTTCTCTTTGCTGCTCCAATTTGATTTCAGACCGAATAGAACTAAAAGCGAATCCAGGAAGAACTTGCAATTTTTAGTATTCATCAAATAACCTTCTAATTATAACGTCCAATTATCCAGACGCTGGAATAAAATCCTATTTTTTAGGTATTTAATGTTTGCGTAAAAAGCTATTGTATATCCATACATTCAAAATGTTAAATGAAATGAGCTTTCATATACCGTGTCACGCACTCGTTCAGGTTTTGCGTGAAATAAGATTGGACAAATCACTTTTTTAAACATGGACACGTCTTAAAATGTTTCTCTTATTTATATTTACGCTACGCTAAATATTTTATTTAATTTGTAATCGACAGTTTAAATTCGTCTTTTAACCAAAAGGAAATAGTCGTATTTTACGCATCATCGAAAGAGACATATCCATATGTCACACTGCACTTCTGTGCAGAAAGTATATTGGCATAATATATACTGGTTTTACTTTACGATTTGTTAAGTTTTACTTATTATGTAATTGGACATTCGGCGTAATTCTCGAATCGTATACATATTAAAATATTGATGAAATACAAAGAAAGCTATTTGAAAAAATATAAATCACTTTGTCAGAGAAATTTTTTACTGCGGAAAATTAGTTTTTACTTTCGTTGTTGGCGCGCGCCGGTTCTATAAAAAATGAATTTTCAATTTATCTAAACAGATGGATAAAAAATTTGTAAAAATACACCCTGTCAAGAAAGTATCGGGAATTGTTAAATAAAACGAACAATTTTTAATTTTCATCCAAATTTATTTTGTCACCTTCAAAATAACATCCATTCGAAGCGATGCACATATGCCAACGCTTTTTCCACTCGGCAAAGCACTTCTGATAGGCGGTTTCCGGGATGGCCTTTAGCTCTCTCGTCGCATTCGTCTTGATGTCATCAATCGATTCGAAGCGCATTCCCCGTAGCGGAAATTTGAGTTTTGAGAATAGGAAGAAGTCGCAGGGTGCTAAATCTGGTGAATACGGCGGTTGTTCGATGATATTTACCGAGTGTTTGGCCAAAAACTCATTCACAATTATGGCTTTGTGAGACGGCGCATTATCGTGATGGAGAATCCAAGAATTGTCGACCCACAAATCGTTACGTTTACGACGGATAGCCTCTCTCAAACGTCTCAAAACACTTAAGTAAAACTCTTTGGTGACTGTCTGTCCGGCTGGCACATATTCATAGTGTACCACGCCTCGAATATCGAAGAAAACAATCAACATGATCTTCACTTTCGATCGGCTTTGGCGAGGTTTTTTCGGTTTTGGCGCGCCAATTGGCCGCCATTCGGACGATTGCTGGTTCGTAAGCGTGTCGTACTCGTACACCCATGTCTCGTCACCAGTAATTATCTTTTCCAAGAAGGTAGGATCCAAATTGGCTCGATCCAGCATGTCTGCAGCTACCTGTTCTCGGTACTTTTTTTGAAAGAAATTCAGGTCTTTCGGAACAAGCCGAGCCGCAACGCGTTGCATACCCAATTTTTCGTGCACAATCGTACGTACGCTCTCGTGTGACATGCCCAATCCATGAGCCATCTCTCTCAAGCTCACATGACAATTTTCAGCAACGATTTCCTTGATTTTATCGACGTTATCATCGGTCACACTCGTTGAAGGCCGTCCAGAGCGAGGCATGTCTTCGACCGTCTCCCGACCATCCTTGAACGCTCTGTACCACTCGTAAACCCGCGTTTTTGATAAAGCAGATTCACCAAAAGCCTTCTGTAACATTTTCAGTGTATCGGCACAAGAAATTTCGTTCGAAACACAGAATTTAACACAAGTACGTTGTTCAATATTTTCACTCATTGTAAAACTTCGACAAAACACTTCAAGGTCGACTGATTTTAACAGCTGCTGTAAACACACTGGTTGACAGATCGCGCTAAAAATAGGCATCATAATACAAAACAGTTGTACCAACCTGGAAAAAAAAAATTATCTGCCTAGCTATTACCCGGGAGATTTAAATTGACAATTCCCGATACTTTCTTGACAGGGTGTAAATTTATATTTATAATAATCTTTCCATCTGTCCGGAATATTACTTTGATCATTTTAGATTTTTCCAAAATCTACTTTTCATCAACCTCATTTTCAGACCTAAATTATTATTACATTTTTTTTTTTGAAAGCTGCAGACTTTTTGTGAACTTTAAATAACATAATTTTTTTTAAATTTCTACAGCGCATTTATACTGCAGTATATTATATCGGAACTGTCATTTTCGAAATTTTAATTAAATATACGAGAGATAAGTGTCAATTTTATTTTTTAAGGGTTTTTTTGTTTAACTTGATCATCGTGTTTGTATTCTTGTATTCTTGCAAATCTTGAAGTGTCAGAATCTTGAAATGCCAGAATCTCAAAAAGGGCAAACCCAGTTATTATTAAAATTGTCACATGCGTAGAAGGTTTCCAAAAAGCTGGAAAACAGGAGACGTTGCTTTGCAGATATGCGGTGGATCCGTTCTAGGTTAGAGAGAAGACTGATGAATAAAACTGTGAATAAAAATAAAAATAAAAATGTAACCACAACTATCCCCGCTTATTGCCACTTTAGCAAAAATCGTCATACGAGAAATTTCAATATCTTTTCTTATTCGATAGCTCCTTGTAAATGAAGAAAAAAGAAGCGTAATCTGTAATATTTGAAAATCATAATAAATATTTCGAAAATGAGCTAAAATCTTTTAATCCGTAGATGTAACTAAAAACTGTGAAATAAAATAATGTAGAAAAATTCAAAAAAGGGCTTTTATTTATTAGTGCAATAAAAATAAGGAAAATAATTTTCCATCAAATTGGGAAATTTTCCAAAAAAAAAAAAAAAACGTTAATCTAAAAAATAACATTTTATACATCTCATTCTTGTAGAATATCCCAATTTGATGGATAAGCAAAAATTATTTTTCTTATTTTTATTGCATTAATAGATAAAAGACTTTCTTTAAATTTTTTCAAATTAATTTTATATATATAATACTATGTTAGTAACAAAAAAGATTTGCAGCTTCTTTAAATATTCCAATTCTTTTGGGATGAAAAGAGGTCGAAAACTGTTTTCAAAAAAAAAAAAAAAAAAAACAAAGTGAAAACGTAATGTGTTATATTTTCCGTACGGATAAGTTTACCAGATTGTAATTTTAATATGGTCGTGCAACATTTTTTTTAGATCCTCTAAATTTTAAGGATTGATGAGGGCTCCACGCTATTTTTAGCAGAAACTGGAAATTACTATACAGCCTAAACGAAAATTGTAATGCGGAGTTTCATGTGAATATGAGAAGTATGTTAAATAGGAAAACTTTTTTTAAAAATTCGAACTTTAAATGTTAAAGAGAAATTGTTGTTCAAAAAATGCATAAGGCGATTTATTTTTGGTATATAAATAGGTTTATCAAAATATTATAATTTTGTATTAAAATTCATATATATATATATATATATATATATATATATATATATAATCTACTAAAAGTGTGCAAAATTGTTTTTAAATCCCCTAAATGTTAAAAGTGGATCACCCTGATTTTGGCATGATATAATAACCACGCTATAGTCGAAATACGCTGGATAACTTAAATTCGATAATATTACCCATATATTCATCAAATAAAAAAGATTTTTTGAAAATCTGAACTTTAAAGGGTGAAAAGAGATTACAAATTATTTTCGAAAGAATACATTATGTGTAATATCTTTGTAAAAAATAGGTTTAATTTTAATTTTGCGTGAAAATTTATACGTTGTGTACTAATAGTCTATAATTTTTTTTTAAAACTTCGAAATTTTAAGAGTGACGAAGGGGGGTTATACTCTGTTTTTAGCGAAACTTATTATAATACTACAGCTAGAAGGATTTTGGTACCTATAATGAAAAATACTATATGAATATTACATATTGTACTTTGTGTTTCGCATTGATACCACAAGTAGTTCAAAAATTATAGCAGTTTAAAATTAGGGTACCAGCGGCGTCTCTGTTAAACGGTAATAGCGACATTCGGAGTCACAAGTATATTTCTGTCAAACAGTTTATATCTGATCCAAAAAAAAAAAAGAAAAAAAAAGTGGGAAAACATGTATCTGTCGAAATGTTAAGTTCTGAAGTGGACTCAGTGAATAACCGGCAGAAAACTGACCACGAACATGTTGAAAAACTTGGAAATATACCGAAACAGCAGAGAAAAAAAAAAATTAGGTTCTTCCAGGACGAAATTAAGGTGAGAGCTGGAAAAGTTGAGTTCGCCAAATGGTCCCCAGGTTGCAGCGGTCGATCTGCTCTCTGAACTGAACGATCGCTAATCCGAAATCGTAACTTTTTAACTTGACCTAAATTTTTCTTTCGGATAGTGCGTGAAAAACCAAATTAGCTTACTTATTTATGTTAAAAAAAAAAAAAAAAATGGTATTTTCATTACAAAATAGATTTTTTTATTTTTTCTCCTGAGAGATTTAGCAGTATACATATGTTCCCTTTCTGAATTGATTTTTTTTTCGGTTTGTTCGATGTTTATCAATTTTCAGACATTGTCACTTTTATTCTGAACAGGATGAAATTCTTTTAATTTCTAGATACAAATTTAAACGATACTGATATGCGAATAATAAAACTTACTCATTTTGAACTACTTCGGGCATTTTTAAAATATCATCAACAAAACATTAATTCTTTTGTCAAATAAAAGTAAACACTATGTAATCAAGTAACTACTGTGAATTTTGTAAACTGATTAACCGAATATTTGATATTTCTTTAATGATAATTATAATTGCCCATTTTCTGTATTAATATAAATTATTGTAAACAAACCGTGAAAACAAAAAATTTAATTATTCACAAATTATATAAAAACCGACATGTTTCAGAGACACGTACGTATGTGACTCTGTGAAACATCTAGGTTTTTATATGTTTTGTGAAAAATTAAAATTTTCTATTTTCACAATTTCTTTAATGCTCAAATACGTTTTTGCTTAAATGCATTTTTTTACATTACCATTTGCGATTTTAATACGTTTCCCTTACGTCTGATTAGAACGAATAATTTAACCCGCTGGAAAATTTGTAAATATCTAGTCTCGGCGTTTTGGGAATTCCGTCAGTTATATTTTTTCGCGCTCTTTTTCAAAACACTATGGGGATAAGTTACAGTTACTCTTTGTTTAAAATTAAGCGCACACATGTGAATGCATAGCCTCCGTTTCATTTAAAACCGCTCGAGAATGAATAGAAAAAAAATGGAAATCTTTTTGTTTGCACATCGGTCTGTTGTTTCCGCTCCAAGTTTAACCTTCATGAATGGCTATGTTATTTGCTCAATATTTCTAATCTCTTATCCTTTTGTTCATTTTTTTCTGATTTTATAAGTAATTTTTTATGTTTTGTAAAATGTGTTCGGCTTCTGGCGGGCCTTATAAACGTGTAAACGCAAGCTACTACTGCCAGTATCATAAACATTGAAATGCTCACACGTTTGGGAAAGTTATCAATCCAAAAAATTATCGCCCTTTTTTTGATTATTTCATTATATCTACAATGTAGAATAAAACCAAGACGGGAAAGAAGCATTATTATTATTTGTACTTGAAAAGTTTATTCCGGCGAGATTAAGTAGATGAAGATGAGATTGCGCTAGTGGTGTGAGCATGTTTTAATCGAATTTTCGTTTGCTGACTGAGGAAGAAAGCAGTGTTATTTTATGACAACATGGAATTGATTAGATACGGGAATTCGTTGTCCACAGGAGAACACGATGGAAACATCGCTATCGTCTGGAAAATACACATTTTTCATTAATATATCCATCCTTGTTGTGTAACCTTAAGTCACACACTAACCAATCGACCACTACCGATTTTTAGTAATTCAACAATTCTGTATTTATTAATTTCGACTTGCACAGTAAATTCCTTTTTGCGTGGAAATCAGTGGTAATATATTATTTTTGCACACTCAACTTTAACATGCATCTTTTATTTTTTTCCTTCCTTTTGTTTCGAAATGAAGCACTTTTAGTGAGAAAGTATTTTCCGGTGGCGAATGCGCTAAACATGTTTTTACGCGCCAAAAAAAATTTCAATAACAATAATTTTGCAAAAATTATTTTGTTTGTAATAGTATTTTATGCCTCCTCTGGTGTCCAAAAAAATTTCTCTTTCGACTTTTTATTATTGCCATTAATAACCGGTCAGCTTTCGTTAGTTTTAGTGTTTTTATACCTTCTTCGTCAGCGTTATCCTCTTCGATAACACCGCATTTGCGCTTCTTCATATTTTCCTTTAGTGTCCACGTCTAGCATCTGTACAAAAGCACTGGTGTAACATCGTAGCAGCTTCTTTTTGATCTTCAGGTTGAACTATCACGAAAGGATGTTTTTAAATGTCATAGGTATATCCCTGGCCATGTCAATGCGAGTTCGTATTTCCATGTGTCCGGATCATTATCCAGCGGCCTAGGTATTTATTTCTATTTCTCTACCATAGGGAAATAGTTTTTTTATTTATATCAGGTTTTCTTGAGATTATTTTTTATTTGTTTATTATTTTTTTTAATATTTATATTGATTTCGTTTTTTTAAACTTTCAAAGGTAACTCTATATTCAACAGTCTCTATATATATATATAGGTCTCCTAATGCACTATCGTCGATAAAATGGATCACCGAAAATCGTTTGCCCGCAATTTTTAATTTGTTGGAGGACCATTATAAAAAAAAAAAAGTGATTTATTTTCTGAGAATCCAGTTTTTGCAATTTCAATAATATTGCAAAAATATATCTATAAAATTTTTACCATATAGGTCAGCATCGTTAAAAGCTACAATTTAACCCTTGATAAATACTATTTACCATGGAATACGAACCGTACCGAGTAAGTGAATATGAAAAATCGCATTTTTTTGTAAGTTGTATTTTTTGGGGGAAACATCATTAACCAACAAATTTCATTTTATTTGTCTTTTAGCTACTTCGTGCTAATTTTTGTTATCACGAAAAAATCACTTTTTTTGTATCTCTATTTAGGGGTTTTAATTTTTCCAAATTATCTGTTTGTTTTCTTTTATTATTTTAAAATAGTTTTTTTTTTTTTTTTTTTTAAATAGGTGCCTGGTTTAAAAGATTTTTTCTAAGCAGATTTGAATCATCCATAATCCATCTATTTGTCAGCTATGAAGTTAAGTTTGTTCTTTTAAACGTAAAAGTTAAAATTATTTTCCACGGGGTCTATGTTTGAAGGTGTTTTTTTTTTTGTTCTCTTTTTTGTTCGAAATTTTTCTAAAAAACAAACATTTTATCAACTAAGTTCATTACAATTGCTAATAACTTATTATTTAGACTCACCGCAATACAATAATACTATATAAATACATACAGAATTATAATTAGAAGCTAAGTATTATTCGACTACAGGAAAAAATTGAGGAAAATAATTGGCGTCTTAAGAATTACCATGTGGTATTGTGCACTTATTACTTTAGCTTAATATTAGCTTAAATATATGACATCCGAACACACATTATGACATTCAGACACTCACAATGCATTTGTGACTTACTGATTCACCTCAATAGATTGTTCTGAAGCTTGCCGTGTTTGTATTTAGTATATATGGTACTCTAGTCGCCTGGGGTCGTAATTCCCGATTGTTCTAATTATTTCATTACTGTTTCTTCGCAATTTTTTCGGAACGTACTTGTAATATTGAGGATAAAATCCTTTAAAAATGGTTTTGCTACGGGACTATAATTGAAAAATAACAATTTTTTCAGAGTTGATGTGTAGCTTAAAAAATGTACTTAATTATAAATTGTGTGTGTGATCTAGTATACATGATTATCTAGTACTGATTGACAGTGTTAGTAGTATACAAAAAACAAAATAACGAGTCGAAAAACGCGTTGAATGGAAATGTATAATCGTTTAGATCTTAGAAAATAACCAGTGTGGGGGGAAATTAACGATAAGATGGTAGCCGAAAAAGGTAATTAAAATTGCTGTTCAAATTTGAAATCTTGTTCTTAACGTGGATATATTGCTTCTAAAAAATTAAGATTTCAGACAAAGTTAATGGATTTTTGGAGTAACCTTTGGACACTAACGAGCAAATATAATATAAGAAAAAAATTGGAAATGTAAATTCCTGAAAGAATTTGATTTCAAGGTTTTATTATTTCACGAGTCTGTGTTACTTGATGCGAACTCAGATTATTTTTGATTCTATAACCTACTGTGAAGAGAGTGTGTTAACAAGTTGACTCTATTATTATTATTATTATTATTATTATTATTATTATTATTATTATTATATAGGTATAATAAATTGGCAAAAGTTTTTCTCCTAATTTGACAACTAACAAAAATAAATAATCCAGTTAGGAGTTGATTATTTCTATTTTATTCGAAATAATTTTGTTTTAACCTCGGTTAAAATTATAAAAATAAGAGTATTAACGTTTATATTAAAAAAAAAAAAAGCATCTTTTGTGTTTTTTGGTTGTTTTTCAATAAAGGAGGATATTAATATGCCTCTACTTTTAGGTGCGCAAAAAAATCTTAAATATTCGCGAAGTCTGTCTAAATAATTGTTTTTTGCTTATTGTTAATATATCTGTAAAAAATTTGATCCCTCAAATCTCGCTAGACATGTACAAGTCTTCTATAATCCTTATAGAAGAGTCGGTTGTTTTAATGGACCTTGTAATTGTTTAAAACAAAATGTGCGCTGTAAATGTCAGTAAAAAAGAGCTAAATGTTCGATACAAAAATGTTACAAATTAAATATTTAGCCATGTTATTCTCGGCCTTAAAAATGACATACGACATTAATGTATTTTCAAAATTCTAATTAAAATAACACTGTCGCGACTTTGTAATGATGAAAAATAATTCGCGCGGATTTTAAAAAATTAACAAAACGCTAATTTACCGTTCTTCGAAAAATTAATAGCTGGCAAAAAAAATTTGTTTACGTCTGATTCTTTTTTTTTTTCGCGCGTGTGCACATTTCGAGATACATTTCTAAATCGTCGTGAATGTTACGTTTCGTGGGGAATTTAAACGAACAGTCGGTGGCCTCAGAGGTTTGCACGAGTTTGGTGCATTGTAATTTATGCTATAACGCTAGTGTCATTATCTGGCGTACATGTCCGTACTGAAGTGTCTAATACTTGGCCGAGTGAAGAAATTATGTGTTTCATCCGTGTGCATAGGGGAAACTACTGTAACCGAACGACCAGTTGAGAAGCAAGGTCGCTGGACCCTCCAGTCACTTTTGCAGTCATCTTGCTCGCTTCGTTAACATCGTTTCGCACACATATGCATCAGACGGGATTTAGATTTTCAATGGCTAGACTGCGGTGCGTGTGGGATTGAACCCAATTGTTGTATGGCATAATGCGGTAGTAACGTCGATGTATTCGTTGCCACGAAGAGGTCGATACACCCTGCAGTCTAGCTTTCGGTCCCGACCGTGTATCATCATCTTTTTATTAACACAACATTTGTTCCATGTCTGCTGGCTTCAGCTTTGCCCGACATACCGTCCTGTCGCATGCAACATACGTACACCAACATACCCCTACCTACATCCGCCGCATCCACTTCGCAGCGATAGCAGTGCGTCTGCTCCTTTTCGTGTTCGAAAAACTGAGCTCTATTAATGTTCTCCTTTGTGCAGAAAGGCTCTCTTTCATACGAGTTTGTGAACAGTCAACGCCTATGCTTTTAAACTCCAAAAAAGAAGAAGAAGAAGAAGAAGAAGGAAAAAAAAGAACCCCGAAGAAAAAGACGGAATAAAGATATATGTATGTACGATTTTTGGGAGTCTGAAGCTTGTGCTAATTTATTACACGATGTGCACTATACACGCATATACCTGTACAGACTGATGCTGATATAGGCACATCGGGCTTAAAAGAAGCAGGTAATTCCGAAGTTTTATGCGACCGCGCAATCTGCTGCAGTCTGAAAGGGGGAGAACAAGAATTTCTTGTTTGCAATTCTTGCTGGACTTCTAGACGGGACAGTTTCGTCTAGCCAGTGTTTTTTATTTATTTATTTTTGTTCCTTTTGTCGTCACTTGATTATTACTACTCGTGTGATCTGTCCTCGAAAAATTGTTTTCTTTTTCTTTTCTTTTTTTTATTTAGTTTTTATTTATTTTTTATTTATTTTTTTTCGTTCGAAATTTATTTCATTTTTATCATTAACATTATTATTGTTATTATTATTATTATTATTATTATTATTATTATTATTAATAATAATAGTAATATTAAACTAAAACAACTTACGCATGCGGTTCTATTAACGTCCGGATTACGCGGAGTTATAAATTAGGAAGTTGAGTAAAGTTGAAAATGTTAAAAAGATGCGTATTTATAAAAGAATATGTGTGCGGAGATTAGTAATGTAATGGTCTGTATTCACATTCCGGATTGCCTTGAAAAGAAGTTTTGAATAAAAAAAAACTCATGAAAAAGCTAACAATTCTGATAACAACTTTGTGAAATAATGTCAACTCAAATGATACGCTAATTACGTTGTAAATATACTTACAGCGAAGTATCAGAGGCTGCGTTTTCGACGCACTTATCGCGCTGTTTTATTGCGTTAGAGGTGCAGGTAACATTAAAAGGAGTATAGTTTAAGCCTTTAAACTTGAAAACTAAAACCTTTTGCATGTACGTGAAGTTTTATGAAATTTTTATGATTTTTTCGTTGTTTGCCGGACATTTTGATTAATTAATGTCGAGCTTTACACCAGTATGTAATATGAAATCACCTTTGACATGTCCGGTGTGAGATCGACTTTTTGTCTAATTAACTTATCCGAGGAAGAACAATAAAAACCGGATCTTACAGAATTTGCTATTTTGCATTTGTACACGACATTGCCAGCGGGGAAATGATTTGAAAAATAGACCGATATATCTATTTTTGTGGAAAATCAGTTTCACCTAAAAATTTTCCGGTAACTTTATAAACCGCTACTTGAGAGGTTCGTTTAAATATCTTTTCCCGATAAAAATGCCTTTAGTCGCGCCACTACGAGCTGTATCACGACTCATTTAAAATTTAAATGCTTCGTTTTCATTACTGGTTTTAAAGACAGTTTTTATTTTTATCAGCTGAAAATTTTATTTAAACATGATTTTGACGTTACGAAAATATAATATGAGTAAATTTTGCTCGATTATAATGAAATGCACAAAATATTTCAGAATTATACATTCTGGAAATGTATATATGTATATGTTTATTCTTAAATAAATTACGTGCTACATACACTTTTTTAAAAAAGTTTTTTGATAAGCGTAAAAACAATAGTTTTTTTTTCCTTTTTATTGTACATTTATTTATTGTTAAAATTATTAATTAATAACGTGTAAATGAAATTTATTTTTCTTCTTCCGCTCCTGTTTGAATATTTTGGATTGTAATAAAAATATGCATTTACACAGTTTGCACTGAAATGTGTATGTCCACAAATAAGGAATGTCTAAAAGTAGTGTTATTTCGTAATACGTTTTTATATGTCTACGACTGTTTCGGTGTTTCATCGACTGTGAATGATTATATAAAATTACGTTAAAGCGATGAAGCCTTGTCCGCGACTTTTGTAAACAGCTGGAAAAAATTATCCAAAGTTTTTATAATACAATATATAACATTAAAAATTCAACTTCATAAATAACGAAATGATACGATTGAAATTATTTTAAACAAATGCGAAAAAAAAATTCTAAATAACGATGAGTTGTTTGCAAATTAACGTATTGAAATGTAACATATATTATGAGAAAGGGGAATTAATTATTTTTCTTCCAAATTCACTTGTGTAAAGTACAATTAAAAAACAATAATAACGTACAGTAATCAAATTGAGTGCACTCAGATCCCACATCATTAATGTATTATACATTTATGCAGACACAATTGTTTTTTCTATTTTTTTTTGAATATTTAAAACCGTGTCTATATGTTCTCGCACATACGTATAGATATCATGTTTAACATTGCGGTTAATTTTTACAAAATGATGCTAAATTTTATCCTTTTTTTTTTAAATTATAAAACAACTTTCCGGACCAAAATAGTACGCCGTTTTCCATCGGCACCGGAAAGATATCATTTGGGGGGGGGGGGGATCACACCAAGTTCTAGCTCTTAATCTCAAATATTTTCCGAGCTATTTAAAAAAACAATTTATTTTTATTATTATTTATTTTAATAGTACAAATTAAACACTTAACTAATGTTGATTTTTTTTTTGAAAATACTAGGAAATAAAAAACATGAAAATAAAATATTTTTATGGTGGTTTTATGGTGGACATGCAATTGTCAAATTTTAAAAGTAAAAACGTCTTTTACGCTAAACTCAGGAATTTTTTTAAATTTTTCGATTCGGTACAATACTGTAATTCCGGCACGTGAGTCTTTTCTATCCTCTATATCTGATTGTGTAAACATCTCATTCCACCTCTCATTCTTTTTCCTCTTCTCGTACCAAATTTTGACGAACACATTAATTAAAAAAAAAAAGAGCAACTGATTTTTTTGGAAAAATTTTCTATTTGTTAGTTAGTAGTTTTTTATAAAAAAATGTTCAGACGAATTGATGATAAATTTTAAACTATACCTTGGGGGGGGGGGCATTAGTAACAATTTTTGATGATAGTTTTGACAACAAACGCCATCTGTCATCAGAGTTAAGCAGTATTTCACATAATTCTGAATACGAAGTAGTCTCATATTAGCCGTGACGATTACAAATATTCCTGCAATCTATACATAAATAAATGTTTGTTTGTTTTTTTTACGCTCTTTTTCGGTTTTGTCGCCTTTTTATATTGTTAATTCCTCCTTTATTTATTTATTTCTTTATTTTTTACTTGTACTTTATTGTTTTAAATATCGTTTCTCTAAGCGTATAAACTGTGCCATAACCGGGGTTAATTCTTAAACCTTTTTTTTTTTATTTATTATTGTTAACTTAGGTTAAAAATTTTTTTAGTTTCAATTTGACGATTATTCCTTTTACAGTGCTGCAAAATTGTAAAGCCGACGGAAATTTTGAATCGTATTTTCATTAATACAGAAAATAGTGTTGTAATTAATGAGCATAGTGACACGAAGACTAATTTAATGTAGTTTTATGTATTTATTAATCTTATTGACATTTTGGTGGTATATAAGCATTTATTATTAAAAAAATTATTAAATATATGATTTTATTAATAAAATAACATTCGTACATCTAGACACAAAGTTTTCCAAAAGAATCAGAGTTTTTAATATGGTAAATCGGAAAAAATTCCCGAGTATAGCGTAAATTATTGTTAAAATTTTATGATTGCATATTCGAAGGAACACAATTTAAAAAAAAAAAAAAAAGTTTTCTTTTACAAAAATATAGGTTTGTGTTTGAGAGTCAAAAATGTTTTATTTTCGTTTCATTTATTTCTTAGTATTTAGAAGAAATCACCGGATCCGTTAATGTGTTCACTTTTAATTAACTCGTAAAATATTCGAGATTATGAGTTGAAATTTAGTAAGTTTTTTTTTATTTGGTATCAAAATGATCATTCCCCAAGGATCGATATGAAATTCCGTGTAGGTTGATTCGGTATGTTCATCTGACTATGTTTTACAAAATGTGTAATGGTCGCGAATCGATATCGATGAATAGCATAACCCGGAAATAAATAGCGCATCATTCGTTCAAACATAATCGTGTTAAAAAATTCCACCTACTGCATACGTGTCTATAAAGTAGTAACACATCTACGTATGTAGAAAGGAAGAGTGAGATAGAAGATCGACAGAGACTTCTTTGAAAAGTGCTAATTTGAAATTCCTCATACTCGAATACATGAATATAGCGTAATATTTTCAATTGCGGTTTTCGAGCTGATCACAAATTAAATAAGTACTAGATGCGCCGGGCATATTTTGTTTATTAAATCTTGTTAAGTGAATGTATAGTTAAATTTTATACGTGAATATAACTTTCACAATATCGCTCCATTTGCGTTGGGATTGGTTAACAAATTTACCAGTATTTAAATTCGTGTCGGGCTATGCTTTTCGAGTAATGCGATCTCTCCTCTATGACAATTGCGATCGCCCTTTTTAGGATCCAAATGATAATTTTAATAATGTTCATATTTAACCGACGAATGACCAGGGTCAAAAAAATAAGATCGTATGGTACACATTTATAAAATTTTCTCTTTTCTTGCATCGTGTAACGTCTTTCTTAAATTAACAGAATGTCCAAACGCGTTTTGTCGTTGGATATAAATTAAAACGTAAGCGCTCCATTTTTATTTATATATTTACTAATTATGTCGGAAAAAATATATTTAGTAGTAAAATTATAATAATATAATAAAATAGCCGTGAATAATTAAATGTAGCAATTCTCTTTATCGACTGACAGTAGTCAAAAAAAAAAACAATGACGGTAAGTTTTTTTTTTTGATACACACTGAGTTTTTTTTTGTTTTTGGGAAGGTCTTTCATTACTCAGAAAGAAATAGATAAGGAAATTATCAATTATATCTTGATGCGGTGTCAGATATTGTTAGTAGAAAGTAATCAATATAGCGGGGATAGTGTGAGATGTAGGAAAAGACAGGATATAAAAGACGCAATACGGAGTAGAAAGATCAAGTCTCAGCAAATTAGAATACGAAGTAGAACGTTCAACAGAAAGAGATGAACCCTTTTCATTTGAAACGGATACTACGGGGAGGAAATCAACGGAAAACAAAAACAGGAGGAGAAAGATAATTATAATTATAAATTAACTAATCGATAACGAAATAATAGAAATGAATAAAATAGAAAAGATCTACAGAAAAAGCGGTAAACTAAATAAATGGATTTTTGTAAAATCTAAGTTGAGAATTAATTTTTACAGAAAACTCGTTTAGAATTTGGAACGAACTTTTGTCATCGGTTAACCAGAAAGTGTACATTTTAATAAGCTAATGCAGTGTGCCACATGACGTTTAATTGACTGCGGTATGCTCACTTAGAAGTCTCGTTCAAAGGTGATACCTTTGTAGTCTGACCAAAGTGGTTAGCTTAGAAGTGTCTCTTTGAAATTGAAGTATTTCTTTATTTAAACTTTTTTTTTTTTACTTCAAAGGAAAATTTAGCGGAAACTTTTCGTTTTATATGCGTTTTATTCTCCTTGCGAGGTGCAGTCGGTTTAAACAAGTAGCATTAAAAAAGAAAATGATTACTATCGTGTTTTATTTTTTTCCCGGTTATACTATTGATTGCGAATTTAATCGCCGTGCGTCCTAAAATATCAAAAATCGTACATTTCAACCGGTGTAATAATCGAGAAACGCCAAAATAAATTGTAGAAAAAAAGATTTGATCAAGTCATATTTTATTGTTTTAATCTCTTTCGGTTGTTGAAGAAAAGTAACATTACATATTTAAATTAAAACGCGTTTCGTGACGTGTATGATACAATCGAAATTTCCGCTCATAACGAAATACTGGGTAGTACCAAAAAAAGTTCATTATTTTATAAATAGCGATGATAACGAAAAATTAGAGAAAACAAAAAAAATACAGCAGTTAATTTATAAATTATGTAAAAAGTACGAAAAGTGAAAGAAGATGATACAGGAAAATGAGCGATTTAGATGGGGAGAAGTTCCTGTTCTCTATATGTAGACAGAAGAGAAACTTCGTAATGTTTCTGACATCACGGAAATTTGGATTTGATTGATCTGCTTTCTAAATTTAATTAATATTTCTTCTCAAAGGGAATTGAGAATTCACCCTATTATTTTAAGTTAAATCAAAAATATCCATATATAAATTTAAAAGGTACACGCGCTTCTAAATTAAATTTTCCGGCAGGATAATAACCCGCTTCAGTGTCAATTTTTATTTGTTTTTTTTTTTTTAGCCTTCACAACGCCAGAAATAAAAAGGTAAGAGACCAATTATGAAAAACAAATGTGTAAAAATAAAATATTTACAACTGGCCAACATATAAAACAAGAAGACTGGTAAAATGATCGAACCGTTTAGAAGTATTTTTTAGGGGGCGAGAAAATTGTAATCAAAATACTAAACACGAAGAGCGAAAAAATAGACATGGAAGCATGTGTGTCCCGAGGAAATAATGTAACTCCAATACAAATAACCTGAAGGGAAAACTGAAACAGACTAAAATGCATTCACTGAGACGGCATATAGTCGTGCTCGCAAAGATATCAAATCGATGGAAAAGAAACTAGAAGACCATCTACCGATTAATAAACTAGTATACACGATAATGCAATAGTAAACATAGGTAAAAAAGGTTATCAATTTCAAACAACTAATAAACCAAAAATAATGGCGTACACTAATGAATGCGTTCATAGAATAAAAAATGATTGGTGTTCAGAGGATAAATGAGAGTTGTTAGAAGTTCAATATCGCAATTACTTAAGCATAACAGTAGATTAATACTTGCGATGGAATACGTATTATATAGAGATTATCTGATTAAAGAAATTATGTTAATGAAGATACATTAAAAATTAAATATTCGCGCTAATCAAATCAAGAATGAGATAAGACACGAGTACAAAAAAAAGCACTCAAAAAAAAAAAAGTCAACTGCGTCTAACAATGGCCGTAAGTTTTGAAGTATCGAAAGAAGAAAATTTATTAGACGTAAAAGGTGTATAATGTACATGATAAAAATATGGCAACACCTAACAGAGGAAAAAAAAAAAAAGTTAGAGATAAAAAATGAAATAAAGTATTCTATAAAATCTTAGGTATATCAATATATCTGAAACAGACGAATGTCTATTTCTTCGAAAGTGCCAAATAAGATCCCAGATGAAAAAAATACTAGAAAAGAAAAGAATAGAATTAAAACAGAGGTTAATTGGCTGCAACCAACAAAAGGCAAAACGAAATATTATAATGAAGATACGGTAAAATAAGAGAGAGACAGAGAGAAAAAACATAAATGTTTAGTTTACCGGAATAAAGTTTACATATCTATATATACATATACATATATAAAGTAGATAAAATTAAAAGAGTTGAAATTAAACGCGCGGTTTTTATTTATAACTGGTAACAGAAAAATAGCCGGGCAAAAATTTTGTTAAAATTTCGGAAGCGTTTATGCATCCTCGTAGTAGTAAAAAAATTTGTTGTTAATAAATGTATCTAGTTTTGATTTTAATTATGATTTTGTAATTACTGGTCTTTACACTATTCAATCCTAAAACTTCTTTTTTCTATTTTCGCATGATTTGTCATTACGCAATTAATTTCGTTGCCACTTTTTTTTTTCAGTAGTTCTCCGTCTTCCTGTGTAAACATATTCAAATTTTTGAATTGGAATTTTGTTTTGACATATTTTTTTACAACTTTGGGTAATAATATACTTCACGAATTAAGTCACTTTTTAACCTAAAGTTTTGTAATAAACTTACTTTAATTGCAACTCGGAATTATTTGTTTCGATTTTTGAAATATTATTTTTCTTTTTACTTCACCTTTTAATTTTAATTACTTAATTCGAATTAATAAATAGTATCCGGATATGTTATGTATAGTTTGTATTTCTTTAAAATATAAAAGATATACCTGTTATATATATATATATGTATATATATATGTATATATATATGTATATATTTATGAACTTACGTTTTCTTTTCCAACTTTCATTCGGAATAAATTGCAAAAATTACGGTAATGCGGAATGAATTTGTTTTTTTTAAATGGTTTAACTTAATGTAATCTAAATTCATTATAATTTTCCTGTAAAAGTAACGTATTTCGATAGCGGCTCTATTAATTTTACTCAGTCTTCCAACTTTTTACATTTTCGGTTTGTCATATTATACGTTTATTTCGATAATGATTTCAGTTAAGTTTTGCTTGTACATCTGCGTATAATAATTATTGATGATTAAATATCATTAATAATAATTAATTAACTATTCCGGGGGTTGATTTTTTAACGAACAACATGTAATTAAAAATTATTAGCTTTTAAATAATAATTATTCAAATAATTAAATTGCGTGACACGAGTGTGTATAATATATATATATATATATATATATATATATATATATATATATATATATATATATATATATATATATATATATAGCCACTTCATATCTTTCCGGACCAACCTGTTGGGCGTTCCTCTTTCCTTAAAAATTCTTTGGAATTTAATCTTTGTTTTTCAGAATTTATCTTGGCGGCTCTCTTCAACATGTTTTTGATGAAACGAAAGCGATAACAGTTTAAAAAATCGACTAATGCTAAATATTTCTAAATTAAAATTGTAAAATTTATTTCTGTTTAACAGGAAAAGAATTCGTTTCTCAACTTTAATGTATCCTGCATTTTAACATTACCGCCTTACCAGCGTCAAGGTTATGGAAGATTACTTATCGATTTCAGTAAGTACTCTATTTTAAAATAGTTATTGTGTAGCCAAACTGTTAATTCTAGCCTGCCTATTGAAATAACACACATTACGACCGCGTACGATTAAGACATTGTTTAGTTAGTTTCGTTTTTAAATGGCAATAAAGAGGCGGAGAATATTCGAAGTAAAATCTTTATTTTGGGAAATTATTGAAAGAGTACAATTTAAGTTATTTTTATTTTCAACCTCTTCAGCGTTCTCCGTCGAGCAGAATTAGAAAGCGTTATATAGTTATAGGTAATTAATAAAAGCAAGTTTTAAGGTGAAAAAGTAAAAATTGAAATACATTTTTCGTCGGATAATCTAAACCTTTAATTAGACACGTAGAGTGTATTATCTGTTTTGTACGTGTCACCGAGAAATTATTGTGTAATTTATAAAAATAAAATAACGAAAAAAATTTGTTTTAATACGATGCTTATTCTTTAAGATCAGTATTATATAATATTTTCGAGGATTTCTTACGGTATCAGACAACAGTTAAGGTTTAAAGTAAACAAAAGAAAACAATGATTGTCTGTGTTTGTGTGTGTGTGTGTGTGTTGTGTGTATACATATATTTAATGTATATTTTTAGAAAATCCTTCTTTAAAATTGAAAAATTTTAAACAGTAGTATTTAAAAAGTGTACTATTGTAATAATTTAGCATTTTAAGTAAAGAAGGGAAAACGATTTCACGCTTTAGTTTCAATCGTGCAACAAATGTTACTTTTTTAATTTTTGTACTTCTTGGTAATAGTGAAATTTCGAAAGATTGATCTTGTATTTAAATGCTAAGTTCTGATTAGTACGTGACAAACATTTTCGATTCATAACGGGCATCAACTGGCTCGATCCTCTTGCGTAAACTTTTAAAAAATATAAGCAAAATATGAAAAATACTTGCTGTTTGCGAGCGGAAGTATTTAGAATAAAAAATTTACAACCGGTGTTCATGTAAATCGGCAGCTAATTTGTTATAAACTATAATTTTATTTAAATAATCAAAAAAAAACAATTTCTTTGTCTAATTTAAATCTACTGCGTCGTTTAATAACGATAATATTTAGCAAAAGAGGTTTTGTTCTACGCCGCCAAAGTTATCTGATTCCCTAGAGGTAAACTAAGAATAATTTCAAACAACTATCGAGAACTTTTTTCCATTTATAAACAAAAAGTTTGATAATATTTCTATCCATTAATAGTACATGTTGACATTATTAGTACAGTGTTCACAATAAAGAAAAAAAAAAAGATATATATATATATATATAGTAATAAATTAATTGTTTTTTTTGTACCTAATTACACTTGTCTTTCTTTACACGTTGATCATTATCGGTTTTACTGTTGTTTTTATTGTTACACTTTTTGCTAATTTACTATTTAGTAGTAAAAGATTATTTAGTTTTCAGCTACATGAAAGGGTATTTCACGGTCATAAAATAACATTTCAAAGAATAACCGTAGGAATGGCATTTTAAATGCAACGATTTAATTAAATTTGCCGTTTAAAATACTGCACTGTATCGTGTTACAATTAGGTACAATGTCGTATTTTTTAGATCCATATTTGTACGTAAAATATTATTTGAAAGGTAAAATTTAATCCGTTTCATTCGCTTATGGCGCTATTTAATCATTAAATTGCTGATCGGTCAACTCTTATTTCAAAAATTGAACTTCTTCTTCGGCTTTTATTTTTAGCGACTGAATGTCTCAAATTTTCTGCCCCCCGCCCCCCAAGGAAAAGCGTTTCCGTATTTAATCAACCTCTCGAGAACTAGAGTGTATCCCTACGTTATATACTTTGAGAATCCAATCTAGCGATGATCATTCGGAAATCGTTTCTTTTCGTCAGTTGGTGTGTCGTAAATGCGTATTTTGCTCAAATAGGGAAACATATATTTTTTGTCACCGCGAAAAATGCGTGAACATGATTTATAGGATAATCTGTAACCGTGTTTTTACTGAAATTATAAAAAATGTAATTTCGAATGTACTAAACAAGACATTCTGTACTAATAAAGTTGTCGGGCACAGAGTTTTACTTATTTATAAAGTTTTATCTCTTAAATGAAAATTAAATAAAACTAAAGTGCGAATGAAAAAATTAACAACAAAGTAATTAGAGCGTAAGATTTTTAACGTAGACAGATTTTTTAATTAAGTCTTCTATATTTTCTTTTTTTTTTTGGCTTGTCAACTACGAATATTAATAACTCAACGCGAATGAAATTTTTGTATTTTTCACAGATCCTACCCGAACGAAACATCAGTCGTTTCCATAATCTCTAACGCTACGATAGGTGGCTGATAAATTTTTTGATTTTTAAAACCTGCAAGAAATTTCCCACACTTTCAATTCTGTCTCACCTTTAAAATTAATTATCTTTGTCAGTAAATCCCGACTCATTAACACATTTTGGGAATTCCCACGCAAATCTGTTGTGCATAATCAATGTGGTGTTTCCTTTTTTTCCTATTAAAAGTTAGTTTACTCTTAGCGGATGATGGATCGCCGGGGATCTGAAAACTACACTACGTACAAGAGTACAATTTCAACTTGTTCGCTGTGTTCGTAATTGTATTTAATAGTTGATTTATCTTAACATTATTTACATCGTTTACGGTTCTCGTATTATTTGACAAATAACAAGTATCTTCTATTCTTTATTTCCTTTTAATTATGAAATGGCGAAATTTTAATCTTGTTAATCGGGTTTCATAAATTTGACTTAAAATGACTCGCTTGGTTGCTCATTGCTCATTGTACGGTTAGAACGGATTTTTGCTTTAGTCGATAGAATTAACGCAGATTTTCATCATCGACGTTGTTATACTTCCTTCGTGTTAAATCTGCCGAATTTATGAGACATATTCCGCAGAGAGATAATCAAAATATACAAACAGAGGCCTCTTAGAATTCAGAGCGGCGTTCAACATTCCAATAGACTCGGTGAATAATGATGATCGCCATATATTAAATGTCGCAAAAGTAAGTGATTCGAGGTTGACTTGTCATTGCTGGTTTTTTGAAACACAGAATTATCACCTTATCACCGCAGTGTTCTTATCAGTAAATTAATATCGATTTTCCTTCGATATTGAACTATTCCGCGTGAAACAGATGCTACACGTGTCTTAAGCGGTAGTGATAGCATGAAAAACAGAAATAGTTGTTTGTGATGTTCACCGTTTATTTTTTTCCCGTGTAATACACACCACAGTAGTAAATGTGGACGTACATACGTCGTGGTTATATGTGTATGTGAAAAGTGCTCATTTTAGCTGAAGTAAAATTTGCGATAACTTAGTTATTTTCAAAGAATTACTCTTCAATGTTCGTTTAAAAAGACGTAATATACATATATGGGATAAAAATGCGAGTTTTAGAAAATGTTACTGTTGCGACGAATTGAAATTAAGTTCGGTTAAACTGTCGTCTGTAAATCCATAATCTTTAAACATTTCCTGTTCGAAATTTAGATACGAATATTAATAATTTCTCCGTGATGATCGCGTCACACCATCTCTCGATAATTTTTTCTTAATTAAAAATTCCATTTCATTTGAATAATATTCTTATCAAAGGAGATCGGTGATGGGCAAAGCTCTCTAGAGTAACCGTTAAAATTGTACAGTTCAAATGGAACAAATGTATCCGAGGAGCTGATACCCAAACTACTAATAATAGAAAGTTTTTCGTGTTGATTAAAAGATATGAAGCTTCGGTACAGAGGCGGAATAAAAAAAATAAAAATAAAAAAACCTAAGAAAAAACCGTTTTTCTGTTTGAAAGCAATACACAAAAACGACTGGAGGAATAGTTTATTATGGGGTTTTTGTGTCATAGAAAAGAGATAATTGCATTTGTTACAAATTACAGATGCAAACATGTTATGGAATAGAATGGCTCTCTTTTATATCGTCCTGGAATTTCTCATTTAAAACTTTCCTAATTAGTCATTTGTATTCTGAAAAAGATGTTGCGAAAGAAGTTATTTGTTTTTTTTTTTTTTTTGTGACTCTGCGTGTCTTAAAGCAGTTGCGGCCCCTTATTTTTATAAGTTTTTTTCTTTTTTTTTAGCGCGAAATTTCTCATTAGAAGTGGCAGAGTTTTGAACATCTCTTTGAACACTCAAAGCAAATGCAAATCTTAAAATTGCGGGGAATACAAAGAAAAAAAGGAAAGATTAGTTTTCATTGATATATGTGAAACGAAAAGTTTTAAAAAAAGTTCTTAGCGTTTCATTTATAACAAAAAAGAAAAAAGAAAGCAAATTTATTTGTTTAATCGTTTTTTGACACGTTTCGTTTCCGGATTTTGTTGTTTTTTTTTTTTTTTAGCTACTTTCTCTTTTCAATTAAAATTTTAAAAATTTTACGCAACGTTGTAAAAATCAGTATAAATGCTCGTCACACTATACAGGATTAAAAACTAATAATATTTTCCCATTCGGTGAATTAAGTTTTGTTTTTTTTCTCCTGTCTTATTGTCTAATTATCTAATTATCTAATTGTCTAATTGTCTAATTGTTTAATTGTCTAATTGTCTAATTGTTTAATTGTTTAATTGTCTAATTGTTTAATTGTCTAATTGTTTAATTGTCTAATTGTCTAATTTATTAATTAGCTACAATATATCGAGAAGTACTCGCGCGCAGACATTGGAATAATTTAACACGTGCACTTTTCGCTCAACCTAAGAGCATTATATATTTGTACGAGAACCAATTCGTTCAGTTTGATTTCTATATTCTCTAATGTATGCGGTGCGTGTCTTAAAATTGGAAAACATTGTCCGCTGCGTACGATATGACGAAAGCAGCCGGATAGCGCGGAATTATTATCTCTTCGGTAAATTTGTATCCACAATGCCCCATATCTCCGTCAAAACAATTATTCTGATTGCCGAGAGACGACTAGAGATGCAATTAAGAAGACTACAACTTTCAATAGAAATACCTTCGATAAAATTAAAGGAAAATAGAGAGATTTAACAGTTAAATGTAGTTTCTTTATTTTCGATTTCCGCTTAAAGAATTTCCGCTTCGTTAAGAAGTACTCTATTCTAAGTTATTTTTGGTTATTTACTTTAAATCTTTTTTTGTGCGTGAATGTTTTTTTACTTTTTCTCCCCCCCCCCCCCCGTTCAAGAAACACCAGTCGGCCAAAGTCGTATTATTATTCGGATATTAATTTCATCTGATGCATCGCCGCCCGATCTTCTCGCAATAACAAAAGGAAGAAGCATTCCTATCCGGGAATTAGTTTTCTCGCACGGCGGCCTAGCCCGGTAGGTAGAGTTCGCTTACGCCGGCAGTGCTGACACGCGCCGTTGCTACTGCGAGTCTTGGTATATTTATTCGCCGTCTAGACGTATCGATTTAGTTATAAAAAGCCTACTCGAGCAGAGGCTGAGCGAGATTTTATAACTAAATGTAATAGGGAGGCTGGTTAGAGGGCTCAGCGATAACGCCGGTACATTTAGAAAGTTGGACTTGCCCCACTCGATTCATAAACGAGGGACGACGAGTTTTATTCCTTTTTCCGGTCGTCGCTACCCCCCCCCCCCCTTGTCTGCCTGCAACCCTTGAAGTTGCTAAATTCAATTTGAATTCGAATTTTTCCCAGACAGCCTAAAAAATTGCCAGCCTTACAACGACGGAAACTATTTCGATTTTTTATTTACACTTTTTCTTCGTTTATTCGATTCGGACAAATCGCATCCTGTGCCGTAATTGTAGCTAATTGTCGGCGGCGGCGGCGACAGTCGCTTATTTGAAAAAAAAATTCGCAAGAAGCGTTCAGTCGAATTTATTCGAGCGGAATTCGGCCAACTCGACGTTCAGAAATCGTGTAATTTTTTCTCTTTCCCAGCGCTGTTTTGTGGAATATCAAAAGTGCTTTCCCCACTTAGTCCCCGGCTAAATTATTATAACAGCGGTCGTAATTATTTAGCTCTGTATCACCCCCCCCCCCTACCACACCTAAAAAAAAGGATTAATCGGAAAGCGGAGAGGCGATTAAATGCCGTTAGCCTAATTTTCGACAGAAACTAATGTCTAAAATGTATTTCATTTTACGATTGAAAGTAAACTCGGAAAAAAATTACGAATGCATAAATAGAAACACCAACTAAAAATTTCGGATTCCATATTTACGGTGTGGTGTGGGGTGCGCCATGAATTTGTACCGACCGGCGTTTATTATATTCCGTAATTTTTAATTAAATTCCTGCGAGTTAGTGTTTTTACTCCGTTTGCGTGTATTATAACAATTATACGATTAATATTGTACGCGTTGCCGTATAACGCTAACATCTCTCTCATATTCTTCGCAACGAAAAAAACATTTCTAACGCATCTACATTTAGTTTTAAAATGTGCTTGTTATTTATAACTCTCTATTTATTAATGTGCCTTTAACCCTTAAACGTGTCCCATGTGCATTACAATGCGCATCAACTTTGAAGTCATTTTTAAATATTAAATCGATAAGGAAAAAATTATAGTAATATACACGACGATTATATTTTGTTTTAAATATGTTCAAGTTTGGGATTTCTGGGCATGCTCAGAAGCTTTTTAAATTAAATATACGAAATAATTTTCACTTTGCTTTTTCCATTTATATCTATTACCTAACTGTCAATAATCGAGGTCTGTGTGCGAAAATTTTTTATCGCTTATAGCAGCACACATCGTGTCATCTAGACAAATTTAAAAGTTTCAAGTGCGAATAACAGAGGAACAACACAATACGTTTTACACGCGGCTAATTTAGCAAGGATTCGGTGTCGTCGGTAACCGATGGGATAAGTGAGAGACGACAGACTTAAAGTAGAACGACAAAAACTTCATCTAGCGAATTACACGAGCAAACTTTTTCATTAGCCTCGAGATTGTCGAACACTTCGACGCCTGACAATGAATACGGTAATAATACTAAGGCGCTCGCGAGCCGTTCGTTTGCAGCGTACACAGATAAACTCCCCTTCCTAGTACTTAACACACACACACACACACACACACATATCGTCGAACAGTCGATTGGCAGACGGTGAAAAAACTTCGGCATAGATCTTTTTGCAACACGTGGAATGCTAGAAAAATAGCTCGTCATTGTTTGAGGATGTTCAAACGATATTCCGGGTAAAATTCTGAATGGAATATACATCGGGTTTCTGGAAAAATGGGCGTTAGCGCTGAGAAACGTACATCCCGGCGGGTTTTACAGTGCCGCTCACGCAAATCGGTGGTAAAATAATGTAATTTCGTTCGATAAAACATTTTTGATATGTTTTTTTGTAATGTAACCTACAATCGGTGAAATGCGTAATGCAAAAAATGCGACATCCGAAATATGTGACGCTATACATATCAATATATTTGTATAATAATAATAATAATTCGTTAATAAAAGGGAAATGTTCGCTACATCGATTTTTAATGTTAACGAATAATGAAATGTTTAAAACAAAAAAAAAAAAGAAAAAGAGCCTGACTTGATATATTAAAAAGTAAACAGTAATTATTCGATAAAAATATTAACATATTTTACAGTGAAATTCATTATGATAATTTTTATACACATTCATACGTTAATTAGAGTCGTCACGGAAATATTGCAATATCTAGAAACAATTTAACTTAATATTTAGTGCAGTTTTTGATTATTATTGCAATATATTTCGCCGACTTTAAAGTATGAAGTTGTCGTAATATCACCGCTTAGGGGGGTATATTTTACTGTATAAGATATATTATCTCCCTATCGAATAATAGTTTTTTATTCTTTAGAGTGCATTTTTATTAGAATTTTTATAATACATCTTGAATTCAGCATAATACTCAGATTTTTTGTTTCGCTAAAATTCAGCTTTTTCAAACTCGACGTTGGATTAAAATTCGTTTTCTTAGTTCGAATCCATATTTATTCGTGTTTTAAATTACGCATTGATAATATTCTTTAATTTTTTCAAATTAATTTTCTATTGCAAATATTTTAAGTCGAATCTAATTTTGTATTAATAAACGAAATTATCTAAAGGAACCCTCTTTTTTTAACGCTTATTTCAATGGCTACTGAGTATCTAGCTTTATCGATACTCATCAAAGGTATACTTAGATGGACCACCGCTTAATGTCCTGTACTTTTGGATGGACGAGAAATCATTAAAATCGGTCTACATGAGTATTATGCGCGAACAAATATGTATATATAAAAAAATAGAAACACGGAATAACTTAATTTTTTTTATTGAAATCGGTAAAACATTGACTGAAACGTTGATTGACTAAATGCAAAATCGGATAGCTAAAAATTGGCTACATTTCTGAACATTTCTCCATCACAGCTCTCAGTTTCGGCTGATGCACGTTAAAGAAATGCACGAATGATCGCAAATAAACGATTAATCCGTTGTTTTATTTCCTCTGTTTTTCGTTTTCCTTGTGTACATCTCTTTCGTGAATTTATTTTTTCACGTTGGCTCCGCTTAAAGTTGCTAAATAACGTGTTTGACGACGTTTAACATATTTTTATGACGCAGTCTACGACAATTAAGCATTTTAAATGTCGAATTTGAAGTTTATATTCGTACGTATGCAGCCCAGTAATGGAGTAGAACGAGAGCATTATTACGTCCACAGAATATCTACAGATAGAAAAATGAATTTCTGAGCGTATTAAAAGATTTACAAAATGCGCTGATTTCGAATTAGTTTAATAAGTGAAACTGGTTAAAGCATATACCAACGCTTGAGTTTTTTTTGTTTTTTTTTCGCTTCCCTCTTGTAAAATAGATCAAAAATGGAAAACGACGTAAATATAGAGCTATATTTACTAAAATATTCACCGCAATATCAGCTCCCATTATAATATCGGGTTCTAGCCGTTCCGTGAATGTTTGTCGCGAACAGTTAAGAAGGGAAGATAGGGCAAACATCGATTATTATTCGAAATGTCTAAATCACCCTCGAGGTTATTGCATTGAGTAGTTGTCGTCGCTGGATCGCAGAATTCGTTGACTTTACATTCATCTGCATATAGAAAAGTTGCGTTTGTTGAATAATACTTAAACGATTAGCGCGTAAAAATTTCGCAGCGCTTTTCATTCGGTTATTCATCATCGGAAGCGATATCATTGGCAATTTTCTCTTCCTAGCTTTTGCCCCCTTTTTCGTTAAAAGTCAATAAGCTCCCACCTGCCAGCATCGTCCTCGAAACGGGAGCAATAACTGCTGGTGCTATGCTTCGCTGCCTTTCACTTTAATGAATATCAACCGTCTCCAGAGCATCTAGTACCAAAGTTCCCCCTTTGCATTATTCGCTGTCTGCGTTCATCCCGCTCTGTCGCCTGCTGTCTGTCGTCACGATGCTTACGTCTTTGATTACTAAAAAAAAGTACAAAAATGTTTTGTTTTTTTTTTTAAGATTTTGAAATAAATAAAAAAATTGGATATCAAAAAACAATACATTTATTACATACATACAGTTATGTAAAAATATCAGGAAAAGGTGTTATTTTTTAAATCATTTTTGTAGCTATGATTTTCTTAAATGGGTGTATGTGAAAAACAAAAAAAGAAAAACTAATTTCTGTTCTATATTACGCTGTGAAGTGAAGAAATAAGACTTTTATAAAACATTCAAATCAGTAAAAAGTCACATTTTCAACTGAAAAAAAAAAACAAACAAAACATGCATGATGGTCAATTAATCAATTAACACGCCTTTGTTAGGATTCCTGCATCAAGTGACTGCATATTGTCTCGGTTAACTATGCGCAGTGTACGCGCATATAACTTCTTACAAAGATTACAGCCATCGAAGAATCGTATTACTTCCCTGTATTATGCGGCATATTGCTTACCATCTCTCTCTTTTTTAACGCGTTATACCTAAAGAGTTACCGCCGCCGTCGATAACGCAGCAAAGTAAAATTTATTCTTGTGCGTGCAGGATATGGAAAGGAAAAAAAAAACTAGGCAACATTAAATTAAAACTTGCTTATTTTCGAAACTCTGCCTATATATTTAAAAGGTTGTTTTCTCTTCTGATTTTAAGGTATTCAATGTAGTGTAAAACGCACATGAAATGTATTTTTCATTTCTTCTATACACTTTATAAAGCTGCAAGAAAACAAATCGTACAGCCCGTTCTACGGTAGCTAGAGAGCTAATTTTTTTTTTTTTAATCGACGTATTTTCTTCGTGGGATCGTAAAAAAATTATAAAACCCTCAAAATTTTGAAAAATGTGAAAATCAAGTTTTAAGAAAACCTTTTTCAACAAATCCCACAGCTAGTTCTACATGAGTTACGGTATTGATTTCCTTTTTAACCTACATACGAAGAATACAGGAAAAATATAAAATTCGAAAAATTTTGATATTTAAAGACGGAAATTTGGGAAAATACACTCTTAAAGCGGTAAGACTGGAAACTAAAAAAAAAAAGTTCACAGCCCTTTCCATGGTAGTTGGAACGTCACTCTTTTTTTTTTTTTTTTAAATGATCTATATCAATTACTACAATATAAAAAAAAAATACGGGACCCCCAAAAATTTTAAAATCAAAGGGCCCAAATTTAGAAAAATGTGAAAATCGAATTTTAAGAAAAAAATTTTTTGAAAACTTCTACGACCGGTTCTATTTTATTTAAGATACCGTTTTTAACCTGCATACTAACACCTCCAAAAAGAATTAAGAGTATCGCAATCCCCGACTCCCTATCAAGGATATGGGACTTGCTTTACTTTACTTTTACTTACTTTATATTCCTTTCGCATATACTACCCTGCTAGCGGTTTCGATTTTTCTGATATTATAATCTAATTTCCACTTTTTAATTAACATATTGCTGTACTTCTTTTTTTTTTTTTTTTAATAAAAATAAGTATATGTAAACGCTGCAGTCTTTATGAAAATTTACAAAGTAATACGATTTGAAGTCCGAAGGAGCGGGCTGGGCCAGCGAGACTAATCTCCTAGTATGCATATATATATATATATATATATAAGATTGTAAGGCAAAATTTGTGCGTATAGAACTTTTAAACTTTTTCTTTTCTTTAAGTATTTAAGATTGTAGGGTAACATCTAAATCAAAAACCAAAAAAAAAAAAAAAAAAAAAAAAAAAAAGGATATAAACAAAGAACGTTAAAAATTTTGAACCAAAAAAAGTACGTCATTCTCTTCAGCCACTAATTTAAATTAGTTTTATCTTTGACACGAATGAAAGAAATTAAGAAAAAACTAATTAAACAAAGAGCTTCTCGAACGAAGATAAATACATTAAAAAGTCTATTAAATAAATTTAAAATATTGGTTATGTGTAATAACCGCTGATAGATAACTAATATTTAATACATTTTAAAATAATATTAAAATTATCGATATCTGAATTGAGTTGAAAATTACCATTATTGTTATTTAGCTGTTCCCCTTATTGATCTTATTAACGTTTTCGATATTTAAATTTTTAAAATGGCCTTTTTTCAAGTTTTTATTTATATATTTCAGTAAGTTTAATTTATTAGAAAAAAATTTTCTACGGAAGAAATGTAATCAACGGGTTGAAGGCGGCACACCGCATCTAAAGCAATTTTCTCTACATATTTGTTCAACTATATTTCCTAATGATTTTTGAATTATTGATTGAATATAGGATAAATGTAATTTAACTATATAACTAAACCGACAGGGGAAGCTGCAAGAAACAGCTGATATTCATGCTTGTGTGTGTGTGCGTGTGTGTGTAATATATGTATATTTTGCCCGTGCATAAATATATTTGATTAAATACGAGTATATCGAACAACAGAGTTAATAAATAGTAAAAAGTTTCAATCTATTGTAATTATTAAAAATATAATAATTGTCTAGGCTACCTGCTAAGCAGAGTGGAAGGAAAAATTGGATCGCCAGAGAAACCTTTGTCAGATTTAGGCTTGATATCTTACCGCAGTTACTGGAAAGACGTTCTGTTGGATCGTTTATGCCAAGCGGACGGATCGCAGATATCTATAAAAGGTTTGCACACTATCATTATTATCTCGTTTGGGCGCGCCTGTTCATAAGCAGGATCACGGCACTTACCTAGTTCTTTCTTTACTGTACTTTTTATTGAAAAGAAACAAATTAATTATGTGCCGAAATTGAAAATAAACCCGCGAAATTAAATGTTTCCGCGCGGTGTATGTTTAATTAAACGAAGCTATTTTGTTACCGTGCAAGGATTTTCTGAGCGGCCATCTTCGAATCTATCTTAAGGTAGTAATCTCTCGATAAACGATTTATTATTTGCAGAACTTCTCGGATGAATTGTAATCGATCGGGATATGAATAAATAAATAAGAAGAACACGGGTAATTAAAGCCGCCTCTGAACCCAAGCCGAAACGTGTCATGTGAATATCTTTTGAGAATCGCAGTAGCGAAATGATTTGTTATTTTATCGCGTCCAATTTCCAGGGTAAAAGTCGCGCTTGCAGACATGATTCTTAGTTTTCTACATTTTTCGAAAATTTTAAAAATCGCTTGAAATTATCTTTGAAAATATCCTAATTACATCAGAAGGGAGCGGCCGCATACCGCTACACTACGGGGTACACGATACACGATACGCGATAGTGAGTTTAAGTAAATAATCGTTTCAAGCTTCTTTTTTTTCCCCCTCGAGTACAGGGAAATTTAACATTGAAGTTATTCTAAAAGTTCAGATGATGAACGAACCCCATTCAAAAAGAACTTGAACCGTCACTATCTATTTCATAGAATAAATCAATTTTCGTAAAGCTTGTCTTCAGTATCTTCTTCCCGTGTACCGAACGATAGTGTGTCTTCGTCGAATTATCTATAATGGAGATAACCGCTATTTCTTTCATTTATTTTTTTCCGATCTCTCGCTTTTAACACTTTCGGCTAGTTTTTTCATTTTCCTTTCAGTACGTCGAGCAGTTGCTTCTCTAACAGATTCATGGACTCTGTTTTTGAGAATAGAAAGTTTTGGTGTACCCGTACCCGGCATTAAAAATCTTTTTTCGATGACTCTAGTCTCTACGGGAATTTTTAGAGTACCTTAAAGTAAACATAGGTTTTTTTATTTTTATTTTTGTTCTTTTATTAAGTTTAAAAAAAAAAAAAAAATGTAATTTATAATGAAGTTTTAAAAGTTTTAAATCGTCATTTCGTTCCAAAATAAAGAATTCGGATTTTTTTTTTTTTTTTTTAAGTTATATATTTTGGTTTATTGATTAAAATGTTTTTTTGAAAATTTGCCGAGAGTACATTTTTTTGCTCTTTTTTTTTTTAAATATAAACGTCTTCGATGTTTGAAATTGCGCTTGCTGTCCAATTCTGTTTCCTGCTGAAGGTGTATTTTGCAAAATAGCTTTCCTCCGGAAGACATGACTGAACTAGTAACTTTTTTCCTAATCTGCGTAAGAATTAAAAACAGTATACTTTTTCTAATAAAAACGCATCCGATATTATTATTTTCATTATATACATATGTTAATTAAATTAATTTTTATTTGTCGAAAATTGCCTGAGCTTTTTAACGATAGAAAATTGAAATAAAAACGATCAATAAAAATCGATGGAATAGTAGAAAAAAAAAAAAAAAAATGAATCCAGTGTTAGGGTTCCATATTAGTAAATAAGTGGAGTAGTTGTGTTGCGTGCTTGATAAAAAGTAGTTTTAAATTAAATTTTATAACCAGCTACTAAAATGAGTGTGATTAAGTAGCTGTAATTAATTTTTATATCGGTGTCCGACAGTTTCCTGTCCGAACGGGACTGCTCTATACAAACTTATCCCCCCCCCCCCCCCCCATATCTTTAAAATAAACTCTAGTTACGACTTGCAGCAAGGCAAACAGGCATAAAGACTACCATTACATAATTTTACACCTACAATTGATATAATACAAAAATAAGCACTTATTGATATAATATATTTATATGTAATTTAGACGCGTTTTGGAGCTTAAGGAAATTAAAGTGTATATAAATCAAAGTAGTGGGAATATGTAAGTGTGTATGTGTGCGTGGGTGTGTAAAAATAAATAAATGACGTAAAATGTTAAGTGCCTACATAAAGCAATGATAACAATATGAATTAAAAGTTAAAATAAATGCGATGGTTAATATTATTATGACAAAATTTGTATTATATTTATTAAACAATGGATTTGGAGTGTAAAGGATTAGCTATATCTTTGTATTTATTAATTTAATAATTTTCCGTGAAATTTAACAATTTGAAATAATTAATTTTTTTTTTTTAACTTTTTTTTTTATCTTTTAATTTCGTGTTACCAGTTCTTTATGTAATTTAACATTTTACATTATTTATACATTCAGACAATCCCCGATGCCCTATCAAGGGTATGGGACTTACTTTACTTTACTTTACTTTACACACTTCACAGACACTACATATACACACGTATATATACATATATAATGTATGTATTGAATATATAAATAACGTAAAGTGTTCAGTTACATAAACCAATAGTAATAAGAAATAAAAGTTAAAAAAGAAATATATATATATATATATGTAATATAATTTTTTTTTTTTGTTCAATTTGCAATTCTGACTTTATTGATACTCATAATTATTTATATGGGTTTCGATTTCAGTGTTTGTAATATTCCGTGGTCATGTGAGACCCTTAAACTTCAAAACGCGTCAAAATTATATATAAATATATATTACTACGATAAGTGTTTATTTCGGTGTTGTTAATTAAATAACGAGTGATAATGAAAATTCATCTACATTTATGAGTTTATAGCCTGTAAGTCGTCATCGTCTGAGTCTGTATTAAATAATTGAGAAGAACTTTAGAACTGACGAGAGAATTTGTAGGCGCTCTTCTCGTTAGGTGGAGGAATCATTTCAAATAGCACTTTCGATACAGGCAAAGAATTTTGATCTGACATCGTTGTGTATCGGTATCGATTCGTTCATTTTATGGCATCCTCGAAAAAGTTTCATTCCGTACAGATGATGGGACCTATTATTTGACGCATTTTCATAATAATACGGTTAATAAATAATATTCGAATTTTTTCACGTATTTTTTACGACTGTTAAATAAACACGCGGAAAATATTTTCCGCATTACTTTTCGTAAACGAATTTGCAATAATCGATTTCAAAGATGATTTATATCTGATTTTTTTCATTTCTATACAGAATACTAAATTACGTTAAAAATTTATGTCAATAGCGTTTCTTCCAATAAATACAATGTACTTTAAAATTGGCGTATTTCGAACTGTAAAATGTAATTAAGGCGTGCATTCTTTCAAATTCATTAGAAAAATGTTTTATTTTTCAGTTTTTTTTTTTTTTTTTTTTTTTTTTTTTTTGACATAATTATTACTATTTACATTTCTCCGTAAAAGATAAATAAGAAATAATTCTGTTCGGTAAACAAAGTGTATTACTTGCACAATTCAATTTATCTTTTACAAATGTATATATATATATAAAATATATAAGCTTTGTCCTTTTTTACCTGGTCGAAGAACTTCAGGGCCCCTTAATTCTTCTAGAATGTTGGTAGAAGAGTTATTTCAATTGACCATGCCATTGCTATATATTTTATTTCGTGTTTGTCCGGGAAAAAAAAGACCGTTTTCGTTTTCGGTTTCAATTTTTATTATTTCAAAAAGTAATGAAAAATTTTTATAAAAATCTTCATTAACAAGGAACGGAAATGAGGGTTTTATTTTTATTTAAGACATTTTTAATTGAAATATTTATTTTCAAGCTAATCTTTTTTATTTATTTATTTTTTTTCACTATTTAACTTTTTTTTTTTTTTTTCATTTAAAACGAACGTAATAATGTAAATTTACTCGGTATGGCATCCGGCGATCACACTCGGAAAGTTTAAAAATCTAAAAAATTAAACGATAACGCTAGTTATAAATGTTGCATATTTCGTAATGGTTTTTTGTCATATTACCCCCGGCATCGTAAGAATGACGTCATCGTTAATATACTACGCCTGTACTAATGTTTATATTTTTCTTTACTTTTGTTCAGCTCCTTTGTAAAGTGTACTTAATTTACAAAGCTGCGGTAAAATTTTTGTAGGATAGCTCTCTAAATAATTTATCTTTAGAACTTTACGCGTATGATGTGAAATTAATAAATCGCGGGCAGACGTACATATCACTGTTACGTTGCGAACTGTGCGAGTGTCTGTAAAAGCGCTGGTGCGAAAATGCAGCGAATTTCAGGTAACATTGTGTACCACCACCCGTTAAGAATTGAACGGGAAAAGTAGCAACGCTGGGTGCAGGTAACGTTTTGCCGTCCGAACACAATAGTTCTTTTCGATTTATATCGAAGTGAGTTTAGCTAAGTAAAATTTTTCCGAGTTCTAATATTATTCGTAAAACTATAAACTTACTGAATACGGATCACCAATAATGCTTAATAATTCATCTTTGTTGTTTTTTTTGACACCGTATGAGAAATATTTTAAAACTATTCCTCGAATCGCCGACACTTTGTTCCATTATTCTAAAACGTTGATAAAATTTTAAGCCGAGCTTCGAAAAAGAAAAGAAAACGAAAAAGAAAAAAGCACTTTAGGATACGTTAAAATTGATTACCTCGACGAACACAATTCTCGTTAAAAGCTTAAACTTTTTATTTTTTATCGATTATTCGCTAGCAGAGTTAATGTTCAGAGCGCTTTTTGTACATTGCCTAAGCTGACGCAGTTTATCGACTGAGCAATGTTCGACGGTGCGTACATTAGGTTAAATTGCGTCCGTTTTTAATGCGCCGATTATGTCTTGTTTCAGACATGAGTCAAGAATTGGGAATTAACGCGTACGATATAGTAAGCACACTTCAAGTGCTCGGTATTGTCAAGTACTGGAAGGGGAAACACATCATTATGAAAAACAAGGTATCGTTTTATAACTATATTTGGGGGAAAAAAAAAAAAAACAAAAAAAACCTTCAATTATTGAGTAAAATTGATTACAAAGGTGGTTATTTCTTGATTGTTCCGGTTCTTCCTCTTCCTTCGTTTCAGATGAAAAACGTTCTAGAAAAAAGACTCGTTTAAATTTTCCTTGACAATACTGATTAATGATTTTGTATTTAATGACGAGTTTTACAAAATTTGTTGACAGGAAATAATAGACGAACATAAGGAAAAAATGAAAAAACGCTCGGCGAATTATAAGGTGATCGATCCGAAGTGCTTGCGCTGGCATCCACCTACTCCTGCCAAACCGTCGAATAATCCGAGCTGAGTAAGTAAAACCGACATTATTTCGTCCAGGTAATAATCGTTTACGCGAGCTCCGTCAATTTATTGAACTCTGACCGGTGAACTTGCAGCAACGCGCCGCCGCTCGTTCATATTATACAGTTCAATATATCCGTCTGATTGACGGCCGACGAGACGGCGCTTCCGTATAGTTCATTTAATTCGATCTGCACGTACTTCCGTAGAATCTTCAAAGCACAAGTTGATTTTGCCGTTCAATCTGCTTCGCTGCGAATGTCCACAGTTCGCGCGCTTATCGTGTTGTGCATCGTTGCAGCACTAAATTAGATTTCCCTCTCCTTTCAGCCTTCGTTTTCTGCTTCTTTCTTTCTCTGCGAGCCTCTGGTAACATCGTTTTTGCTGCAGTTACGACGAAAACTGTAAAAACCGTTCAAAATATCATTCCTTCGTAATTTATCATCCGACAGCTATTATATATGTTTATATATGTATCGTGAAAACGTTCAATTTTATTCAATTTTATTCAATTTTATTCAATTTTATTCAATTTTATTCAATTTTATTCAATTTTAGATGGCAACAGGTTATTCTGAACTGTTAATTATCGCTATGATACGTGCAAAATTTGCTTGTAGTTCTTTTAAGCGCAGCGCTCGCGTCCGTTTACATTTGTTCGTTTTCGATCATCTTTTGAATCTGTCGTTTTCGTAATGCGGCGGTTTCATTTTAGTTAAAAAGTAATCGCCGACTTTGATCTTCACTTCTGAAAAATAAATAAATCGAGTTTTTTCGTCGTCGACTTGGAAATAAAAAAATTTCCAAATCAGAATAAAAATTCAAATACACTTTTCGCGTAACAAATTTCTGTAACGAATAACCAGATTTTCCCTTCTTTTTGTCAGTTACGCGCCCCTGTATACGTAGCTGCGAAGGTATACTATTACGGTATACAACGCTGTGAGTCTATCGTGTGTAACTTTAGTTTATTTGTTTTTAATAGAACACGCGAAATTAGCCAACAATGAGATGTTGAACACGCGCCCGATAAATAAAGTTCGATAAGTATTCTCCGTCTTCGTGTGAAAGGTATACAAACCATATTATCGAATAATCCGCGCTTGTTGGCGATGGAAACAGTGCCTATTTGTTTTGTATTTTATCTGTATGTTTTTCTTTTTTGAGAAAAACATTATTAACCGCTGCATCAAGTCCCGTGCGCGCTGACATACTTTCGAGTATGTACACGTATCTCTGCGCTTCGATGTTTTATCGGGAATCACAAATGACGGAGAAAAAAGGAAGTGGCCCGCGAAATGATAACTGAAAGAAAGTCGTCGAGTTATTGTTTTTGTAACGTTTTAAATTAGCGAAATGGAAGGAAGATATAGGATTTTCACTGTTACGATTTAAAAATAAACAACGGTATATCGATATGTATTTTAAAATATACAACGATATAGTAATATTAACAACACCGGTTCAAAAACAAAGTTAAAAAAAAAAAAAAAAAAAGTTTCTCGCGTATCTCTTAGGAAAATGTTTAATGAGAAAGCCCGACATTCTCCCCTTTTTTTTTAAATCAAAGTGTGAGCTCAGTAATATCATCTTGTATAAGGTTTAAAGGTATCGAGCAATTTTTAATGATTATATGGTACATTTGATTTCGGAGCAAAGATTTTATGTACTCTTCTAGATGGCAGTGGGAGCCGTACTGCATTACCTTGACAGTTTGAATTCGATTAATATGTTAAAACCTTTACACGGAACCGATTAAAACAATTTGATGAAAAGGAAAATTTATCCGACTACCAAGGAATGAATAAAAAGACGGCCATAGAGTTTCGCTTTCATCTTTAGCTGTGGAGCGGGGGACGTCTTCCAATTTATTAAGCAGCGTGAAACGTGTTAAAATAAAGCTTTTCCTTGAAAACCAAAAATATCAAAATGTATGAGTTGTTTTTTTTTGTTTTTTTTTGTTTTTTTTTTATATATTTCTGTCGTCCGCGAATTTAATTATAAAAATGCCAACAAAAAAAACAAAACAGCATTATCCGTAAGAAGTTTACTTGCGTACACGCGTCAGTAGTTTATTGTAAAAGTAACACACTTTTAGAGATATGCGTATTTTTATACGGCCATTAAAACTAAACCAACATTGTATCTTATTAGCGGTATTTAGTTTTTGTTTTTTTGTTGTTGTTTTTTTTTTCCATTATGGCATATCGCTTCTGTGCTTCGAAAATGATTGTTTATAACTCGATTACAATTTTTTTTTTCTTTCGGTTTTAGTTCAGTTCATTTTCAGCGGTTGTACAAAATTATTCTGTTTCGCGGTAGTTTTACATTCGAACTAGTTCGTTATGATAAGCAAAATAAAATTTTACGGTCGTTTTCTTAATTTTACTGCAACGAAAATCGTCACCGGTGGCAGACCGCCCTGTTCCAATATAGTTACCCCACACTGTAACATTTGTTCTTGCAGTAGAAGTTTCCCGTAGTATATTATTACCGTATCTCGAAAAAGAGATATCACCGACTGCCGGTTAGTTTTCATTTCGGCCATAGCTTATCTGTAAAATGATGTACATTATTAGACATCGAGAGGAGATTATGCGAGCTCAAAAATTTCGGCACTTCATTTTTCAATCGAAACGAGCAATTTCGCACATTTTAAAATATTTGTACAGTTCTTTGACTCTTTTTTTTTTTTTTTTCTTCTTTCGATATGGATATGTTTCGGGAAGTCATCGCACCACGCGAAATTCATACGTCTGTGCGGTATAAAAATGCTTACGTCACGCAAGAATGTTGCTACCCTCATTTTTATATTTGCAATACGGTAACCGTTTAATTCAATTTATAATCAACAGTTTCACGTTTTTACTACCTAGTTGTGTCCCACTTTACAGTCGGGGAAACGTATCTATTTCACAATGTACTTCTGCAAATGCGGAGGTAGTACCTGTTTTTTTTTTTTTTTTTCTCGCTCTGAAAGTAAAATCATGTTTTCCGATCGAAGAATGATGCAAATTTTAATTCCACATTAAGATTACCTCGGCGCATTCGAGTAATAATGCTCGTTTCTCGTCTACTAATTGTACCAATATTTTTGAGGTGAATCACTAAAAACGAACTGAACTAAAATCATCCGCACAAATGATTGATTATGTATATATGTATATGTGTATATGCTATCGAACGCTTTTTATATTTGTCAGTTTATTAAATTTGAACTATGATTGTAACAACTTCATTTTAATATAATGCGCGTTATTTATATATTATCGTGTAAGTGATGATGATATTTGTTTATAGCATTTAAAAAGATACGCGAAATTACGAGCTCGCGTCAATCCGAAATTCATCGATTCCGAAGAGTGAAAGTTCAGAAAAGTAATTTAAATAAAACAAATAAAAACGATAATAATAATAATAATAATAATAATAATAATAATAATAATAATAATAACAATGATAATGATAATAGTAATAGGATAGTAAATTTATAATGTTCGCGCTGAATTTTTTATTTTTATTCAAATACCGTATTTTATATTCTAGTCTCGAACAGATGTGCACGTAATTATTGAAATATATGTAATATAATTTACACTAATAGCGCTTGTATAGTTAGTGTCTGTATTGCGTGCGCATGTGTGTAGAATTAATAGAAATCGTTATTCTCTCCGCTGCCGCCCGTGTTAAAGTGTACTACTTGGTTTAAATTCCCTAATCGAATTTAAATTTTACTTTCGCCGCTTGTACTACATGTCACCAAAATTGATTTTTAAAAAAAAAAAAACATTCTTGAAAAAAAGATTTTTTTTTTTACATAGCTATTTAATTTGAACAACGGATATTATAATGTAGATAATAAACGTATGCGCCGAAATTGGCAAAAAATTGGAAACTTTTTTTAGATATATATATATATATTTTTTTTTTGAAATATCGAGACATTTAAATAAAGTGTTGCTACAGGCCATGATTGGGATTAGTTTAAAGATCTATTGTCCAATATATGTATATATATATATATATATATATATATATATATATATATTTATATATATATTTATATATATATGTATAAATGAACTTTCATATTTGTAATAATGTGTTAAGTAAAGACAAAGGCGCGTCGCTGGCAGAACGATATTTTAAATATATTTCTCGCGCTAATAAGTTAAAAACTAGTCAAAGTGTTTTAATTGTGCTTAGATATTACTTTTTTTTTTTCGTTTTTTTTAATCGTTACTTTTGTTATTTCGGCACTAAGAGCAACGTGTACGTAATTGAAATATCGCGTAATGGAGTGGAGACGTTACATTATTATTAATTATTATTACGCCTAACAGATGTATACAATTATTACTTACAAAGCATTTGGAAAAGGGATCTCATAAGTATAATTATTTTTAAGTGTTTATTTGTTTACTCTAAGAAGTTAATGCCTAAAGTACATCTCAAGTTATTTGTATTTTTCTATTCAAATATTACATTTTGTTATTAATATAAACTTAATAAATTTTATACGTTTTATTTACGTACGACTGTGATATAATTTTTATCTTGTTGTAGTTTCAGTTTTTTTTTTTGTTTGTTTTAACTGTTTCTATTATATCAAAATTTGAAGAAAAAAAAAATGTAATTTTCTTAGTATTAAAATATATACGTATTAAAGCGAACCGGTTGATAAGCTTTTAATTGATTTTCTTTTCGATACCTGTATAGAATTAAGAAAACAATTTCTGACCGATGTTTAAAATCCGTAGTACGCTGAATTTTACAAACCCCCGCTTAACAATATTGTCGACGCAAAATGTAAGGTAAAATCTGAAAATAGATTAACTTTTTTTTTTTCACAATAGTTAACCGCGCGCGCACGAGTCTCATCAATCGCGTTCGGGTGATCTTTCGGATAGCACTATTGATTTCCTGTTTTACAAACTTAATACATTTACATCATCCGCTTTAATACTAGACTCTACTAGACTTTCTTCTTAGAACGGGCTCTTATTGGTTTTTTTTTTTTTTTTTTTTCGGTTTAGACTTTGTTATGCACGGAAATGTCGCAAACCGTTGATAAATAAATGTATATAATAATTTTTTGTCATTTCAGCATAAATATGTTTTTTGATCGGGCGCGGGGGGTCATTCTAAATTCTGGGTAGACAATTTTTGCGCGAACCATTTCACTGCATCGATGTGGTAGTAGTACGTTTATTTAAACAACAGCAAATTAAAAGCGGTTAGAGGTATGATTTTTCCGATTTTAAATATTTCGCCAATTAAAATATGCAAATGGTCTCGTTGTTGTAGAGTTGATGAACTCGCTCTCTCGTCTTCCGCGCTCAAAAACGAAATCCGTGATCGTATGTTTTTCCCGTGTAGCGGAGAAAATGAATTTTTTCTCTTGTCAATTTATACGCGTTTAAGATTGCGCACTTTTATTTCAAGTGCCCGACCAAAAACCCGTTACATAACTTTTAATTCTTCATCGTCAGGCGCGCAGATGTGTGTGTGTATACGGTCTAGAAGTTACGCACTTGCGTGAAAAAAAAAAAAGGAAAAAAATAAAGAAAGTCGGACTAGATTTTAAGTACTGTTTACGGCGGGTATAAGTTTTTTTTTTTTTTTTTTTGGCTTGGCCGACTTAGGGCAGCTACCCAGGATAATTGGACTAAATTAGAGATTAGATTTTGATCCGGTCAGAGATCGATGACAGGAAAGAGACAAGAATAGGAACCACATTGGAAAAAGTTCTATACATTTAATATTAGATTAAGGAGTAATCCAGTACGAATAATTTCTAATCGGATCGTATTATTTTACAAGTAATTTTCGTCAACTGGTTAGTTTTCGCGCTAAGTTTAGTCTCCAGAATGTCGTTTAGTATATCATCTGTAAGTATAATCCGCCGAGATGAAATTAACATGATACGCGGAATATTATGAAAACAAAAAAAACAGAGACGAATTCTAGGAACTGTGATATTTGTATTACTCGAATGATTGCAAAGGTTTTTGATAATAGCTGAACCTATCTCTAGATATATACCTCTTCGGTTAAAATGCTACGCAGCTTTTTTCATTTTAACAACAGAAGCGCACAGTCCAAGGCGACTGTAGGTCGTACAGATTTAAAAGCTGCAACAATAACAATTAATATTTTTGCTATAAATATAATTAACGACAAATAATATACTGAAAATTTTAATGCACATTTATAACCTCAGTTTAATCATACTGGTGGAAGTGCCGAATAGAGTAATATAGAATTCTGACGAGTATTTGGCCTGTCCGGAATGCGACGTCGTAAAATGATCCTTCCAGAAAACGAAATCGGACGGTTTCAAATAATATTGTATGTTTTTTCATCAAACAATTTCCGTTTAAAAAGATATTTATATATCAAAACACGACATAGTTGAAAGAACTTTTTCGTACAGTGAGACAATTAAAATAACGGAATTAACTTTTCTTTCTGTTTAAAAAAAAAGAAAGAAGAAAAGCCGTTTAGTTTTTTTAACATTAGCGAAAGAGTCGTTTTACGTAGTTTTCAAATTTCTTATAAAATCTTAAGCAAAAAAACAAGAAATGGAAATGCATTTCGGAATTTCAGACTATAAGCGAGATTATATGCCTTTATAGTATCAGTTTACTCCTATTTTTGTTCCGGTGATTGCTGCATGCTCAGAATATACTCAGGTAAGTTTTATTTGATATAATAATCGTAGAAATATAATTAATGGATTTAATGTATATATATATATATATATTTTTTTTTTCTTTATCTTACATTTTAAAATCTGAAGCAGATTTTTGATGAATTTTTGTTCTGGGCAAAACAAAATAATTAAGCAAAAATCCGGGTCATCCAAATTGATTGTGATTTATACTTTTTTTTTTTTTTAAATAAACCTTTAACAATCGAATAAAATTATTCGTAATATTTCCAGAATAGGGCGACATGTTTCAATGTTTTATATTTTATACGACTTTGAATATGAAAAAAAAAAAATGAATAATGATCCGTATTTATGCGAGATTAGAATTTAGAGCTGTAATCGAAGAAAAAATAAATAAATAAAAATTACGTAATCGTATGCCTAATAATGTACTCTCGGCATCTGAATTTAATATTTCGTTCGCAACCGGACACTAGCACCAGTATACTTTTGCAATCATTTGCACCAACTCCCTGGTGTGTTTCTAAACACGTCATATATAAGGAGATTTTTTAATTTTTTTTTTTTTTTTCAATTTTATACAGTTAATGAGTCATTTAATTTTAAATTATTCCCGGTAAAAATGAATATAGTACAGGGTGCGGCAGCATAACTTCCTTTTTTAAAATGCGCCACTTTTTTCTGCTAAATTTTGTTAAAGAGAAATAATAACAGAAAATCGAAATAACATACTCTAGATCCCCCATTAGGGCAATATGTATGCTTCTTCCCTTTTGGCAGTTTTATTTTGATTTTCTGTTATTATTTCTCTTTAACAAAATTTAGTAGAAAAAAAGTGGCGCATTTTAAAAAAGGAAGTTATGCTGCCGCACCCTGTACAATGCTATAATATTTTATTGTATGTCGAATAATAGATACACATATATATATATATATGTGTGTGTGTGTGTGTGTGACGGTCGCTGAGAAAAGGTACATGTGTGTCAAAAATGCGTTTTTGACTTAACAACAGTTTCGGACACTTGAAAGCATGCTCTTTAACGTGAAATAGGTCTAACTGGTGAAAACAAATTTTTTCCTGTTGTAAATCGTAATTGTATGTGCTTTCTGACACTATGTACTTTTTCTCAGCGACGACCGTCACATATATAAAAAAAAAAAAACTTAAGATGGTACGACAGAGAGCAATAAGTGTTACTTGTAACGATGAAAATGGGATTATTAGGGAACATTGATAACGTAACTAATTATAATCATCGTAGCGACAAACGCAACGGTAAAAGACACGTTGGAACTGTAGATAAATAAGAAAAATGACAGCTGATTAACACGTTTTCACGCATTCGACGGTACTTTAGGTTGTAACAAAATTGCTTATACATAAATGTTTTTATTGGTAAAATATTAGTTCGGATAAATGTCACCCTGTCCAGCTACTGACGCGCTACAAAATGTTTTACATATGGGAGACTTAATTTATATATTCACGGTAAGATCTACTTATATTTAAGTAATACGCGCGATGTGATAAATGTGCATGCATTGATAAGAAAACACAATATATGTGCCTCGTAGAGAGCATATTCGCACTTGGGTCCGGCGACGCCTCGCTGGACCTCAAGAAATGTGTGCAGATTGTTTCAGTCGACACTCTTTGCGATATGAAATGAATATTTTTATAAGTTAAAAACGTTGCAGTATTTTTAAATTTTCATTGTCTAAGAATGGCGTAACTATTAACGTATAAATTAATGCCGGTGCTACTCTTAAGCTAGGCTAGGCGAGATAAGAAATGCGCGCGGCGAAAAAAATTTCGAAAATTCGTCACATTTATGAGAAATTTTATTTTACGAACAATACAACATACTGTGAAACCCACGCAGTTCTTTTACGAGAATTACAGAAGAGGCTGGCGTGTCTTCAGGTCTGGCTCGAAGAATCGAGTTTTACATAAACTGAGGGTTTTGCATCGGATTACACTGTTGTCAACTCACCACCGCAGTTATCGATTTTTTCATTGCGATAACAAGTTACGAGTGAAACGGATTTTTTCAATCGCGCAACACATCGAAACCGACTAAATTTTAGGAACAATTACAAGTTGAGCTTAAAAATTAAACATTATCTGAGTCACGCAATTTGAGACCTCGTAGCGAACGATCGTCGACGGAGTAGAGGAAGAGATAAACGAAGTGCGAGATCAGCGAAGAACCGTACCGTCAGTAGGTATGCGCTGTTGTTTTTTGAAATGCGACTTTCTTTCAAAATGGCGCGATTTTTTTTTTTTTTTCTAACTTCGATTCAAAACGTATTCTTTTCTTTCTTTCTTTTTTGCCTGTATTACATCTTTAATTCGATGTAGGCCTCCCTTAATCTTCTCTATCGATGTCTATCTTGCACTTCACGAAGCCATTGTTTCCCTTGCGACTGCAATAGTATCATCCGTGCCCACCTTCTGAATGGTCTCCGTTGTGTGCGCGTTTTCCAGTATACAGTATCCATTGGATCAGTTCTTTTGTCCACCTTCTGTCTATTTTTCTACTAACGTGACCAGCTCAGGCCTATTTATTCGGTGCTTGTCCCTATGTCTTCGAATTTTGTTTTATTTCGGATATATTCTGATTTAATTTTATATCTTTACGCGGAGTAAAGCTCGTTCTATCCGCTTTTCAGTTGTTCTTAATTTTTCTACGACTTCCTTCGTTAAGGGCCAGGTTTCCGCAGCATACGTTAGCACTGGAATCATCACGCATATTAGTTAAATATTTTCGCTTTATTTTCTGAATTTATTTTGGTGTATCTCCCACCACCCTCTTACCGATCAAAACCGATTACTATATTTCAATTGAGAAATTTTCGAATTTTCAATTTCACATAATTAAAGCGATCCAACGCATTTTCGAAGAGCCCCAACTGGAAGCAGTTCCACTGCTTGGTTGTAAATATTTTTTTAATAATAATGAAACTGATATGGATATAGTATGTAAAATTCACTTTTCACTTAAAGTTCGTGTGATAAAGTCGTTATACCGCGTTGCTTATCGCGGTGTTCTATTGTTTGATTTCGTCGCAACTGATAATCCGGCGAGATCGTTCATTTTTATTTCTATCTATTCGGCTTTTCGATTTATCGTTTTCATTTGTTTCCCGTTGATTTAGAAATTTTTAATTTCGTTGTCCTTCATCTGTTTTATTTATTTATTATTTGTTTTATTTTATTTTATTTATTCATATATTTTTTTCTCTCTTTCTCTCCTTCCTTTCTTCCCTCTTTTCCTCGTTAGATGAGTGTGTCTAAAGCTCTGCGGCCTCCCCTCCTGCTTCCACTAAATTAAACAAGCCGTCCAATCTTTCCATAATTATCGACGTCGATATTAACGCTAAGCGTAAATCGGCGGAAACCCCTCTCACCCGTTCCTGAAACTCATCCGAAAGAGATTACGTTGTCTCAGGCTGAACCTATTAGCAGTAATAGTAATGACATTAGTAATGATAATAATAACCATAATGGTAACCATAATAATTTTAATAGTAATCTTGGTGGTAACAATAATAATAATAGTGAAAATATTATCAACAATAAAAATAATAACGATAAAAACAACAACAACAATAATAATAATAATAATATGGACCATATAATTTCTTTTTTCCTGATCATCCGGGACCATTTACTGTTTATGTTGAAAATTGTTCGTCAAGTCAAAACATAGGAAACCTACACCCATTGGCCCATGCCAAGCTATTAAATTCTGTTTCCTCTTCTCTTTCCAGTATTGTTCCCCGAGGCAGGGGCCGAGTATCGGTCAAATTTCCTTCTGCTTCGACCGCTAACGCTTTTCTAACTACCCTAACTTTTTTTCGTCCCATAAAATTAGGGCTCGTGTTCTCAATAGTACAGGGGTCCATCCTTCCTTTTCAGAGAATGATATATTGGAGGCAATCGAGTCTTTGGTTCCAATATCTTCTATTCGCCGTATATATCGTTCTTCCGGAAGTATTAAAATCCCTACTAGATGTTATATTGCTTCTTAAGCTTTCTTTCCCTCTCCTTATTTATCACTTTCTTATTTCTTCATTCTAATCTCCCGACATTCCACTATGGTTTTTGTATTCAATATATATTACAATGGAACTCGTCTCAGGGCTAATCGTAATTCATTAGAGGGTTTATTACTTCTTCACAGTATCGGTACTGCTTTAATCTCAGAAACTTGGCTTCGGTCAGACAAACTTTAGCATTAGAGGCTTTACGTTGGTTAGATGCGATCGAGATGATGATTATGAAGGCTCTGCTATCCTTATTAGAGATGACATTCCTTTTCACGTGCATAATATCTTTATAAATCTCTATCCCTGTCTTAATTCACCCAACATTGCTAACATCTCTATCGCTTGTAATCTGGCTCGCCCTTTTAACTTCACTTCCATTTACATATGTTGCTCCTAACTATGACCTTCGTCAGTTCCCTCTTTCTTCCTTTTTTAATTCCATTCCTCAACCGTTTATCATCAGTGGTGATTGGAATGCTCATTCTCCATCGTGGGGTTGCACGGTCTATAATATTAACGGCACTGTGCTCGAGAATTCTAGCCTTTCCGATAATTTTATCATTCTTAATAACTTCTCTCCTACTTATTATTTTAAGAGTCCATCTTGCTTTAATTCCCTCGATTTGACTCTTTCTTCTCCTAATATTGGCTTTAACTATAACTGGAAAACCCTTACGGGTTCGTACGGCAGTGGTCATATTCCCATTCTAATAACTACTATGAATCTTTCTCCTTGTACTTATGCCATTCTACTCCATGGAATCTATCTAAAACGAATTGGACTGTGTTCCGTTCTCTTTTAGATTCCTCGCTTCCTAATTTTCATCCTGGTTTTGATCCCGTACGTATCTATAATTCCTTCTTGCAATCGATCAAGTCTACGTTTAATGCTTCTTCCCCTATTCGCCATCATTCTTCTGTCAATCGGTGTGTTGTGGCCTCTTCTCTTTGGCGGAACGAGGAGTGCAACGCTGCATTTGATCATAATCGATCTACTTTTAGAACTTTCCGCGGGAACCTTACAACCGAAAATTTTCTTGCTCTAAATGAGAAAATGCAAGAGCTCGATATATGTATCAAAACCCTCGAACAAGTCCTCGTGGAAGAATTTCCGCTCTTCTTTCTCCAGAACTACCCCCCTTTCACATATATGGGAAATGGCAAGGGCTTTTAAATTCCTAATCTTTGAACGTCCTATCAAATCCAACATTTCTGACAATTCCTATTACCATTTATTGATTCTATTGCTCCCGCTTACGTTCTTAATTTTAACGAATTTTATCCTGCTTCTTTTCCACAAGACTCTCCTCTTCATTTCTTTACCTTCGCCTTCAACATTAATGAAATAAAATCTGCTCTTTCAAAATCCAGTTCTCGACGGCATACCTTATCTTGCTCTTAAAAAACCTATCAGAATTCCCCCCGTATTGCCAATGAGCATTGGTGATTATGTACCGATCGGATAACATTAAAATATGAATTATTTTTCATTATTAAGCGGGCATAGTGTTTTCGGTAGTGTATTTTTTTTTATTTTTTTTTTATTTTTTTGGGCGCGCCAGCGGCATTGACCCAACAACAAGAAAACTAAGCTAAGAAATTAAATAACTAAGCGGTCCGAAATGGACGCAACAAAGGACAGCAATGCGTACACCACAGAAGATGAAGGAAAGGAGAGGATAAAGGAAGAGTTATAGAGAGTAGGGAGACCTAATGACAGGAGCTGACTGTATAAAACGGAGCGTTCGTTACGAAGAGCAGGACACTCAAAGAAAATGTGATTAGCATCACATGTACGAGGAGGATCACAATCGTGGAGAGAACAATCAGGAGAAGGCGATAGAGCAAATCGAAAGCGAGAGGAAGGGAGGAGAGAATGATTGATCCGGAGACGAATTAGGGAGACAATAGAAGAGCAACGACTGAGAGGAATAGAATGGAACCAAGACAGGGAACGAGAAATTGGCTGAATGAAACGGTAATGAGAATGACGATTAGAAAATAGGGAGGGATAAATATCCTTAGTGTATTGCGCGTTTATTTTTATTTTTAGAGTTTTGTATGCTCGTTTTAATAGAATTCATTAGCTTCGATGAACATGTTTGATCCTGGGAGGGACCACCGCCTCTGCGTCCATCAGTTGACTGCAGTGGCCTATCGCACTAACAGTGAACTCGCATGATAATAATAATAATAATAATAATAATGATAACAGTCGGGCTAATGTCATACGTGGTACTCCATTGATAATTCCAATTTATCTGATTCATCTTCTCTGGCCTGTTTACAGTAAAATTGTACTACCCGATTCACGTAACTTAGCACAAACTAAAATCCTTTGACCATCTGTAAACTTCTATCGTTCTACTGCGGAATTAAACGTTTTCAACGGAATACCCTAATAAAATCTAGGCTATTTTGGAATCAGCCTTCTGTGCTAACCATTTTTTTGTTTTAACAATTCGCAACGAAAAATGTTTATACGGGGGAAAGTGCGACTAACAAGAAATGAGAAGAATAAATCGACTACGGAGAGAAAATCTATTCTCTACTATGAAGACAGAAATTCCGTTCGTAGGTTAAGCACATTCGGAATTCGCGAATAACTTTACAAATTGCGTCTTTAAATTGAAATTACAATTGTTGATTTCCATTTTCTGCATTGTCATCAATTAATAACATATAATAAAATTCACGTATAACAGAAAATATAATTATTTTAAAAATACATAAATCACTGACATGTTACAGAGTTACATATTCCATAATCATGGCAATTGCCAGGCTTACTGTCAATTTTCCTAGCTAGCATGGGGGATTACGATTAGACCAACTTATCTCCCCGGGGAATTGTCTACATCTAGCAATGGATCGAAATGAGTTTATCATGATCGTAATCGTGCCACGATTATGCAGAATGTAACTCCGAAACATGTCGGTGATTTATGTATTTTTTAAATAATTATATTTTCTGTTATATGTGAACTTTTTTTGATATGTGTTTAATTAAATTACTTCTGTTTTCGTTAATGTAAGACCGCCGAGCAAAATCCGAAATTGTTTAAGATTTCCATACGTCGTCGACTAGTATAGATCGCAAGTATAGCGCTGTTTACTCTCGCTGCCATAGAGTAGGAGGACCCCGAGAAAACGTAACACCGCAGAATTCTAATGCGTAATCCAAAACTTAGCCCCCCCCCTGGTGATCAAGTTTTTCAATTTTATGAATGCTGCCCTCGATTGCTCTGAATTTCTCTCTTGTGCTGCTACTATCGTCGAAAAAGGTACTCCCGGGTATTTAATTGATTTGACCTGTTCTAGTTCTTCCTATCTACGTACTTTTATCACGCATTACACAGCTTTCTTGGAGAACACTATTACTTTTAGATCTGTGGATATAGTGAGTCCATGCGCTTTACTATGGTATACAAGTTTGTTCATCAGTCTTTGCAATTCCTCTCGGCCATCAGCCATAATGAGACAGTTATCCGCATATCGTATAATATTTACTTTAATCATCCCGTCATGTTCATCAAGCGCTTCTCTGAATATTGCTTCTGCATATAGATTAAAAAGCATGAGAGACAGTACGCATTACCTGGTCGAATTCTCTTTTTAATTTCTGTATCCTCTGATTTTACGTTTTCGATTCGTAACTCAGCTGTTTGTTTCCAATACAGCTGGTTTATTATGCGCAAGTCCTTTCTGTCCATAGAGATGCACTTTAACATTTTAATCAATTTTTCATGTTGTACGTAATCAAATGCCTTGTAGTAATCTGTGGCGCATGTGTATACATTAATATTCACATCCCGACAACGCTGTGCGCGCTTACGGACAGGGACAGCGAATAGGACTTCACGAGTGCCCTTGCTATTTTTGAAACCAAATTGTGTATTTCCTAATTGCTCTTCGCATCGTTTGTTTATTCTTGCGTGTATTATTCTTAGAAGGTAGTTGTCACATTTCGAGGATTTTGCTCTCTTTGGAATTGCAATAAAGATCGATTTTAGCCGTTGGGTCGGTATTTCTTCTGGATTTTATATTTTATTAAATGCCTTAGTCATTTTGTGTATACCTATGTCACTATGTTCAGCCAGAACTTTGATCAGCTCTGCATTATTTCATCTAGACCGATCGCTTTTTTAGGCCAATGTCTTTTTTGACGAACCCGACTTTCTTTTATATATGTATATAAAAAAACAACTAATCTTTAAGTCGCTACATTCTAAATCATACTTACTTTAAGTGTCATTAGCGAGGCCAATTGAAATAACGAACTTCCTTAGAGAAATATTTTATATAATATTGACAAAGAATTTCTAATTAAACGGTTTTCTGTGTCCTCATCTAATTTTATCTCTTTCTATCTTGGTCTTAAAATCTAGTGGCGTTTTGTTCCTCATAAAATCCCGATCCTTTTCTTCTAGCAGCTCGTGTTTCCCCAATTTTTCGCCTCTTGTCTTTTCTTATTCCAAACTTTTTTACTTTTCCCATGACTTCATCAGCATTTGGAAGACTATTAATCTCTTCTCTCTCTTTCTCCAGACCAACTCCATCGCACATTCCACAATCCAAGCCGAATTCCTCCACTTGCTTGATGCATCTTTTCCTGCTTACCTAGCATTCTCTACTGACGGGTCTAAAAATGAGAACGGGGTGGGTGGTGCGTTTACCTCCCTCTCGCTGCATCACTCTGAATCCTTCAAGCTTCCTTCCTTCTGTTCTATCTTCATAGCAGAGTCTGTATCCATTTTACGCGCAATCCCCTTCATTCCACCCATAAGAGGGATCCGTAAATGTCTCATTGTCTCCGATTCTAAAATTGTTCTTCAAGCTATTTCTTCTCCTCCTTCTCATTCCTCGAACTCTGTTATCCTTTCAATTCGTTTCCTCATATCCAATCTACTCTCATCCCGTTCTATTACTATTGACTTTTTGTGGGTTCCTAGCCATTCTGGCATCGAGGGTAACGAGTTAGCAGATTTGTTAGCTCGTTCGGCGGCCCACGATGGTCCTTTACTCTGTAATTTTCCTACCTCGGACATCCTCCTTCTTTCCTCAGCTGACTATTCCCGACTATGGTCATACATCTATCCTTCTGTATTTCCTAATCCCGCCTCTCATTATCTTCAAATTCAGCCGGTTCCCTGTTCTCAGCCGTGGTTTCAATCCTCTTCTTATCAACGCTCTGCGATCGCCTCCTTAATCAGACTGCGTTTTAATCACTCCCTTCCACCCTCTTCACGTTTTCGTTTTTCCTTGTCCCCCACTCCTGATTGTCCCCTTTGTTCCATCACTCCTCTCATATGTGATGCAAACCCCACATCTTCTTTGAATGTCCCGCCCTTGATTCTGATTTGCTTTGTACTCCAAAATCTTAGCACTAAGTCTTCCTGCTCCTTATAATTATTTCTTTGTCCTTTCCTTTCTTTCTCCAGATATAATTCCTGTAATTTAATCTTTCCTAAGCTCTATTTCTAATCGTCTCTCTATTTAACCCTTTCCATAATTTCTGTAGTTGTTGGGTCAAAGCAGCTGGCGCGGCTAAAAGATAATATATAAAATAATATTATCATTATTTTATATATAAATTTAAAAAAAAAATAATAATCTCTTTCGAGCTATGCAAAATATGAGAACCTTTAAAATATTTTTAAGGGAGAACGCGAGCGACTTTATTATTAACGTTAGTTTATACGGATGCATTCGAATGAAGATAAGAATTTGAAACTCTCATGGCTGCATTTACTATAAGCTCATCGTTAACGGAAAATTTACGTTTGAACAGAGTACAGAGGATCGCTCTGAATTTTGGATAGTTTAGATATAACTCCAAATTATAAAAAAATACCGACATTAAAATTTGCTTTATCAATTTTGAACAAAAAAATCGCTACAAAATGAAGATTATTATTTCATGGAAGTTGATATACTCGAAATCATATGATGTTATTATTGTTATTTCTAAACAATATATTAATACTTCTTAATGCCGGCATCAAATTCAAATTGCAACAATTAAAAAAGCACATTAAATCGGATATTTTTAATACCCGGTTTATAGAAGATTGCGTATTGCTATGTTCGTAATTTTGTGCCAACCCTAAGAAATATTAATGTTATTCAAGATCCTTAAGTGTATTTCTCAGAAATAAATATTATCTTTTATTGAACAAATATTTCCTGCTTTTTGGTGCTTTTTTTTTTTTTTGAATTTTTTAAAGCGAACAGTGTTTTTTTCTTTACTTTTAAACTTTTTTAAACGTATTAAAGGATTGTTTTAAAATAATTTCTGGAAAAGAAACGTCACATTTTTCTATACTATTGTTTAATTACATCCGCCAATTAATGAAAAAAATAGTAAAAAACGATTTCACTTCCCATTTTACTTTCCGAAAAAAATACCGAACTTGTACGCCTTTGGCATAAAAACCGGCTTTCTCGGGCCTATTTAGGTATACGTTTGACCTAGCCTTTTTTTGCTTCAGGCATTGAGCTGCAGTGAGACGTAATGTAGGCGTTACAGCCGATTGCACACCTAACGGGCAGACAAATTCACTCCCCAACAGAGAATTTGACGTATAAAATTTCAATAAATAATATAAAGTGCGCCAACAACCGGCCGCTGAACTTTCTCAATCGGTGCGGATGAACTTAAATTCTTTGACACTATCTCTTTGAAGTTTTTAATGTTATGCTTCGCGGCCGAGAAAAAGTAAAAAAAGAAATAACCTTCCGCCAAAGTGCGGTTTGTTTTATTATACAATTTCCTTAAAGTCGGAGTGACAAAAAAGCTGATGTAACCTGGAAAACTGAAAACAGACGAGGAGAAACGTGGTTTGAGAAGGGAACGGTTCTATCCTATCAGTCGATTAACTAGGTGGTCTTAACGAAAGCGGAAAATAAATTTCTCGGAAAATGGCGCAATTTACCAATTTGACTGGTATGACACTAACTACGGTGTAGACTCATCATCATGTTCATTATACGTTGAAATTCCCTAGTAGTTGAACATCACTCGATGTAGCTGAGCCACACGTGTAAGAAGCGTAATGACGAGCTGCTTTCGGAATTTTATCTGGTTAGATTAGTGTACACGAAGATGATGTAAACGTAATCTCTTATCAGTGTATTCGGTTATGTTGCAATATATGGTGGTGTGCACAATAATAAGCTATAGTGCTCTTGAACCAGGCGGCATTTAAGAACTTCGGCGGAAAAATGTTTTTCCTACAACATTTTTACCTAACATGCAACTTGATTTTGGAAAACTCAAAAAACAACAGCCAAGACGCAAACTCTCCACGACTTGTTATCATCGCAACATAAAAATAAACTCTAAGAGGCATTATTCAATAATTTGGAAGCGATAGATAACGTAAACTAGGCCGTGTCCAGGTGGGGGGGGGTTAACCTCCTACCCATGAGAACTGAAATAGTTATTATAAATATACAAAAATCTGGAAAAAAATCAATAATTTAAAATAAATATTGATGATTTTTTACGGTTTTCTTACCTTTAAAAGAAAAAAGAAAAAATATGCTCCATATTTTTAGATACTTCATTAATATTTCATGCAAAATTTTTTGTTACGAATATAATCAATAACATATGTAATTTTTATAGCCTTTTATTTAACCCGGTTTGTCATTCTGTCTGTCTGGAGGGAACCTTGCGAACGATTTTTCACCTACTTTCCGATGAATTAAAAAAGTGTCCTTTTACAGAAATGCTTATTGTAGATGGCAATATAATATTATGTAACATTCGGGTTTCCAGCTTCAAAATTAGACCCTCGGGGCACCGAACTGAGGAGAATTTCGGAAACGATTTTTCATCTACTTCCTAATGAATTAAAAAAGTGTCTTTCTGCAGAAATGCTTGTTAGAGATGACAATACAATATTATGCAACATCTGGATTTCTAGCTTTAAAATTAGACTTTCGGGGCGCTGAAAGCTCGAAATTCTGGAAAATTTTTTTTTTTTTTCGGGCATGTGATTGTTGGAAAGATCGTTATTTGTCGAGAACAAAACCATATTTTATTTCTTCAATGAAACTTTCGAAGTTTACGAACAGTTCAAAAAAGCGCGTGATCTAATATGTAGTTCCCTCTTTGCGACGCGAGTATTATAACTTAAAATTTTGAACAAGGTTGAAAATATGCACATGCACGTACATTTTTGTGGATTGGAACATCTAGGTTTCCAACTTTAAAATTAGCCCTTCGGGGCTTCGAGAACTCGAACTTTTGGGAAAAATTTTTTTTTTTTCTGGGCTATGATAGACTGTTGGAAAGATCACTATTTGTCGGGAGCAAACTCGTATTTCATTTTCTTAACGAAACATTTGAAGTTTACTAAAATTTTAAAAAAGCACAAAAAACGACGTGTAGCCCCGCCCCCCCCCGCTTGCCGCTCAGCTTTATAGCTAAAAATTTTGAACAACGTTAAAAAAATGCGCACCCTTATGTATTTCTTTACTTTGGAACATTTGGGTTTTCAACTTTAAAACCGGACATTTGGGATGCCGAAAGTTCGAAAGTTTCAAAAAATCGTATTTTTTTCAGTCATGTGATTAATCAAATTGGTCAAACATTGTGTATCATGTGTTGAGGATTCCGTATGTATTGTATGAAAAACAAAAGACAATATAATTGAAATTATTTCATAATAAAATGTAACACAAATTTCTGTATATGTCCTCTAATCAAGATATTAAATAAAATAAAGCAAAATAAAATACAATTCTAAATTTATTGTTTTTTATTGAAATATATAGTAAAAAGTCCAGACTAAAAAATAAAAAAATAAAAATTTTTTTTTTTTTTAAAAATAGCCTTATATTTATGCACTAAAAAGTACAAAATAACTTTATTAGTGTGCGACTACCAGACATGCATCTTAACATTAAAATCGGAAACTACAAAATATTCTGAAAAATAAAAGCGGGGCCGCAGATTAATAATTAAATATTAATATTATAAAACATCCTAAGCCAAAACTCACCATTATGTTGTTCCATTATTGTGTATCACAAAACCACACACACCGAATATTTTTGTAACTGCGGCCCCCGCTTTTATTTTTCAGAATATTTTGTAGTTTCAGGTTTTAATGTTAAGATGCGTATCTGGTAGTCGCACACTAATAAAGTTATTTTATACTTTTTAGTGCATAAATAAAAATCTATTTTTAAAAGAAATTAAATTTTTTTTTTATTATTAATGTTTATAGGGTAATTCATTTATGTAAATTATTAATATGTAAATCAAAATGATAGAAATTATTAATAGTATGAATATTAGTGAAAAATGTATTGTTATTTATAAAATAAATATGTGAAGAAAATCCCCCCCCCCCTTCTCGCATTTTCGTCACCTACACAGTTTATTGAAAAAATTCCCCGCCATGAACGGTTTAATTTTGCATTTTGATAATTAAGTACGAATTATCAAAATGCATAATAAAATTTTTAAGATGAAAGCTTTACAGAAGAAATATTTAAAAAATTTTAGTTATCGCGGGTAAATCTATATTTGACCAAAAAAGAAATCCGTCTTATTTTCGCTATTTTTAATAGTCTTTTTTATAAAATATTTTATTACCCATTAATTAGTGTTAAGGAAAATAAAATTATGTTTGATTTTTTTTGTTTTCGTTTTTGTTTTTGCCCGGAAAGTGAAGATAACTTGGCCAGATTATTACTTACGAATAATAATATAGAAATTTACTAAAAAAATCCACGCCGCTTGTTAAAGTATAATTTATGTATTTCTTCTCTATGTTATTGTATATCAAAAAAGTTTTAATTTTTTGTCATATTTTTATTTCGCGTGATGTTTAAAAATTTGAAGATTATTTTAATATTAATCAAATCTCCGGAAATAATTAAAAATTGGGAATTTTAATTTTTCCTAGTCAACTGTTTCTGCTACCTTGGAGGGTTTCTAAGTAGCCGCTTGTCCTTCTTCGAGCACATTAATTTCCTTAATATTTCTTGCCGCAAACGACTCAATCTGTTCAAGGCCCTTTCACATTCGAGATGGGGCGGTGACCCTCAAATCCTAATCCTGCTGTACAAGTCAATCGCGTTATCTAAACTAGATTATTGCTATTTCATATATGGCAATGCCTTCAAATCTCTCCTTTCCAAATTGGATGCAACACAAAAATTGGTTCTTCGTTTTTACTTAAGGGCGCTGAATTTAACTCCTATTCCAGCTATTCTTTCTGAATCTAATGACCAACCGTTGTTCATCCGCCGATCACATCTAGGATACAGTTTCCTTTTAATTAGACTTTCCCTCTCGTTTTTTAAAAATGGCGATTCTCTCCCAATAAATCTCCTATCTTAGCCCTTGTTTCTCATCGTTCAGACAAATTCTCCTCCTACACTATTTCCCATAGTAAACTTCTTTATTTTATACTTAACTTCTTCGGGGTTTTTCAACCTCCAAAACTCACTTCTCTCCCTTCATCATCTAAAACTTCTGGCTCCGCAATTGCCAATCAAGAATTTAATTTCCCTATTAATTCCTCATTTCCTCTTGATTCTTTAATATTTACTGATAGTTTCAAGAGTTCACGGGGCGTAGCTGCTTCCTTTTTCTCCCCAGCTAGTAATTCCGCTCAATCCTTCAGGCTGCCGGCTTTTTGCTCCATCTTATCCACGGAACTTTATGCCATTCTTCGAGCCGTTATATTTATTTCCTCAACTCGATCTTCTGATAGATACCTGATCATTTCCGACTCCAAAAGTGCTCTTCAAGCTATATCCTCTCCCTTTCCCTCATATTCCCTCGACTTTATTGTTTTCCGTATACGTTCTCTCATCTATAGCCTTTCTTTTTCCCATTCTATTTCCATCGACCTTCTTTGGGTTCCAAGTCATGCGGGTATTGATGGTAACAAGACGGTGGATTCCTTAGCACGCTCGGCGTTACACTCCTTAAATTTTGTTAAAAAGATTCCTGGTCGCAACATTCACACCCTCTCCAAAAGAGTGCATGTCAGACTTTGGTCGGATGTATATCCTCGCTCTTTTTCTAATCCTAACTCATTTTACTATTCAACCTAGACCCCCTTCCAGTTCTTGGTTCTGTTATTTTCCTACCCTTAAACGTTTTTTCATTATTGCTGTTTGCCGTCTGCGGTACAATTATACTTTGCTCCTATCCTCACGGTATCGTTTTGCTCTTTCCCCGTCCCCTTACTGTTCTTTGGACTCTGGCGACTGTTCTTTCGTATGTGATCCTGACCATGTGCTGTTTGGATGTTTCAGTCTTTCCTCCGAACGTAATATCCTGTACATTCAGCTATTAAAGCTGAATTTTCCTGCTCCATATAGTGCTTCCTATATCTTAGCTTTGCCGTCTTCGAAGGTGATTCCTATTCTTGTCTCTTTTCTTTCATCGATTTCTGACCGGATTAAAATTTTATCTCTAATGCAGTCCGACTGTTCTGGGTAGCCGCCCTTGGTTGACCAAACCCCCCAAAAAAAACAAAAAACGAAGTTCAACATGATTTGTCCCATAATGTGATCTGCTCAAACATTTTAAGTAAATAAAATTGAACGACCAGGATTTTTTTTTTTTTTTTGTAACGATAATACGGAGACCAACTAAAAATGTCACTTACATAAGGAATTATCGAAGTAAAGAAAATTGTTTTTCTTCTGTACTTCACGAACTGTGTTAAAACGTAAAATATTTCCATCAGTGGCTTACAAACGGTGCTGCAAAATTCATTTTCTTCCTTCAAAATTTATTTTTTTTTGTGTGGTAATTAACATTAAAAATTTAATTGATGTTTTATCTGACTGCATTCGATAAAATAATTATTTCCCTAGACTGCTGCTCGTTTTAATGAGTACTCAGCCAGTATTCGCTGATACAACCATATGGAATCGTCACTGGGTACACTTTCAAATCACCAAAGAATATCATGAGAGTCAGTATGGTTAACTGTCATGCACTAAAGTGAACAAGGTATCCGTTACTGCTTGGAATAATGCATGTTTCGGGATTCCAATTCTTTATTTTACTTCTTTTTCATTTTTACCATTATTATATCCAAATATCTAAATTCCGTATTCTCCACTTGCTTGTTAATTCCCTTGAGCTAGCCTGAATAAGTTTTCTTCTCTTAGCATTAATCTTCAATACCTGTTCTACTAATTCCTACACATTTTCTGTAATTGCTCTTTCAATGAGTAGAACTTTACTGTTATTTATAAGTTGTCCATTTTTTTTAAATCACATTTTCCCTATATTTGCAGCTTATTTAACCTTTTCAGCATTTTTATTGAATAATCCCAGAAAAATCGGGAATTCTAATTTTAGAACTTTCTTTTACCAGATATGCTATGTTTATTTTAACATTTGCATTTTCTTTCCAGTCTGGACTTTTTAATTTCTACTATCTGTATTTTACTGTAAGCTATTAAATCTGGTTGAATCCTTTCTCATAGTCTATAAAGTAAGCAAAAACCTTTCTGTTTAAATTAAACGCTTTTTGTATTATTATTATACTTTGGGTAAAGTCACTAGTTCTCTTTTTGGAAGGAAACCGAACTGCATACTACTCCAGTTTTTATCTGTCCTGCATTTTATTACATCACTGAAAACAGTAGTTTCAGGGAATGATGCAGTGGATCATTTACATATATTTGGAAAATCTTATCTTATATATTTAAAGAGCCTTGCTCTTGTCGTTGCTGTACGCTACATAGCGCGTTGGCGCAACCTATTCGTACATTTAGCTGTACCGATATAGGTTGTGTACCAGGCAATTGTAATATGCAACGCAGGTGTATACACGCAAGACTACATTCGGAACTGATTGAAGCCGCTTGTTATCGCGCTACAAGTGCAGTCCATTCGGTGTGGGTCTGCTGTGTACTGACCTAGCGCGCATATGATGTTGTAAGTGGTGGTTTGCCATTGCCTTCCCAAGTAACCTTCTTTATGTATTCTATTGGATAGTTTCAGCATTTGTCTTCATTTAGTTCGCGTTATGTATATTTTATTAAATCGGACGTGGGAGATCATTCCCTATTAGTTTTGACCTTTTGTATGGCATTCTCTAACTTCTCTCATATTTCCATATTTAGAACTTTTTTCTTCCATCATTCCGTTATTTTGTACGGGCCGCATGTCATCATTGTATAGTTTTCATGCTATTTTTCTTCTTCTATATCTTCATCATTTCTTTTACTTTTGTACACACTTCTGGTACGTTATGTTTTGAATCTAACTTTGCGATTTCTTTGTACTTATTAATAGTTGCTCTTTGCCCATTTTTTCACTTCTTGTATTCCCAGTTTCTTTTATTTCTATTTTTTTTTCTTTTTTCTTTTTTGAATTTGCTGAAAAATTGTATCCATGCAGCAGACTTGACATATTATAAGAAAAATAAGAGAATTATCAGAACTTAATTCGATTGGACATTAGAGAAAGAAAGTTAGCAAGAGCAAGAAGGGTAGGACATGAGGATAGCGAGAGTATGAAAAAAGCAATGTATGAGGTGGGGATTCTTAATTTCAATAGTTCAGAGTAAAAATATAAACTTTCAGGTAAAATGGAAGAACATTCAAAGTGAATATGATTGAGATCGCATACCAAATGGAAGTTATGAGAGTGTAGCGGACAATCAGGTGATGTAATGGGAAAACATCTATGAAGAGCGGACGGCAGTAAACAGTAGCCTGTATGTAGACAACAAATAACAGAAAACACTGTAAGACAAAGAAGTGTGGAAAATGATGAACCCAAAGTTCGGATTAGAGAAAGATGAAGGGTTCTGCCTGCGTGTATCGGTGTACAAATGCGTTTTTATAGTGTGTGTACATATCTGCATGCATACTACAGTGAGCAAAAAAAGTATGTAGACATCCGTGATAGAAGAAAAAATGAGGAATAAAAGAGTGAAAACGAAAGTCATTTAATGCTACTTTGTATATAAATAGAAAAAGGAAACATTCGCAAATACTTAGTGTACGAAAACAAAAGACAAAATAAAAAAATCACAGCTGTGGTAAACGTAAACGATTACAAATCAGAAGTTGCACGCAAATAAAGTATGTAGACATTTGAGTGTAAAAGGTTTTCCCTAGGTGTGGGTCATACGTGTAAGAAGATAAGAGATGAGTAATGCATGAGTAATGCATCACAGTGCATGGCTACTACGTACAGTATATCACGACCAAACTAGTCGCTTTAAGAATCGTATTCGAATGAGTGCGCCAAGGTGAGTCAAAATTCGCAAGAGACCCCGTTCGAGCTACGTTGTTGAGTGATTTCGAAGTACGCCGAGGGTATGTCGGGCGATCGGATTGCGGACATGTTGGAAATGAAGTGAAGTACGGTTTATCGAATTATTTGGTGCTTTAAATATGAAGGTAGAGTCGCAAGAAAGGCCCGTGCTGGTCGACCAGAAAAATTGTCTGCGTAGGATAAGCGCTTTATCACTCGCACAGCTACACGGAATCCGAAAGTAAGTGCACCACAGATATGTCGTGAGATTGTCGATCGATCTGGTATGGAAGTCACAGCGCAAACGGTTCGAAATACACTGAGGAAGGCTGGTTTAAAATCTCAAATCGCTCGTAGCAAACCCTTCGTAAGTCCCGTCAATAGAAAAAAACATATAACCTTCGCGGAAAAATATATTTCAGCCGATAAAACGTTCTAGAAGACAGTTTTGTTCAGTGATGAATCGAAATTCAATTTGTTTGGTCACGGCGGTAAACAGAAAGTATGGCGGAGGCCTAGGACAGAATTGCAGGAGAAAAACCTGAATTGTACAATCAAACACGGCGGTGGAAATGTTATGGTTTGGGGGTGTATGGCGGCCGCAGGAGTAGGGGCGTTGGAATTTATCGACACAACGATGAATGCAGACCACTATATTACGATTTTGAAAAAACATTCCGCGCAAGTGCCGACTACGAGGGCAAAGACCCGTTGATAAAGATGGGGGAATGCGAGCGAAATAGACTGTGAATAAATTCTTGTTTAACAATTTCAGGTAAGAGAAACTTCAATAAACTAGGAAGGAAAGAAAAACAGGAGAAGTCAAAAGAAAAGTATAGAAGCTTTTGGTAAGAATAAATATAGGAAAAGAACTTAGCAAGATGATTAGTTGCATGTGATGAATGAGGATTTTTTTTACGAGTAAAACGTTAATTGTAAACAACTGCTATATACGATCGGATGAGGTTAGAAGACGAATTAGAGAAACGTTAATTAGAAAGTCATAGCCGAAGAGAGATGTACAAAAAGATAAAGGAAGAACATTGGACTCTGCAATGATAGCGGGGGAAGCAGAGGATTTTAGAATGGCTAGGCAAAGAGGCAGACAGTTCTATTTTTTAGCTTTCTTCTGCTGCTTGTCTAATCTATAATTTCTTGTACCATCTGTGGTTTGTAATTTTTTTTATTTTTTTTTTTTTTGGTATTGCGTTTTTGGCAGCTGTAAGAATTTCTGTATAGACCACATATTTCTTACACTTTTCTCTTAGTCATTTTGATTCACTTTCCTTTCCATTCTCTCTAGTTTTGCCTGAAACTTTTCTCGTTATTACAACCTAATAACTGCAACTGTTTTTTGATATTTTTACATTTCTTTACAATTATTTGACATTTAGTCACTTATGATAACTTGTAGTCTGAATCACAATAGGTTTTATCGAGTTCTTGAAGCGTCTGCCAGCCGGAATATAGTCAATTCCTTGTTCTTTTATCGAGGCTGGTCCAGAGTTTTCCACTGTGTTGCTTAAACCACGTGCACTACATATATCATAATTTTATTCAATTTAGAAGCATTTCGCCTGTTTCATTTTGCTTCCCATGGAAAAATTTATCTGCCGTCTGACTCTCGTGATCGTTTTTTGCTTTTGTATTAAAATCACCAATGATGAAGATAATTATGTTTTGTGTTGTTTTTTATTCTTCCAGCTCAATTTTTAGGAACTATTGCTATTCACTGCAAAATACAGTGTAAGTTTGAACTATTATTACAGATTTGGGTTTTACATCAGACCGAAACAAAATATAATTCTGTATGGTTGTTGTGTCTGAATTAACTCGGCAAGGCAGGGTTTATGTCACAATTTTTCTCGAGTATACTCATAAATTATTATTTTAATTATTCATTCATATTTGCTTAGTTACGTATGTTAATAATTGGGTATTTCAGCGACCGGTGTCAATCGAGAAAGTTTTGTGTAGGTGACTTTATAATAATATTAATAACCATAATCGTGTATATTGCTCATAAAATAATCGGAATAATTGTAAATTTAATAAATAAAGAAAAAAAATAATATAATAATAATAATAATAATAATAATAATAACGAATAATAATTTAAGATGTCCGCAGTATAAAACAAGCTCGTGGTGGTGATAAAAACTAAAAGGTAACGTTTCACTACTGAGCAGCTGACTTCAGCAACAACCACCTGTGTCCTGCAGGACGGTAAAATACTTACAATACTTATCGACAAGTAAATTTCAATTGACTTCAAGTCGTTATTTTAAGAAATATGTATAATAATTTAAGCGATTTATGTTCAAAACGTTACACATTCCATGACGATGGTCCATTTTACTCCGCGTGAAATAATGACATTACCATTAATGTATATATGGTATGTATTTACATCGCTTCTCGCAAAAAAAATTTGTTCGTAACGACTGTATAGGACTTAATACGTGTGTGTTGTAGCTCTGTCGTTTTGTCAAAGATATATTGTCGTGGTTTTTAGGTAACTATGATTTATGTTTACACTGAATATTAACATGAATGCGTAAAGAGCGGGCAATCTTTTATAGTTTAATACAATTTTAAACGTGATCGCCGCTATAAATCTCAATATAAGCATGCACCTGTATGTATATTAATCATTTTTATTTATTCGTGAGTTTTTATGTATTTTTTTTTCTTTTTTATTCTATTTCTGCTGTCATCGGGTTTTCATCGTCAAAAACACATACACTTCTTTCTTGAAATAGCGTTCTTTTCAGGTTCGTTAAAGGAATTTATCATATACTATGTCTTTATCTATTCGTTAGAAGAGGAAGACGGTGGGGTTTATTTAATATGATGAAAAATCATTAGCATTAAGGAAAATTACGGTTTTGGTCTTGATTGAAATTTAGGAAGAAAAAGGAAGATTAAACTAAAAAATGGGGACTTTAATTTATGAACGTCGGTAAGGTTGCTCTAGGACATGTTAGAGGTACGGTTTCTGAAATTAGAATCGTTTTTCGGTATTTTTAAATATTTCCATCAGGGTAACGATTTCTAATGTTCGGTAGTCGAACAGGAGTGCATTTATCGAGAAGTAACTCGGAGCTTTCACTGTGTTTCATCTATGGCGACTAGATTCTTTTGCGGGTTGCATATGTATATTTGTATTCTTTAGATGGAATCACGCGGTACAATTTCGTAATAATGCTTAAAGATAATATTACCTAATAAAGATCAAGTTAACAGTAATATTAGCTGGTGGAGAGAGAAAAATGAAATGTCTCCAAGGATGTACTACTTTTATCACCGATTACTTGAATATAAAACCACAAGTATATCAATAGCTACAGTGTGACAAGAAGCAAGACAACGATGAGTAATAGGGAGGTATCTCCGGAGCTCAATTATATCTGTGATGCGAATCACATTTTGTTCGAATGCCCCTTTAATTCCTCCGAACGTTCTACTCTGTATTCTAGTCTTCTGCACCTTGGCCTTCCTACTCCTTATAGTGTCTACTCCATTCTTGCATTCCCCTCTCTCTGAATATAGTTCCTTTGTTGGCCTTCTTTATCTCCTCAATTTCTAATCTTTTCCTTATATAATGTACAATTATTTGCGCGTTGGGTAAGTTCCACTGTTGACGTGCCCCCCCCCCCCCCAAAAAAAAAGAAAAAAAAAAGAAAAAAAGAAAGGTGTATTCTATTTGGACAAAGTTCAAAACTGCTGCCTTCGGTTGTGCATTGGAGCGCTAAAATCTTCTCCCATTCCTGCTATCCTCTCTGAATCTGCTATGCAACCACTGTTTATCCGCAGATCGCAGCTTGGTTATAATTTTCTAATTAAACGGCTTTCTGTGTCCTCATCTAATCTTATCTCTTCCTATCTTAGTATTAAAAACCAATGGCGATTTGCTCCTCACAAAATCCCAATCCTTTCTCTCGTAGCAGCTCGAGTCTCCAATTTTTCGCCTTATGTCTTTTCTTATTCCAAGCTTTCTTACTTTTCCCATGACTTTTCCAGCATTTGGCAGACTATTAATCTCTTCTCTCTCCCTCTCCAAACCAGCTCCACCGCACATTCTTCAATCCAAACCGAATTCCTCCACATGCTGGACACATCTTTCCCTTCGCATCTAACATTCTTCACTGACGGTTCTAAAAACGAAAATGGGGTGGGCGGCGCGTTTACCTCCCTCTCACTTAATCACTCTGAGTCCTTCAAGCTCCCTTCCTTCTGTTCTATCTTCACAGCGGAGTCTATCGCCATTTTACGCACAGTCTCGTTCATTCCATCCATAAGAGAGATCAGTAAATGTCTGATTGTCTCCGATTCCAAAAGTGTTCTTCAAGCCATCTCTTCTCCTCCTTCTCATTCCTCCAATTCTATCATTCTTTTAATTCGTTTTCTTATATCCAATTTACTTTCATCCCGTTCCATTACTATTGACCTTTTGTGGGTTCCTAGTCACTCTGGCATCGAGGGCAACGAGTTAGCTGACTTTTTAGCCCGTTCGGCCGCCCGCGATGGTCCTTTATTCTGCAAAATTCCTACCTCGGACATCCTCCTTCTTTCCTCAGCTAATCATTCCCGACTATGGTCGGACATCTATCCTTCCCTATTTTCTAATCCCGCCTCTCATTATCTTCAAATTCAACCGGTTCCCTTTTCCCAGCCGTGGTTTCAATCCTATTCTTATCAACGCTCCGCGATCATTTCCTTAATCAGACTGCGTATTAATCACTCACTTCTACCCTCTTCACGTTTTCGTTTTTCCCTGTCCCCTTCTCCCGATTGTCCCCTTCATAATTACATCTCTCCTCTCATATGTGATGCAAACCACATCTTCTTTGAATGCCCTGCCCTTGATTCCGAGCGCTCTGTTTTGTACTCGAAAATCTTGGCACTGGGTCTTCCTGCTCCGTATAATTCTTCTTTTGTCCTTTCCTTTCCATCCCCAGATATAATCCCTGTACTCCAATCTTTCCTAAGCTCTATTTCTAATCGTCTTTTTATTTAACCCCTTCCTTAATTTCTATTGTTGTTGGGTCAATGCCGCTGGCGCGCCCAAAAAAAAAAAAAAAAAAAAAAAAAATTGACCAAAAGGCATAAATAATAAGATTGATAATACTGATGAAATAGTTTTAATTAAGCTGCTAGAACGAATTCCAGAAGATATGATGCAAAAAGAGATAGCAACTTGGAAAGTATTAATTAAGCAATGGTTGGTTGATAACATTAATGAGTGGCATTAGGTTAGATAAATTGGGAGAACTGGCTATGGCAGATAATCGACCATTCGTATTAGTCGAACATGTCATTATGAAATTGTATAAATAAGTAGTTCTTCTTTGTTTTTATCTTTTTTAGTCTTGCTTTATTATTATTATTTTATTTTTAGTTTATATTTTCTCACCATTTATAAGTATGAAAATTAAATTGTAAAGAATCATTGTAACACATTTTTTTTGAATAAACGATGATAAGCGTGTTGGGCACCCGCAGACGGGCAGTATGCCTTGCGGGACTCACAACTTATTGTTTAATAATAATAATAATAATAATAATAATAATAATAATGAAAAAGCTGGTGAGATTTCATAATAATTTTAGAAGTACTTTCTTGCGATTTTTAAAGGATAAAAAGATATCTCGCGCGGTCTAATAGAATGTAATCAACAATAAAGATTTCGATATGATAATTGTTTTATTAGACAACTGAAAATTAAAATTATTCCGAAGCAATTCTTACTTTAGGCACAATGAAATATATCATAAGGCAGAGTAAGGAAATGCGGCACGAATTATCGACCAATGAAAAACCGTTCAGTACGGAAGATGTAGCGAGGAGCAAAGAGGCTGGAAATTCAGTGCTGCTCCGCGAAATGATTGTCGAAGGAAATGTACGTGTATTAATCAATGATTATGAATTAAAATTAGTTCGTTCACTGACTGGCTATATTGTAGGGCAAAATGGGTAAAGAGATTATTCCAATCGACAATTCGTGTAGCGTTACAAAAATTTAGTGAGTTGCGGAAAGATTTGAAAAGTTCACCGACCGTGCATGGTGAAAAGATAGGGTTATGTATATTAATAATGATAGTGCGTTTAATAATGTTTACGAGTTACGCATTATTTCGCTATTATTTCTTGTCTTTATGATTTTTACACAAACATAGTTAGAACGGATTTCGTATATTTTTTAACTGATTACAACACACTATTGTGTCCCCTTTCGATTATAGCAATATTTACCTTGTTTCATTCGTGTTTACTGTTCGTTTTACTTACCGATATATTATTGTTCGTACGAAATATTTCGTAACAAATTACTTTTTTATTAACGTTTGATTTTTTTTCGAATTCGAAATAAGAAGTTGCTATTCAAAAGGAAGATTAAATTAAAAAACGGGGTCTTTAATTTATGAACGTCGGTAAGGTTGCTCTAGGACATGTTAGAGGTACGGTTTCTGAAATTAGAATCGTTTTTCGGTATTTTTAAATATTTCCATCAGGGTAACGATTTCTAATGTTCGGTAGTCGAACAGGAGTGCATTTATCGAGAAGTAACTCGGAGCTTTCACTGTGTTTCATCTATGGCGACTAGATTCTTTTGCAGGTTGCATATGTGTATTTGTACTCGTTAGATGGAATCACGCGGTGCAATTTCGTAATAATTTGTTATCCGTTCGTTGCAGTGAAACAGGTAAGAGATTTCTGACTGCAGCGAAATTTATCGCGAAGTAGTACTGCACGATATTGCCGTTGAGTTCGTATGTGTTATTTTTACTTTTAGAACAATTTTGAGTTTGCGAGTTTTTTAAATGAAATGCTATCGAAAAATTTCGGCGTATTATTTATTCTTGCCATTGTAATGCTATAATAAAATTAGCGAAGACTTGGAAAAAAAAATGATCTTGCGAAGTAAAAAATACGTATTTATGCGAAAAAAATAATAAAAGAAACGATAAATAGGAACTATTTTTTAAAAAAATACAATTTATTAATAATTATTCGATATATCCCTTTTTTTTTTTCTTAATTTTAAAAATATAAATTAAAAAAAGAATCGTAACTTATATTCGGATCCTACTTAAGGGAATTAAACGCGATAGTACAGATCGCTGCTCCGCATGAAAGCTAATACAGCTGCGACCGCGGGCGGAGCATTTGACAGTATCTTAGAACTAGAGGAAGTGGTGAAGTGAATGGATCGTGGTACTGCAAATGAGGAACATTCGAGAAGTAGGTGATAGGTGGATGGGGCGCTCGATCGACTACAAAAGGGGCAGACATTTGGGGGTGTACCTGGCTCGTGAATATGTAGCTGTGCGAGAGGGTTGTATGTCCTATTCGGAAACGATTCAGGACAGAAAAATCTCTGCGGGAAACTCCGCCTGTGGGCCACCAAGGCTCCGTGGTTGTTTTTATGCTTCGGAGAAACGTACTTGAAGATCTCCATTGCTGTTGCCATTCTTCTCCAGTTTGCTGCATAAACAAATGAGCCAATGTAGGGTGAAGAGGGGGGTTGTATGGCATTGGAGAGAACAACGTCGCTTGAGCTGCTCGATTGACACGCTCATTGCCTGGAATCACAACATGAGCTTGCACCGATAGAAAAGACATTTCAGAGTTTAAATGTGATAACCTGTATAATAGGTAATGGACCTTCCTTATCAAAGGGTTGTTGGATTTAATCTCTGGGATGAGTTGAAGGGAGTTTAGAGACTCAGTTATGAGTAGGGCCTTTTGCGACGGGGGGTTGCTATCGGTGTAGTGTTGTTATATGATAAATATTTACACAAGACTTTCGTCAAAACTTTTAGACATATTTTTAACCGCCCATTCAAGCCGATTCTGCACTACTTCGGTCTAATAATTTTACGTGTAACATTAACCTCGCTGTCTTACATACACCTCTTTTTCCTTTTATTCCAAAGAAATAGCTTGAAATTTTATATTCTATAAATGACTATGTTTCCTTCTTATTTCGCGAGTAATCCTAACCCATTAATTCGTAATTTTACCTTTTTTGAAACTTTTAAAGTTTATCGAAATATGTAAACTTACTATTAAATTCATAACTGAGCGGTCCGCCGTAAGTAATTACAAAACTATCGTTTTAGTCATTAGTTTATTTCATAATTTGGCCTTTACGATGTTTTAAAGACCAGAATTGTCTCCGTCCCTTTAATAGACTATTAATTATTTATTTTTCTGTCTTGTTGTCCAGATGTAAAATTTGAATTCTAGATTTGTTATCTTTTCCACTTTCTCCGGGTAACACGCGGAGTTAGTTTCTTGATGAGGAATTTTTGATTTACATTTACGGCCAGATACGCGAATGTTCCGTATAGGGTATTTAAGTTTACACCAACGCTGATTAATTTCTAAATTTTTCACCCTATTTTAAGTGTAACTTTCCTGTCTGAAGTTATTATTTTTAGTTGTAAAAACCACTTTCGATAATTCTTTATTTCGTTTCCTTTTATTTGCGATCCATGCAACATGCGTAATCGGGCTTTTACAACGAATCAACTACAATTTCACGAATTTATCTAATTTATTTTTTGTTCATGGGTTCCCGCATAGAACAAATATAATTATATTTATCTAGACAGCGATACTTAGGAAAGTGGATTAACGCGCCGACGTATTATTGCAGAGAGCGTTTTGAAAATAAAGAAGACATCATAAGTAGACCCCATGAAAAAGTTAATTACAAGAAAGCTCATCTTGCTCAGTGTCAAGAATTTTCGGCAGCAGCCAGTGTCATTATTTGGTACAGTCAAGTTCATAGCTTTATGCGCTAAAAAATGAACAATCAATCCGGCATAGGGAAGCAGATATACGTCAGTGTATACTACCATTAGAGTCAGAGTTATTGACACCAGCCCTGCTAAATTACAAAAGGATATGAAAACAAATATATCAGCCATGGTGGGATGCAGCAAAGTAAGTGAAAACAGTAGTGAAAGAAACGATAGCCGTTTATTAGACAATGGTAATCAAGTTCTATCAACTTAAGGTAGGACAACCTGAGGAACTGATCAAGATATTGTCAATTGTGATAGAAAAGCATTAGCTTACACCCAAAGAACTGATATGAAGGACCATAATTCTGGCCAAATTTTGTCACTCCGCAGGCATCTACATTTATCGGAAGCTATTTATGATTGAAATATGTCGACGATATAATACAGTTTAAAGTACGAGTATATAATGGTGTAACTGTCATACAGATCGATGGGAACAAATTATCAATGTTCAATTATAGTTTCGAAATTATCAAAACGAACATCAAAGAAAATGCTAACGTCATAAACTATAGACGACACACCAATATGATGTATGCTGGCGGTAGTCCAAGAATACTCTTTTGTTCTGATTATATGCAACTTCTCCTAACTAATGCATTACAGAAATCCTCGTGGGCATTTCTTCTGCTGAAAATTCTTAGTGGTGATGCATGACGAAAATGTATACAAAATTTGTACATTGTGGAGTCAACTACACGTGGATACCTAAAATTTTTAAGTGCCCCGAGTACTCGATGCAAATTATATATTATAAGAAACAAAATAAATGTATTAAAAAATATGTCGCACAATTTATTTCAGTAAATTCTGAGCTGATAACAATACATTATTAGTACATTCAAAGTAAAATGAACAGTCAAAATTTACATAGTCAAAAAAAAAAAGGTAAAGAAAAAAAACTTAAATGATTACCTATGTTCAGAAAAGAAATCATTACTGGCTAACTGATGATTAGGACTCTATTTATATTTATATGTATTTACAGGTACGAGTAGAGTTATGCTATTTTATTTTTTATTTTACATATATACAAATAGGATTAAAATGTTTTGGAACACAATTTTATACTTGGTATATACATATATATATAAATATAGATATCCGCTTTGGGGGTATTTTGGTACAACCAGAAACCCCGACCTCAGCGGAAACGGCGCGTCCATAGACGGCGGATAGTAGAATGACCTGGTTAGCTGCAAATAAGTTTCGTAACAAATAAATAAGCAGTCGCGGGCGGTTCACGGACAAAACCGCACAAGACAAAAGCGCACAGGAAAAAAGCGCACATGATAAAAACGCATCGGACAAAAGCGCACACGGATAAAAGCGCACACGGACAAAAACGCACATGGACAAAAGCGCACACGGATAAAAGCGCACATGGATAAAAGCGCACACGGACAAAAGCGCACACGGATAAAACCGCACAGAGATAAAAGCGCACACGGACAAAAGCGCACATCGATTTGCAGAACAGGAGATAAATTATTAATTTTTCCGTTCTCGGCAATTGCATCATTTGTGAAAAGGCAAAACTGGACAGTTGCCCCGCAAAGAATTTAAAATTCAAAAAAATTATTGGTAATCAGCGAAAACAAAGTAAAAAAAATACAACTTTTTGTACGATTCGCTAGTCATTTTTCTGTTTTTTTTTCGTTCTTATATGTGTATTTGTTTGTTAATTATCACAGTGTCTATTGACTATGACTGCTAGGAAGTTACCGTATATAAAAAATAAAATTTGTATCAATAATGTATTCAGGGGCGTCTCAAGCATGCCAAGTTGTGGGAGTGGTGCATAACCTAAAATACCGATTCATGAATTCATATAATTTAAAAATAATTTTTTTTTATACTGTATAGCTTATATAACAAAATGTTATATGGTGTTTTTTAGTGATTTTCTTTAAACTTTTACAATATGGGTCTTTTATTTTTTACTTTTGCAGTCAAAACTGATTTAGATCGAACTGTGAGGACTAAATATATTTTTAAAAAAAAATTTTATTAAAAGAAATCTCACCTTTTAATGCTAAGTCTATAAGACTTTGTAATAATGCTTTACTTTTTCAAACAGTGAGGGTAACTTTTATTTTACACTGTTGTATACTAACCGTTTCTTTATAAATTGTTTCAACTGGTCTGAATTTTCTTAATAATTTTTGCTTTTAATTAGTATCGAAAAATCCGCAACTCTTTGTTAACTAAAAGTTTTCATTATATTTGACACTTCTATATCGTCAACCGTTTGTTTGCTTATTTCTTCTTCATCATTTTCATCACTGTTGTTTATTTGACTCTTTGATCGCGGTTTCATTGCTGATTAAAACAACTGTTGCAATATTTTTGTCAACGTTTAATTATTCCTTTGATAATAAATTTCCCGATGATCATTCGAATATTGTGAAAAACTTGAACTCTGTTTTTATTCCGCAATACTTCAAACTTTTGTATTAAGGGAATTTTACTTACTTTCATTTTAATATGATCAGAATAAAATATATAAATATAACGATTGAATGATTTAATTCTGAACAGAATTCGCTGTTAATTAAGCGGCTTCTATTGTATAATTCTTTAAATTTCTATAAGTCTGTTGTAGTGACCTAAATTGTACGATTCTTGGCCGTTGTTAAGAACTTCGCAATTCGACCATAGTTGCAGACAAATACATAAATTAAATATATTTGCACTTCCTTGTTACTAGGTTAAAATCTTGATGCAGAGGGACTAAAAACGTACACAAAAAAAATCTAAAATTTATTTCAATAAAATACTATGGAAATTTAAATTATGGTGAAGTTGTGAAAGAGTTTCATGTAGAGTTGAGAAAAAAGACGTCAAGAACATTATGTTTGATTTACTTGTTACTTGAAATAATCAAATTTCGTACTTTCAGCTAAAATTCATCTGCTTTTAAAATTCATTATTTTTAATTTCTGATATGGGAGAATTTAATTTTTTAAAATAAAATGAGCAGGGGCCGATACCTTCTGTGATTTTAATAATTTAAAATTATTTTTACTTTTGTTGTTTGTAAAAGTTATGTTCTGTTAATTTGCGTGAAAAATTAATAAAGAGTAGAATTTTAGTAGATTTGTTTTTTTTTTTTTTATTTTCGTCGATCATCTGTTGTTTTTTTTTGTGTAAATAATAAATTCGTTAGTTTAAAATTTCGGTCGACAACAGTGACTTTAATTCAAATTCTTTCCAATACTAGAAAACGTTATTTTCAAATGATAAAGTTCTTTATAATACAATGTTAAGGCTGAGAATTGTTTTAAAAAATTTAATTCGTATTTTAAAACAAATAAAGATTTAGTCAGTAAAACACATGTTTATACCTTTAGTCCGCTTAAAAAAAGTTAATCTTTGATTTTATTTGTTCATTGTTTTTTGCTAAAAGTATCATGCTTAAAATCAAAAATTTAATGGAATCATTGAACAGAGAACTCAGTAATAGGTTTGATGTTATACAACTAATTCGAAGTACGGTAAAAATATTTCAAAAAATGAATAATGATAAACAAATTTCTGCATTGATCAACTCTCTGGTTCTTTTTGTAAAAAATATTCATAATCCCGAAACTGATTTTTCAAATACAAAGTGCGTTATGCGCTAAAAAGTTGTGATGAAGCCCTGGGGAGACTACGTGTGATGTAGATTTTATAACATTCGATTTAAAAAAAACAGAGCTGTTTTTGAAGTCTTTACTTCTTGTATTCATGACGGCTTATTTAAAATTCTTTCAATTTTTTAACCTTTTCGAAAAATATTTACAATTCCAGTAAAAAAAATAATTCTTGAATCAAATTAATAATAGATATAATAGATGTAACTTTAAATTTTTGAAGGAACATATAGAACGTTTACATATTGATGTGCAAATGCTTCTCAAATCTTGCGAAGATTTTACAAGTTTTTTAAGTAATTCAAAAATTGCATTTAAATCATAAAATGTACTGCCCTTTGCATTCAAATCTGGTCATTTTATTTTATCATTTTTTTTATTGTCACCGTCTTGTGAGCATTTGAGCGCTGAAATTAATTTCCGATCATTCACATACAACGATAAGCGGAAACCGTTTGTTTTCATTAATGTTACTTTTTTCTTGATAAAATGTAGTAAATAAAATAAATACTCATAAAACAGTCAAACTGTAATCAAAATTAAACTTTAAAAAATAAAAACGAAAATCGAAATTTACTTCGCAATTAATTTCTATTATAAAATATAACATTTGCTTCATATAATTCAATGCATATTGTCCTTTTCAGGGTCGATCAAAAGTAGAAAGAGTTTTTCAAGTTTAAATAAAATACATATTTTTAAAGTCGGACTCATTAAATTCGGAGATTTTACATTTTAATTAAAGATTTTATAATATGCTTATTGCTGTTTTCAAATTCGGCCAATTTTAAAATTTTTTTATTAATTTCAATAAAATATGTATTTCAAAATTAAGTACATTTTAAATCTCATATTTGAATTAAGCGTATTATAACGAAAACATGATTTTGCCAAATGATTAATGTTTTTTTATCCACCTTAAAGTATTTTGTCCACAAAATTGTATTTCTGCTACAATACTTTTAATTTCTTTTCTTCTATACATCTTTTTCCTACGTTTATGGGCCACTTATTGGCTCCCCGTCAACCACACTCACCACAAAACATAATAAATTTCTCCAACAACGAATGGCAAATAACCGTTTTGTTTAGAATTCTTAGTAAAAATAATTTTAAATTATTAAAATCACAGAAGGTATCGGCCCCTGCTCATTTTATTTTAAAAAATTAAATTCTCCCATATCAGAAATTAAAAATAATGAATTTTAAAAGCAGATGAATTTTAGCTGAAAGTACGAAATTTGATTATTTCAAGTAACAAGTAAATCAAACATAATGTTCTTGACGTCTTTTTTCTCAACTCTACATGAAACTCTTTCACAACTTCACCATAATTTAAATTTCCATAGTATTTTATTGAAATAAATTTTAGATTTTTTTGTGTACGTTTTTAGTCCCTCTGCATCAAGATTTTAACCTAGTAACAAGGAAGTGCAAATATATTTAATTTATGTATTTGTCTGCAACTATGGTCGAATTGCGAAGTTCTTAACAACGGCCAAGAATCGTACAATTTAGGTCACTACAACAGACTTATAGAAATTTAAAGAATTATACAATAGAAGCCGCTTAATTAACAGCGAATTCTGTTCAGAATTAAATCATTCAATCGTTATATTTATATATTTTATTCTGATCATATTAAAATGAAAGTAAGTAAAATTCCCTTAATACAAAAGTTTGAAGTATTGCGGAATAAAAACAGAGTTCCAGTTTTTCACAATATTCGAATGATCATCGGGAAATTTATTATCAAAGGAATAATTAAACGTTGACAAAAATATTGCAACAGTTGTTTTAATCAGCAATGAAACCGCGATCAAAGAGTCAAATAAACAACAGTGATGAAAATGATGAAGAAGAAATAAGCAAACAAACGGTTGACGATATAGAAGTGTCAAATATAATGAAAACTTTTAGTTAACAAAGAGTTGCGGATTTTTCGATACTAATTAAAAGCAAAAATTATTAAGAAAATTCAGACCAGTTGAAACAATTTATAAAGAAACGGTTAGTATACAACAGTGTAAAATAAAAGTTACTCTCACTGTTTGAAAAAGTAAAGCATTATTACAAAGTCTTATAGACTTAGCATTAAAAGGTGAGATTTCTTTTAATAAAATTTTTTTTTAAAAATATATTTAGTCCTCACAGTTCGATCTAAATCAGTTTTGACTGCAAAAGTAAAAAATAAAAGACCCATATTGTAAAAGTTTAAAGAAAATCACTAAAAAACACCATATAACATTTTGTTATATAAGCTATACAGTATAAAAAAAAATTATTTTTAAATTATATGAATTCATGAATCGGTATTTTGGGTTATGCACCACTCCCACAACTTGGCATGCTTGAGACGCCCCTGAATACATTATTGATACAAATTTTATTTTTTATATACGGTAACTTCCTAGCAATCATAGTCAATAGACACTGTGATAATTAACAAACAAATACACATATAAGAACGAAAAAAAAACAGAAAAATGACTAGCGAATCGTACAAAAAGTTGTATTTTTTTTACTTTGTTTTCGCTGATTACCAATAATTTTTTTGAATTTTAAATTCTTTGCGGGGCAACTGTCCAGTTTTGCCTTTTCACAAATGATGCAATTGCCGAGAACGGAAAAATTAATAATTTATCTCCTGTTCTGCAAATCGATGTGCGCTTTTGTCCGTGTGCGCTTTTATCTCTGTGCGATTTTATCCGTGTGCGCTTTTGTCCGTGTGCGCTTTTATCCATGTGCGCTTTTATCCGTGTGCGCTTTTGTCCATGTGCGTTTTTGTCCGTGTGCGCTTTTATCCGTGTGCGCTTTTGTCCGATGCGTTTTTATCATGTGCGCTTTTGTCCTGTGCGCTTTTGTCCTGTGCGCTTTTGTCCTGTGCGCTTTTGTCTTGTGCGCTTTTGTCCGATCACCGTCGCGGGCCATGAGCGGTTATTGATGGAAAGTCTCAGGTAGACGATTCCAATAGTGGCATGGCAGTGAGTTGCGAGGGCGTGGAGGGGCAACCTGTGAAGCTGCCTGATAAAACTCTATATGAGTCTGTTAACCAACTCACCCTCGGCGCGTGTCGGCCGCTGCATAAGTTTCCATTGCTACCCTCACAATAGCAAGCGGCTGCTTTTCAGTTCGAGTTTTTACTCGAAGGCTAGGGTGTCATCCCAAAATAGTGGCCACTTCCTTGTCTTTCTTCTCCTTAATTCTTATCTCCAGTCTCCTGCTATTTCCATTTACCCTTAAACCTTTGTCTGGCTCAGTCGTCGCGGATCTTTCTGTGTCACTGATCAAGTCTTGCAAAGCTGGGTAATGGCGGAATGAACTGCACCCTGGTTCCCTCATTCTCTCCACTATTACTAAATTTTCTTTTCTTACCTTTCCGTTTGCACATAAATCCCGTTCTGTATTTTATATACTTTTCCTCTTCGTCTTTTTTGCTTCTGTTACATGTGTTACCTTTTCGTTTTATTTCCTTCTTATTCTTTTTCTTTTTTCAAGAGTCCTACGGCGACAAGATAGAACTGGTGGTAGCAGGCTTGGTGAACTGAAAACTATTAATTGGTCTTGCATGATGGGCGGTACATTCTATATGGTCACTCTCAACTGGAATGGAATAGCAGCTGAGTTCAACAGTCGGATGTATGACTGGGCAGGCCTATTTAGGATTTTCGTTGCATATCGTAACCATGGAAGGGGTTAGAAAAGGTACTCTAAAGATCAGCTACTCCGCATCATCCTAATCAGATTACCGCGTCTGGTGGGTAACCATCTTTGCGACCAAAAAAGAAAGAAAAATAAGATTATTACAATTAAGCTTGGATTATGAAATGTTCGAACGCTAAGGAATAATCGAAATACCGCAGAAACAAGATCTGCCCACGTAGCTCAGGAACTGGAAAATTATCAGATTGATATTGCAGGTCTTTGCGAAACTAGACTGTTAGAAGAAGGATATACATATATATGTATATATATATGTTCTTTGTTAAAATAGCATAGAGACAACTGCTCCCAGTTTAAATGAGAGCAACATGTGATTTTATAATATTGTATATTTCTTTAATAATACAAAGTAAAGTAAATAAATGATAAATATATAATTAAATTATTTTTGGATTATATACAATAGCATTCAGCCTTGCCCCTTCAGTTATTCGTAATCGATCATGCAGAGACGATAGTTCAAAAGCACTTTTTTCTAATTCTATAAGCTTTTCTTTTATCCAGTTTGTCTTGGCTAAAACATGTTGATCGTCTCTTCACCGGCTTTCTCCTCAGCCATATTTATTATTTGTTTTTGGTGAAAACCGATCTAATCTTGCCCAAGAGTGAACTGACCCACTAATGCCGATTTTGTCACTTGTTTACACGACTGGGAACATAATACATATTTTAACGCATGCCAAAGTACAAATTGCTAAATCAGGATCTTGCTTGACAGTTAGAGTAGTATGTTCAATTTTGATATCTGAAAGACAGCAATCTTTGAGACTGTAATTATTTCTCGTGGCATTTCATTCTCCTAAATCAATAAAAAAAAACAAACATATCTATAATATTTACAACAATATGAGAATATACTATGATAGTATGATTAATTACATTGTGTGGGTGGAGGTATTCCTTATGTACTATTTTCACTTGCAACGTTTAAAAAATGGATAAAAAAAGAGAAAAAAACACAATACGTCTGAAATGCATTATTCAAAAATATGTATAAAAGATAAATAAACATAAAAGATGTAACATGCAAAAATGTGTAAAAAAAAGTGAAAACAATTGACAGAATAAAAATGTAAAAACACATAAAAAGATGATAAAATGTATAAAAGAGAACCAACCTAAATTTCGCCTGTGAGAGTGTGTCATAAACAGTTAAATTTAATGCATCTACAGTTCTTGTTTGGAACAGAGCAGCATTTAGAACAACGTCTGAGAATAAAATCAGCATAATATGTGTATGCATGAAATATTTGTTAAGTGTGCTAGTGAAAAGGGAACAGATTCTATTCCAAAATGTAGCAGTACCTTTACATGGTCCTCTTCTTAGCAGATTATAATAAACTCTTTAATATTACAGTATATTATGGAAACTCAGTATTAGTTTCATCGCCGTTCCACCATTATTTGCATTAAAAGTTTCATACGCCATAGCAACTGTTGGTTTCTAATTTTAGAAAAACTCACAGTATCCATGTGCGGTGGCACTGGTACAAATGTTACTATAGTTTGAAGATATAGTTGATTTCCAAATTCTCCAATGAATGACTTCATTATTAATATTTCTTTATTCATCTTATTGTTACAGATAGCGTTTAGGCGTTTATTTACTATTAGTTTTGCAGTATCCAGTAATCTAGTTAGATGCTCACATACTTCCGATATCATCTTAATGGACAGCACGCATGGGTTAACCATTACAGGAAAAAAAATAAAAATCTTTTGTTTAGTAAACACTTTTAAAAATCCCGGTCAGTATTACTGAAATGGAATTATTTTGTGTTGACGTTTGTATAATCTTTTAGGGAAAAAGAGAGAATGTTGAAAAAATAATTTTAATCAAACGTGTAGAAAACATGTATCTCTGACCTCGAGTGAAGTAAAAAACAACATAAGTGTAGATGATATTATCATCTCTGATAAGTCATCTCACATTTAGGTGTTATCCCTGACTTTGAGTGTTTACAAACAAATGAATGATACACAAGATGTTCACTTTTAAAGTTGTGTTTGCTTTTTCAGTCGTTTATTTCTAAAGTTTATTTCTTGAGCTAAAGAATTTTTAAGAAACGGTTTGTATCGACATTAGTTCCGTCATTGAGTGGATATAAAAACAATAGAAACATGTGATGAGTTGTACAAAATGTTGAGCTTGACATTGTTAGAAAGTGGTAAGTGAACCATGGGTCATAACGACTATGTAAAAAAATAACATGCATCCAGACGGTCCCACTATCTGTGCTGAGTCGTCAGATATATGTGTTAACTCTGACCTTGAGAGTCAACAAACAAATAAGTGGAAACCAGATATTTATCTATCGAGCTGGGGAATTCCTAAGAAAGTGTTACATTAGTTCTGATTGCGGGGGACAATAACAGCGTGTGTGTGTATTAGTAATCCTTAAATGAGCTAGAAAAAAATAAATTTTAAGCAGACCTCTCATTAGTCGGGTGTTACTCTTCTTTGAATAGAAGTTGTGTTCTCCTGTGTTCATGTCATCACTTATATTGTAAAATGGCTTCTACACAGCATCATGCTATATGAGTAACATGCCAGTACAGAAAACTTTATGCAATGTATCGAGTGGTAAATGATGATGATCGCTCACTGATGAACATAGAATGATTTATTACCATCTTAAAAGACTGAGTTATAACTCTCCTCGCGACTTCCGCTTTTGTCATCATTTCTCCATTTGTCGTTATTTTTTGACCTAAGTATACATAATTGTCTGCTTTTTCTATCTATTCCGAGTTTATTGTTATTCATGTACCTCGTTCCACGTTCGTCATAATTTTCGTTTTGTGTAGGTTTATCTTTAGTCCTATTTTACTCGAGTGCCCATTCAGGTCTGTTATCATCGACTGCTGTTCTTCTACATTTGTGCTGAACAAGACTATATCGTCTGCAAGTCTGAGATGGTTGAGATATTCACCATCTGTTTTAGTACCCGCTGCAGTCCAGTTCAAATTTTAATTTCGGTGAGATGGTATTGCCTTGTCTAACACCTCTTTTTACTGGAATTTTCTCCATTTTATTCCATCGATTTATCTGCATTGTAATGAAGCTATAGATGTTCTTTATAATTTTAATATATTTTTGTCATTGATTCCAATTTTGGTCGTCATTTTTACTTTTATTTTATGGCAAACGGTAAATATAATATGATTATGTACATCAAACCAAAAAAATACGCGATAAATTTTCATTAAAAACTAATCGCACATATTATTATCACGGCATTGTTATGTATTTATAAATGTTAAAATTAAATCAGCAAAGATGAGATGAAAATTGTGCACTTAGAACCATTGAGTTTTGGAAAATTTTGTTTATACAGATTTTTACCGGTATTATTTTATGTAAAAGATAAGAACCCTGAATTACTTGGTCGTAGGGCGCTAATATTTTTATTTTTACAATAAAAGTGTACTTTAAAACATGAAATAATATTTACTATCAAAACTAGTGCTTTGAGCGACACTTACTTTTAAAAAATACCTAGAAAAATGCCGACCTTAAAGGAGCGCCCAATCGAAATTTACTTAAGGGCGCCAAAAGTACGGAGACCGGTAATGGTGCTAGAAATACAATGATGTACGGCAAACCAATGAAGTGAAACAAGTGTAGAGAAGCGACTTTCGCAAGAAATACGAGAAAAAAGTTTGTCAATTCTACCGACGCATAATATGGTAAGAGGACTCAGACTGGGCAATTATAACGGGAGAGATAAATGGAAGAAAAATTCAATAACACGTGGAAACGTGGAGATGCCACTATCGGATGCGGAGAATTCTTGTTACCATATGATGATAGTCACGTCAAATAACGACAATCTGGAACATTTAATTTATGAGTTTATTTTCACATTTGATGTGAAGGTTATACGCCATTTGATCGAGTGGTTGCTTGTTTATGTGTATATATTAATCACAACGTAATTTTGTGTCGGGAGGAATATGAAAAAAAAAAAAAAAAACTGTTTTAAACTATGAAACGTTTTTCCGTTACGAAAGTTGTAATAGAAATTGATGCGCAGACTGTAAATTATTATTACGTTCTTCTATAGCCAACTGAAGACGAAGTTCGAAGGATTAAATGTCGCATGCTCATTTATATAAAGATGATGATTCTGAAGCATGCGTATTAAACTCTGAATGTACGCAGTCTTTGTGATAAATAAATATTTGTAAAAAATTTTTGAATTTAATTTTAAACTGCCAAAATTTTGAGATTAGTTAACACAGTCCAGACTTTCGAAAATTCCAAAACTGCGATATTTCCAATCTAAATTTCATTTGGTCAATTAACGTGTTTTCCCTGATAGCTTCGGTAAAGAAATTCAATCTTAAAATGCAAATAAAACTTACTAGTGTAAGAATTATTAAACACATATAAAAACATAGAATCTTGAAAAAATTCAATAAATTACTCGTATTTCGAAATGTTTTTGTCGCAGGGAGCCACGATTAATATTAATTTAGAACAAGTCAAACTTTCATCTGTTTAATTAAGAAATTAAATAACATTTAATAAATCAGTTAGTTTGTTAACTTTTTATCCATTAAATGTTTTCAGGTAGTTAACGGATTAGATTAAAAATGATCGCAGTAAGAAAAAAATACGGGACTCTTCTTTATTGCCTCCGATAGTTTTACAGGAAAAACATCACATTTTTTTCTTTTTTCCTTTTTTTGGGGGGGGGGGGGGTTACAAGGAAAAAATAATTTATTTCTCGCGAGATATTCCAATAAAGTATATATGCGGAAGTTCCCTCTTTAATAGGATATTTAAAACAAAACTGATGAAAACTGTCTTGAATTTACACTTCTTATAAAGATATACTACTCTCACAGCTTTATATATATATATATATTGTGTATATAATGGTAATGTGGTACAATTACATAGCTGATTGAATATGGATATAATAGTTTTAGCCTCCTATACCTTCAATATAAAATAAGATAATTTTTTACGATCGATTGGCGGGGAAGTAACACAAATAGTAACGCACCGTAATATTTGTAAACTGAATACCAACAACAGTTTTTAAATCAATTTCGCAGTTCTATCGAACCTAAATAAGTCGCTGTTCAGTATCAGAAAAATTCCCGATAAAAAGTGTGATAAACAGATAAAGGGAAAATTATAGACAAATGATAATGATACTTATAAAAGCGTTATTGATCGTTACTGCGATTATTTAAAAAGTTTCCTTCTTTTTCTTATTTTTTACTGAGAATTTATTAAATAACCGGACTAAAACAAGTGTATTTATACGTTGACCATTTTTGACTGCCGCTTCTAGTTACAATATTTGCAAATTGCTGTCGTTAATCTAGATTAAACACATATACATATTCTTATTCGATCGGATAGTGACGATACTTTAACCGATAATGTGCGCTTCTTCGTAAAATTAATGAAGTTTTTTTTTTCATTTTGAACTAGTTCAGTAATCGTGCGTAAGAGGAAGTTACTGGCTTACCTTGAAACTCCTGACCTACTTTGATGGGGCAGAACTAAAGTTTTCTTCTGCGCCGATCGACGGATCTTCTTTTTTTTGCAATCTCATATTATTTACCTTTTTTTTTTTATTTATTTATTTATTTTTTTTGGCACGAATGAGCAATATCTCATTGGTATACCATTGGTGGTTGTTATCCCAAACTAATGAAAAAAAATATAGGAAAGAAAAACAACGAAAAAACAGTGAATTAATTAATCCAGCGGAACAATTACTCCAGCGGAACTTCAGTACCATCTATAACTCTGAAAGGATGTGGTTACTGAATAATACTCTGTAAACATATCCTTTCGGAGATACAGAAAGCATTGCGTCTCTTTTTCATGAAGCTACATTTAAATATACACTTGAAGTTTCGCCGAACGTGTCGCTGCTTGAATGTTGAAATGCCTCTTCGAAGTCCATCAGTGCTACCAATAACTCAGTAAGGTATGTGGATGATAGTAAAACAACATCCACGAAATCTTTACTGAGCTATTGGAAACACTGTATGTGCAAGATATCAAGTTTACCTGTGAAACGTTTTAATCGTTACCATTTTTCCGCGAATATCTTTCCCGTACAATACAACAATGTAACCACAGACAAATTAGAACGGTATGCGACGAATATCAGTTCAGCCCATGCGGAACAGCTGCTACATGTACTATTCCGAATTATATATATTTTTTAGGCGCGAGGAGGCGCATAATTAAGGAAAATAGTTAAAAGGCGGTTATTAGAATTCTCATTTGTTTATTCTAATTTATAATTAATCTTTGTAAATAAAGTATGACAAGCGTGCCGGGTGCTCGCATTGCGGCACTGCTCCTCAATATATTTAAAGAAAAAAAAAAAGAAAAAGCAATACAGCAGAATGAGCAAAAGTGTACAAAAATTTTAATTTCATATATTACGTTAAAATTATTTATACTACCCATTTTTTAACCGACTTCAAAAAAGGAGGAGGTATTCAATTCGACTGTATTTTTTTTTTTTTTTTTTTTTTTTTTTTATGTGTGTTACCACAGAACTTTCTTCTAGATGAACCGATTTTGATGATTCTTCTTTTATTTGAAAGGTGGCGTTTGTCATGTGGTCCCATTTAAATTTGATCAAGGTCCGACCGATAGTTTTTGAGTTATCCTTAATAATGCGGGAGATTGAAGCTTTTTGGATGCTTTTCATTCATGATTGTTTTCACCGTCGGATTAGATTTTTGACTTAAAATACTATAAATTTGCCAAATTACCATGGAAATGTAGCTTTTGGTGTTTTTACCGTGGAAATAAATGTTTTAATTTAATTGAATAAAAATGCACTAAAAAGTAAAAAATAAAATGCTTTTTTACAAAAAATAAATACCGACTTCAAGGTTTATTATAAAAATTTAAAAATGCACTAAAAAGTAAAAAATAATTACTCCCGATAAAATATATATATCAGAGTGATATAACTTAAGGTGATATCGTAATTCTTATACAACATTAATTTTTTGGAGTTGGAATTAAATTCATGTTAGGAACAATTTAATCAACATTTAATGCAGTTTTTAATTATTCTTTTAATATGAATTTGATGCCAACTCCAAAAAATTAATGTTGTATAAGAATTACGATATCACCTTAAGTTATATCACTCTGATATATATATTTTATCGGGAGTAATTATTTTTTACTTTTTAGTGCATTTTTAAATTTTTATAATAAACCTTGAAGTCGGTATTAATTTTTTGTAAAAAAGCATTTTTGTACTTATTACATATCTATTTAAATATTACACGTAACAAAAGTAATAATTTAAATATCCAAGTAAAATAACACACAGAGTAAGAAACGATGTTGAAGTAAAAAAGGAATAGCAATAGCCAAAAAGCTTTTATGAAAAATAAAACAAGAATCATCAAAATCGGTTCATCTAGAAGAAAGTTCTGTGGTAACACACATAAAAAAAAAAAAAAAAAAAATACAGTCGAATTGAATACCTCCTCCTTTTTTGAAGTCGGTTAAAAAGAGAGAATTATTCAACAAAAAAAAAAACAAAAAGAAACGGAACATAAGGAAAAGACTATTGATAAAGCGTACATGTGGAGTGTATCCTATTATTACGCGATGACGAAATCATGTGTGATATCAAAAAATCTTAAAGATCGATTTGAGGCTGTTGAAATATGTGGATGGCTGCTGCGTATGATGAACATTGCACACAGAAGAAAAGAAATTTATAGATACATGATAGATGAAGAAAGGAAGCTGATAAAAGTAATACAACAAAGAAGAGACCGACTTTTGGAGCATATACTCTACGTTATAACACCTTCACGACTACAGGGAAGAGGAAGCGAGAAGGACTTCGGATTACGTAGACAGATGAAATAAAAATTAAAACGTAAATGACATATAAAACAATTAGGAACACAGCGCAAGATAAAGAAAAGATGGAAACGATAGTTGGTTAAGCTGACAGGAGCAAGCTCTTAACATAGATTATTTTTTTCTCTTTTTTTTGGGTTTGTCTACAAGGACATTGACCCAAGGACAAAGAAAAAAGGACGCAAGAGACTCAGATCTTTACACGATCAAAGATAGCCGACAAAAAATTATCAAGAGCCTGGACAACAGAAGGAGAAGCAAGGGAAAGAATGAACGAAGCACTGTATGGAGTAGGAATACCAATTTATAAAAGGGAGGAGTAGAAAGCAGCTTGATCGGTTACAAGAGATGAACAGCCGAACATTATGTGATCGAGATCACACACAAATTGGATATTGGAGGGGTGCCAATAAAGAAACGGCACAAGAGAGTAACGGAAAAGCGAGGAAGGAAGCAAACTGTGCCCAAAGCGCAGGCGGCAGCTCACAGAGATGTTGGAGCGACGCACGGAAGGAAAGTCAAGAAACCAGGAGAAACGAGGAAGGGAAGGCTGAATAGACAAAAAAAAGGAATCCGGGCTGGAGAAAGAGGAGACGTAAGAGTCAAACCATAGTTTGGAATGAGGTAATATTGGAAGAAGAGAAAACAAGAAGAAACCTACCGGAAGAGGAAGATAACCGAGCGAATGAGTCAACTTACTCTTTACCCTCAATTCCGGCATGATATCCAAAAGAAGTCCGTTTGGATTAAGTGAGAAAGGAAAAGATCATGAATCAAGGAGCGAATAAGAAGAATAACGTAATCGATTGAGTGAGAAGGGAGAGGAGATGCGATAGTCTGCAGCACGCTTTGAGCATCCGACAGGATAAGGATATTGCGAGAAACAGGAGAGGATCTGATAAAAAGAAGGGCACGCAGAATAGCTCCGCATAGAAGATTGTGCAAAAGGAGGGAAGTTGATGAATATATGGTATATTTCTGTTTATGTATAATATTTCAAAATATATACATATATATATATATATATATATATATACACACTAATTATAACATTTAGAAATATATTTGGCAACGTAGCCGGTAAAAATTATTATTAAAACAAAAGCAATCTTTAATAGTCGCATTATAGTGCGACAAAAAATCGGTACACGCATTTTCCATACATTTGAAATGCATTCATATCTCGAAAACGACGTTCGCTGTCATTTCTGTACATCGTTCTTTTTTTTTTTTTTTCTAGTTCATTTTGCGCAATCATAAAAATATTTTCATCGATATTATGTTAATTTTTATAAAAGTATCAATTTAACAGAAAAATGCGAACCGATCACGGATCTATTCTTAGATTACAGTTTCCAAATATGTTACGCTGTGTAATTGTTTTTTTTTTTTTTTTTTTTTTTTTACTGTGCATTTTAAATTAATAAATTTCTACAGTGGACCGCATAATAGTTGCTGTAAAAGTTTTCATTATTATTCTTTAACGCGGAACCAGCTACGGCGCGTGTTAGATTAGTTAACTGTGTTTCGTTCGGGTATGATAAAACTTCCAAACATTTCACTTATACTGAATATTATAATGTCCATAGTTGACGCGTTAAAAAAAAAAGAAAGGCACTTTAAAAAACTTTGACAAATTATAAAATTCGCGGATATTGCGTCAAGTGCACACGAAGTATTTTAGTAGAAACAGAAAGTGTAATTTCTTTTTCAATATTATTTGATTAAAATTCATACGCGTATTTCATGTATTTTACCAGGAATACATGCAATTCTTGGCCATTTAATAATAATAATAATAAACAGTTTCGGTAACAATCAATATTTTTTTTCCGACAATACACGCGTTATGCAGTTAAACTTTATAAATTTTTATTTGAAATATTATACAAACGGCCTAAACAGTTACTCAGTTTTTAGTATTTTGCCGCTAAAATTGTAAACTTTACATGTTTTCATTAACATTGCAATTGAAAAAAAAAAGGATGGTCAATAAAATTGTCTAGGCATCGTACAAAATGTCGAGATTTCACATGCTAGTAGTGGTACATATACTTACATGAATATAAATCTAAAAATATGCATTCGTAAATATAAGCGGTTTTAGTTTTACTTACGTATCGCGATATATAAATAAAATGTATTACGCAACACGATTTTTTATAAATATTTCTTAGACATTTAAAAACAATTAAACACCTACGGTGACTAGAAAATTCGTTTTAGTATTTCCATAATTTTACCTTCGTCGAATGCATTAAAAATCACCTGAAAAATTACTTAGACAAAATTGATCGTCGACGTTTCGCCTCGTGCTAAAATATGTATTCGATACGTCGTTACGTGTTACATGTGGAGAATCGATTTGTATACTAATTGCATACCTACGACACGAATGTACTATCGGAGGCAGTTGATCGGTTTTCGAATTAAATGAAAGCGGAAGTTAGTAATCAATTATATCGGCTGATAACGATTTATTCGGTGGCGTTACTGTACAGGTCATAAAAAGGTATTCATCAATGCTGTCGTCGGCAGTTGAGGCACCTGCCATCGAGTTAAAAAATGTAGTTTTCCGGATTACTATTAAAACTTTTATTTTATATCGCGAATACCATCACATCCGTGGAAGAAAACATTATAAATTTCATATTGGAATTCCGATGTGATTTGGAAGATTTCAAAAAAATCTCTCAGAGGACGATAACTTCTTCACAGCCAAAAGTGAATGATTCGGTGATTTTACCACGTGCTGCAGCATCGCGGTCAGATGTGCAGATAGCGTGTTTATGAATTTACACGAAGCGCTATCAATTATTGTTGCAGAAATAAATTATTTCCTGCGATAAAATGAGAAATGACTAACGAGACAAGATTTCCTCGGTTAAAGCGAGAAAAATCGATTTTTACATTTTATCGAATTACTTATTAGATTTAGCTCGTTCACTTAAGTGTCCTTCTAAGCCAAAAACCAGAAAAAATTAGCACTCCCAGAAATTTTCCGATACAACTGAAAAACATTTAAGCCATTTTAAAAATAAGACTTCTTTTCCTAATACTTCCAACCTCTCAGATTCTGACCCACCCTAGATTTCTCATCAGACAGCTCCGAACCATACAACTGTCTAATTTTACCTGTAGGGAACTTCAGCAAGCTATCTATTCTACAAAAATTGGAGCAATAGGAGCAGATAGCTTCCATTTACAAACTTTGGAGGGTTCCGACATCGCATGCTACTCTCTTCCTTCATCTTTCTACATTTTATCTGCAAAACTTTATGCCCTTTACCTGGCTGTAAACTACATAGCCTCTAAAGAAAACTGCAACCAGAAATATCTGCTACCAACCGACTCCCTATCTTCACTATTGAGTCTACAAAACCAATGAGTAAATCAACAACACTCCCTCGCCAAAAATCTCAAACCCGTCTTTGCATGTCACCTTCGCAAGGATACCCTCGGCCACAAAGGCATACCGGACTGTTACCTAGCTGACAAAACCGCAAAACAAAGTACTATAAACTTTCCAATTCCCTTAACTGATTTCTCATGCACCATCAAATTTCAACTAAAAGAACGATGACAACAACTTCGGTCACTACCATCCTAGAAGCTTCTATTGGAAAATGGAAATCAAACCTCTCAGTCGATAGAAGACACCTGGTTGTTCCCTGCACAAGTGCGCCTTGGCCATGCTACTCTCATACACGGCCATCTCTCTACTCGCACCCCTCGGCCTCAGTCTAACTGCTCAGCCGCTCCGATTTCTATTCGTCACCTTCAAGTTGATTGCTTAGGCACACTTTCACAGCGTCAAAAAGCATACAAAAGCTTCTCCAGCACATCACTCCTAGAAGACTCTGAAAACTCTTCAAGTTTCTCCAAGATACGACCCCCAAAAATTAAATTTACCTGTCGTGTCGCTAGCCTATGATGCTGTAAGCGCGTATGGAAAAAATAATAAAAAAAAACATATATATATATATATATATATATATCTATATTGAAACAAGGCTTACGCGTCAAATGTTGTCTTACTTTTTATCCATTTACATACACAGATACATATTACTATAATTCATTATTAAATACGGAGAATTTGGCCGCTTCTTAGAATTCCCAAAATTTGCTATTTAGACTAAAAACGACACTAATCAATTAAAAAAAAATAAAAAAAAAACATAAAATGGAAGTTTTGGGGAAACGGCGTGTTTTTTTAATAATAGCAAAAATTTTAATAATTTTCGTTAATTTTTCGTTCGAATTCTTTCGGTTTATGCAGTTATTACGCTACACATTTTAACGAGGACGCGACAAAAACCCCAGCCGAATCCCCATAAATGTTCTGGAAATTAGAATTGCTATTAAAGTTCAACCCGTTTGTTAGAAATTATTAAATAAAACCGTACATTAGTAAGCAATAGCTAAGTAAATATAAAATATATATTATACTTATCTCTGAAACGTTTTCGGGCAAACAGCATCTTCAGCTGAAAAAAGAAGAGAAAGAATAAAAAAACGCGAACATAAACCGAATAATTACGACGGAAGAATTATAAAAAATGTTAACGCACACCTTTATCACATCTCCCTATTCGTATATTCCCCTCTGCCGATAGTTTTTTCTCATTTTAATTTTTTCAAATTTTTTCAAGTTTTTTCAGTCGTTTCCTCATATAAATATCGCTGGCTTCGCTAGTATAACCATTATTTAATTTCAAATTGAGTCGGGAACGACTTGAATCCGGAACGAGGTAAATATCTTGACCTCTGGTTTGATCGGTGAACCTTAGCTATTTGGCTACCGCGCTTCTTTGAACCATAAATTCTGTCCGAAAAATACTACATCAAAGCGGCCAGTACCGCTAGTATGGATATTTTATTAGGAATAAGATTTGTCCTAAAACCTGGAGTTTACAGTGCAGAAGTACACGGCATTACGATAAGCAGAGTATTACACTGTTTTAAAATCACAAGCGAGAGATTCGACAGTAGCCGTTATTAACGCCAATGACGGAAGAACTCCAGTCGAATGAGATACATTATTAATAGGAAAAGAAGGAGATATCTTAATGTATAGGAATAAAATGGACCACATTTTTTATATTAGCTGGCTTCTCTGTTAACACTTAAATTGCACACTAATTAAGATTTTGACATCTTTAAACTACTCGTATATTTTTCTATAAAAAAAATCCCCATAAATAGTGAATTCTTATGTAAAATTTTCCGAAGAATCGATTGGCGTGATGTCGTAAAAAATAAAACACAAAAAATTGACTTGTTTATAAAAATCGCAAATAAACAAACAAACTTTTTTGAAAAATTTTTTTTTTTTTAAAAGGTCGAATCTTTTTGTTAATGATAGGTAATGAAAAAACCAATGCGGCATTTTTAAGGACTATATTTTTATGAAAAAAATGCATTAAATAATATTAACTATTTTTCCGGACACCTTGAATATAAACATTTTTCAAAAATGCGATTTTCACTTGATCGATTTTTTTTCGCTAAAAAAAAAAATATGTAATAAACAATTTGATGGAGAATACGTTTGGTTTATAATTTTAGTAAGAAAAAATATTAGTTTGATAATTAAAAATTTGTAAATATATCATTTATTATTTTGTACGTGCAAATAACATAAATAAATAAAAAGTCTTGTTTAACTTCCATTTATTGAAAGTAACGGAGTCATAGAGTACAACTCTATATAAAAATAGCGTCAAGAGGGTTTTTTCTTTTTTTTCTTTTTGGCTTAGCGAGAAATCATTCGGCCACTGTCGAAAAGGGGTTATAATGTTGAAGAACAAAACTATTGTGCATAATAATAAAACTAATTCTTTCGCTGCAAATTGCCGCAATCCACACATAGAGCTGTTCGCTGCTCATCGCACATAGGCCGGAAACAGTTAGGGCACTTCGAACGTGTACGCGCGCTTACATCGGATCTGCAGAAGTGGCATTTCACGCATGTATCCTGGCGAATAGCTACGAGATTCTGTCGCATAGGCTCTTCCTCCTCTAGCAGTTCCGCGATCCCTTTTCTAATGGAGTTCTGCAAGCTTCTAATTTGTAAACGACGTCACAAGTGTGGCTCGATGAGACTTTTCGCGAGGCTCTTCAGGAAATATGAACGAACGTTGGATTCGTATCAAACAGACTATGAAGCATAAACGAGTTTATGCCTGCGATGTCCAACATATTATGGAAAAAGTGCAAAGGCCATCTTCGAGTACGCCTTGCTGTTGAGTACATATGACAGTTTTTATCCATAGCGTCTGTAGCATCTTTATATTTATTACATGTCATAATGATTTCCGGTTAATACTATTGTCGACGATGGCGTGAAGACAATAAACGAACAATGCTATTTTTTTTAGGAACGTAAGAAACAAGTGTCAAATCTTTCGTGTATACAAACTGTGAACTTCGAACCGCGGCGGGAGTTTTAAGCGTTATCGGAAAGTCTCTTTTATTTTATCTTACAGTACCAACACAGTCGTTCACTAAGGTCATGAAAAGCGCATAGAAGTAAAATAATTATCTAGAGTTTTGGTGCGACAGGATTGAGCGATGTTTCCTTTCTCTACTGAAGTTTTAATAAAATATGTGGGAACGCTGTCGTTATCTTATAGCGTAACTTTGCCAACGTAACATACACCCGCTATGCGTAGAATCGTTTAACATATAAATAAGCAAACCGTATTTATCGGGTTTACTTTTCATACATATACACATATACGGAATGGACACATGCCTCTGAAAGAAATTAACTGCTTATCAATCGTTACGTTGTTAGAAAGAATATAAAATTATTTGTACACTTATCGTCAAAATAAGATTTTTCAAAAAAAAAAAAATAGAAAAAATAGGCATTACCTTCACAATTTTAAACTCCACACTAATGCGAATTCGCACCTTCTTCGTCTTTACTTGCTTTTACGAGGAAGGCAAACATCTAGCTGAGGCTCGCTGTTGTGCTATCGAATTATACCAGCGGTTCCCAAACTTTTATGATCGCGGAACGCTTATAAAATCAATTTTATTTTATGTAACCCTTAATGCCAAATGAAAACTTAACACAAGTAGTTGTTGATATGTAAACAAAATATGATTGTTTTTTTTTTACTTACAACTTTTACTACGATTATTCCACATTCTATTAACATAATAAAAGGTATCGCCATTTCAAATATGTAAATAAAAGTTATTTGATAAAAATTTTTAAACAAATTATTGTGAAGAATGAAATTGGTTCACTGTTTCGTTAATAATGTTTTTTTATAGCTTAGTTTAATATCCGACAGTTATATATGCGTACAACATTCCGAATAGCATTTAATTTACTTCTGAATTTATTTTTCGTTTATGCATAAAAGCCTGTTTGGCATCTGTACGTTGTTATGAAAGGGAGCAGAGTGAAAATAGCCTTCTCTTGGCTACTTGAGGATATATTCATTTTTAATGCTAACCCAAAACTCGTTGATTTAAATGTGTCTTTTAAAGCAGTCGAACTCTGAATATCAATGAGTGATTCATATTCCAGCATTGATAAAGTTTCAGATTTATCTGTATTGATAAATAAATTCTGTACTCAGTCGATGTGCCATTTTCGGTAATCGGGAAGTATTCTGACAAAGATTTTAACAGGTTCGCCAAATGTTCACTAATGATGGTTTAAATTTCAGTTGGTAATTCTATCATGTTTCCTTGTAGAATTACACTTAAAAATGAAAAACATTCAACATTGTTTTTTTCCATGCAAGAAATCCAGAAATGTAGTTTCCTTTTCGGAGCTGTTTTTTTTTTCTTACCATGAGCCGTGTATAACTGCATAGGTCATTACGGCATACTATATGCCAAGGTTTGGGCGATCGTTGTGGGAGCATTGGTGAGGATCTTTTTTAAAGAAAAATTTAGGTTAAATGATGAGCGGGATGTTGAAAATTTAGTACACGTGGAAAGAATATGATGAAATGAAGTATCAACACGTTCGGGAACAGAAAGGGCAGGTTGTGGGAGGCAAAGTGCTGTGAAACACGTAGTCGTGAGACAAAGTGCTGTGAAACACGTAGTCGTGAGACAAAGAAATGTGCCCAATTCTTAAGCGATTAATTATAAAGTCGCGCCGGGACATATCCTCTGGTGGCCATCAAGGCTCAGTTGATGGTTTTATCGATCTTAAAAAGGTATTTTGAGAAGCCCAGTGTGACCTCCATTCCTGCTTAGACTTATGTTGGAGTAGTCTCTTTATCGATGCTGGTTGGGCGGCATCTGGGCTCACCGGACAGTAAGTTGCTGCCTGTGCAGCCACGTCTACCCTTTCATTGCCAGACACCCCAGTATGACCAGGAACCCATAAGTATGACACGTTGCAATTATCTTTCATGAGGCCAACCATGATCTTTTGGCAAACCAGTAGGTCTTTTGGTTGCGAGCTGTGTATAGAATAGAGAGATGCTATTGAATCTGTGATTATGAGGACTTTCTGTGGGTGGGGATTAGTTAGGTAGATATGCTGTAAACAATACAAGATACCGTATAACTCAGCGTCGAGTATTGTGCACCAATCACCTAGTCGAAATGATTGGACCGAGTCAAACGCCTCGAAAGAACACGCTGCTGCTGCCTGGAGTGATGCTGTATCCGCCTTTGTGACATCAGTATACACTGGCATATAGTCAATATACCTATCGATAGTTTGTTTTGTTTTTTCGAGTGTATCTTGTAAGCTGTTTGTTTGAGTATAGGTAAGAAGGGCTATATTTATGTCTACTTCTAGGTGATCCCATGGTGCTAAAAGATTAGCTGGGTGCATTATGGGGAATTTTATATTACTTTGGCGTAAGAAGTGAGGATTCCTCGTAATGGATCATTTGGGAACCACAAGGGAGGAGGATGGTTGGAAGGAGAGTGAGACTGGTTGCGTTTATGATAAGTAAGGGCATCAAGTTGCGAATAGTAACTCCTGTAGAACAGAAGAGGTGGGACACCACACAAGGCACATATGCTAAGAGAAGGAGAAGTCCTGCGGACACCAAATATTGTTCTGAGAGCAGTATAATGAATGGGATCTAAAGAATTTAGGACGGTTTGTTTGGCAGATGCATACACCTGGCACCCATAGTTGATTCGGGATAGGATTAAAGCTTTGTATATACTAAGAAGTAATTTCGGACGGATATTGTATTTTTTATTGGATAAGTTTTTTAAGATAGCCATGGACTTCGAAAATCCTGTTCTCAAGTTAGCCACGTGGGAACACCATGATAATTTTGAGTCAAATAGGAGACCAATGAATTTGACATTTGGTTTAAAAGGAATTAGTGCGTTATAAAGATTTAAGGTTATGCCTGGGGTAATTTGACGTCCTCTAAAGAAATCTAGGCACACAGTTTTGGAGGAAGAGAAGATCATGCCGTTGTCATCGGACCAGGACTGTATTTTAAGGATCGTTTGTTGGAGTATGTTTTGGGCGTGAAGTGGAAGATTAGACGATAAGGATATGTTTAGGTCGTCGATGAATAGCCGGGCTGAAACGGGCGGTTTAATGCATCATTTATGTAGAATATGAACAAGGTTGCGCCTAAGGCAGAGCCTTGTCGAATTTCATTCTCTGATGGAAAGATTTGTAATATCGACGAACCGATTCTCACATTAAATGTCCGGGTGTACAAAAAACTTTGTATGTAATTTCCTACATTACCGGTTATACTGACAGACATTAGTTTCTTTAATAATCCATGCCGCCATATTCGATCGAAAGCTTTTTCAAGATCGAAAAAAATGGCATAAAAGTGTTGTTGATTCTGGAAACCTGTTAATATTTGCCTTTGAAGGCTTAGTAAATGATCGACTGCAGACCTTCCTGTACGCCCTCTGGCTTGGGCCAAGGAAAGGATAGTATTTTTCTCTAGGATAAAGAGAAGGCCTCTGTTTACCATTTTTTCTAGTACTTTGGAAATTACACTTAAAAGGGATATATAGGTCTATAATTCGCTGGGAGCGTGGACTTTGGTTTTAGGATAGGAATTATTGTGGCTAATTTCAAACAGTCTGGGATACTACCTGTTGTCCATATTTGATTATAAATGAGGAGTAAAAAGGTTTTTGAATTTAGAGGAAGATACTTTAGCATAAATGGATGTATAGAATCGGGTCCGGGTGCATTATTGGAACTGTGGTATTTTAATTGGAAGTTAAGTTCTGACATTGTAAAGTTGCAATTATATGGATTTACAGAAATTAAATTAAAATTTATTGGTGTCCGTTCTTGTATGGATTTTTTACTTCAAAAGGTGGAGGAATAGGAACAGGAAGAGAACTCTGTACAGTAATGTTGAGCAAAAGAATTAGCAATATCTTGCGAGTTGGATATTACTGTGCCGTTGCTGATAAGTGATGCAGGAATGGGATTAGAATTAACACCGTTTGTACTTTTTATTTTTGCCCATACATTGTGGTTAGGATTCGGAAATGGATGTTATAAAGGTACACCGGGATTCTTGCTTCTTTTTACGTTTGTTGATTTTTATTTTCTTAATGCTCTTTTACGTTGGCAGATAGCGACTGCTATTTCATTGCACCACCATGGGACCTTTCGGGGACGGCAGCAAGATAAAGATTTAGGAATTGAAACGTCAGCAGCTATAAATATAGCATTAGTAAGCGTGGTTATATTAGCTGTTACGTTTGATGAGGGTTGACTTGAAATAATAATTTTTTCCGTATATGACTTCCAGTCCGCTTTGTGGAATCTATAACGAATCTTTTGAGGAGAGTATTGCATAGGCGAGGGAGAAATAGAGTGGATAATGATTGGGAAGTGATCACTTGAACAAGTGTCTTGGAGCACAGCGGAGCATAATTTTGGGAAAATGGATGGAGAAACAATTGCTAAGTCTATGGTTGAAAATGTATTGTGTGAAGCGCTGAGGTAAGTGTAGTCTGGTGGTGGGAGGATTACTAGGCCATTATATAATATCAGTTTATTGATTATGGAGCCATGGTTATTTATTGATGATGCACCCCACAGAGGGGAGTGAGCTTTGAAGTCTCCAAGTAGAATTACTGGAGCCGGAAACTGGGTTAGGAGAGTCTGTAGTTCGTTTAGGTTAATAGGGACATTTGGGGGGAGGTAGCAGTTACATATTGTTATGGGGGAAGAATAAATGTGTTGCAGATGTACGGACACTGCTACCGACTGTAGTGATGTATTAACGTTGATGCGGTTTACTGGGACTGTCGTATGAACAAGGGTTGCTACGCCTTCACTAACTCTACGACCTCCTTCGCTATCATGTTGGAAAATAACGTAGTTTTTCATTGAAGGGTTGTTTGACTATTTTAAGTGGGTCTCTTGTAGACACACCACTAATGGGAGATGATAGGAAGTTAGCTGTCGCAATTCAGCAAGTTGGTCGTAATAACCTCTGCAGTTCCATTGCATGATAGCTCTTTTGCTTGCCATTGTTATCAAAAATTATTATTCATTATATGGAAAATGGGTAACTATTCATTGGCGCTGGCTACGCTTTTCATGAGGACGCTCGTCTTCGGACGTTGTTGTATATCGTTCCGATAACTTTCTGATGATTCGGGAGCAGCGACTCTTTATGGATCTACCGATAAGAAAGGATTTGACTGTTGCGAGCATGTGTATTAGTTCATCGTAACGCTTTGTGTAATTAGCTGCATAAGTGATGTACTTCGGGTGAGTTGCTACTGTTTTGATGAACATTTTAAATTCTTCAAGCTCCATTGCCCCTTCAGTGACGTCAATTGGCTCTGCCGTTGGTTGTTCTTTGCATGTCTCTATTGATGGAGATTTTCCTTCTTCAGCTAATCGCTTATCGTAGGGAGTCGGCCGCTTAGGCAGCGGCTGGGCTGGGAACGATAAAGGTGTCGGATCATTGAGCGCTTCTGGGGACCTAGGGTGGGGCCGTTTTGGAGGACTTGTATCTATGGTCACCTCCATTTCCAAATCTTCATTTGGATTCTTTGAGATTATTTCGTCCGTGTTGATGGTGCTCTCTGATTGGGATGGGTTGCTGCCATTATTTTGTCTCTCCCGCAGTAAATATGGTTGTTATTTTCCTTGTAAAGATTTCGGAAAGATGAGCTAATTTCATAAGCCCAAATAGATCCGTTGTTATAAAAAAAAAAAGAAGTTGTTTTAGGCGAAGAAATAGACACCAAAACAAGAACGCAGTTTTTTGTGACTACTAATAAGGCTCTTATCGACAGCGGGTATTTGATGTAAAGGGGAACGGGCTTCATAATTTACTATTGAACGAAATATATCAAAAACAACAACGCTTTTATTTTTTAATTTAAATGTTTTTTTCTTATCTTTGGCTATTTCTATTTTTTTCCTGTTTTACGAAAAATTTTTGGCTTATTCTTTGCTTTCCTAGTTGGAAGGCAACTCTGATGATTTTCTTGCGGAACCCACTTTGGGAACCACCGGTCCATAATATTATAGAAGGAATTATCGTGGCGGAAAATACTTTCACCGCTGCTTAAGAAATATCAGGTAATGGGAAAAAACGGCGCGGTGTGAATGGTGTCGCGAAGAAAGCGCACCGCGAATTAAGGGCACAAAAGGAAATAATATTCCGGGCATATTGCAAGATTTTAAACCTCGGCATTTTGTAGGGGAGATTAATCTTTTGTAATTTTCAAGCTGGAGGATAAAATCTTTTTAACTTCTAGTCGGGCTGTGTCGGGTGCTCCGCGTAAGTGTTTCTTCTGAAACCCTGGCATTTACTTGATCTTTGACCAAACGATCACCCTATCTTTGTTTCTTCTAAATTCCCCATAAGCCCGTATTCCTATTATTCTCCAAATTCGCTCCTTAATTTCTAATTTATTTGCATCCCATTCTATTGTAGTCGATCTACTACGGATTCCCCCGGTCATTGCGACACTCCTGGCAACGAGTTGGTTGACTCGTTGGCACGTTCGGCGGCGATAAATGGTCTATTCATTAGTAGATTTCATGCTCAAACTCTCTACTGTCTCTATTATTCATGATTTCTGGACCGGATTTTATCCTTCATTCTTTAGCAATCCTCGATCCTTTTTACTATACAGCCCTTTCCTTCCTCTCTTCCCTAGTTTAATTTTCTCCCTTACCTTAGTCGTTCGATTATTTCCTCTATAGTTCGCCCGCGGTTCAATCATATGATTTGCTTCCAGCTTCTCTTTACCGTTTTTCTCTTGTTCGATCACCTTTGTGTTGACCCTCCAGAGCTCAATTATACCTGCGATGCGAATCACGTCTTGTTCGAATGCCCCTTTATTTCTTCCGAACTTGCGCTACCCTGTATTCTAATCTTTTGCGCATTGGACTCCTTATAGTGGCCACGCCATCCTTGCAATCCCCTCTCTCAATATAGTTCCTTTTCTAGCCTCCTTTATCTCCTCAATGTCTAATCTTTTCCTTATATAATGTACAATAATTCCCTGCGTTGCGTAAGTTTTACTGTTGATGTGCCCAAAAAATTAAATTTAAAAAAAACAAAAAAAAGCGGAAATTTTTCTAATCATTTTAGGTACTTTTATTATTTAACCAATTAAAAAATTTCGACGTAATGTTGATTCACTCCGATCGCAATAACCAGGTTCATCATATCTCACAGTTCTGATCATGAAGCTATTAGCTTCGAAACGCGTCAATGGTTAATTTTAAATGCATTCTTATTTGATAAAAGTGTGTACCTATGTGAATTATTCATTTAATAAGTAATAGAAAGAATTTGTTCATCAAATTTTAACGTCACTTTTTTTCTTTCTGTTCCTTTTCTTGATTTTTAAAATTTCCTTTTCTAGCAGAATTTTCGATGCTTTTTTATTACTACATACAACGGGTTTTTTAAAGAAATAATTTTTTTTTTTCAAAATTTGGAACTGAAATTTATTCGCATCGATTAAATAATATCGATGTTGTAAAATGTGACATTTTCCCGCTAGTAAAGATTCATACATCTGGGCTTGTTGATAAACTGGAGTTGGTCGTGTTTATCATTAATGTGTGTGTATGTGTGCTACTCTATTGCAACTTATCGAACGCTGCCCTGTAGCTGTTTAAACAAAAATAAGTAATGACGCAATAATTCCAGTAAATCTAATTTCATTTTCAGAGCAGAATTCAAGTGGTTTCTAAACTTCCGTCTGTTTGTTGATTAGTTACGGAAAGTTCAATTTTATTTTTAAAGATCTGCAAAAGCAACGGTCAAAAAAAAAAAAGACTACAAAAAGCGCATTGTCTGACGGTCACAATAACTTTCTTCTCTTCTAAATTTTTTCTCAGCATTTGCGCAAAGCACACCGCGTGTGGGACTGTTGACAATTAATAATGGTTTTTAATTTTTTGCGGAAGAAAGTTCAGTGAATGGAAACACTTTGGGAATTTCCTACTGTGATAATTTCGCTTCTCGGACGAGGCTCGCCGTCCAAGTACTGAGATTTTTTCACTCTCCTAAAGACATGTGATTCAGCTCATCTGATTTTCAGGCACGCAGATGAACCATCTCATTACAACTTTGAGTGCAAATCATTTAACTCCTTATTTTTTATGTATTGCAAGTATTTCGAGGAAATAATTCAATTCTGCAACATCTGCGACGGTAAGAAAACTCGGCTGACCAAAACGAGAAAATGCGGTTAACTTCGCGAACAAATCCACAGATCGGAACAATAACACGTATATGTATATTAGCTCTTATTAAAGTGTGATAATTATTATTCAAAAATAAAGGATTGTTTTAACAGAGTCGACGTTCATGGCCTAGCGATAGTCAATATCTCGTTATAAGTACGTTAGCTAAATGAAAATGCTACGGATTTCTCTTCATCATTTCCAGCCTATCCAGCCGAGTTATTCTTGACGATCGGCGCTGTTCTTAGTTGCGGTTTATCAAGACTACGGGTAGTTAAGCGGACAGTCCGAACTGCTTTCGAAAAAGTTCTTTATTGAACGTTTCGCGATTTTTAATATCTTCCAAATAGTCTGAAGCTAACCGGACACTGAATGTTGGTTATGCCAGAGAATTATTTGAGCGGAAGTAAAGGGATGGCTCCTAAGTAGAAAGCAACCGGCCTCAATATTCTCACCAGATCCATTAGGTTTAGAGTATATTATGAAAAGCTTAATTTCACAATCCGTGATACATATATACCGGACTTACTTTAGTTTTTATTAAGTTTGACACTGGACACATTTTTTAAATATATATATATATATATATATATTTGTAGCGCTAATTATTGCTATAATTTTTGCGAGACTTCTTCTTAATCAAATTTATGGCATTTTAACTTATTCTAATGGAACTTGGAGTGTTCTCTATTGCGCCAGCTGTCATGTCGTGCATGAAATCCTTTACCGTCGATTCTGCATCCGATGCGATTCTCACTCGAGTGCGTTTGCCATGCAATGTCCGATCCAATTCGTTTTTTTTTTTGTTTCGGCGAAATGATTTTCCTCTTATTATCGTCCTACTGAAAGGTCATGTCATTTTTCCAGATTTTTCTTCTATAACTATCGGGATATTTTTAACAGTAAGAAAATCAATTAAAACTGACACTTTGTTCACACATCGGAAGGTCGATATGATGATTCTTTTGATGAGACATATTCGCAATTCGAGTATTGTAGGACTCTTCTTCTTCTTCTTCTTCTTCTTCTTCTTCTTCTTCTTCTTGCTGTCCCGATCGATCTCGGTCATGCGATCTAGCGAAGTCTTAATGATATTAACCGTTCTCTGTCCTAAGCGGAGTGCACCAACCACTCTTAACAGCTCCTTAACTCTTTGACAGTTGTCAAACGAGATGTTCACTATTAAAATCGTCACCTACGATAAATCGTTCTCCGGGATCTTCAAATAGTTGAATAAACTGATCCGATAGATGGTTCAATATCTAAATCAATTTTTCTGGGAATTAATCGATTAGCACGCATTTCGAAGTGATTAAATTGATAAAATTTTTCCAATAATCTATAATTTAAGGACTGTGTAATGTTACATCGATAATAATCATTGCCGATGTAAATTGCCCGGATACATTAAATCTCTGACTCGCGTAACTTCTCGGAGCGTTTGCAATCTCAGCATTATTAAATAACGCTTTAGCAACTAACAAAAACTTCTGGAATAACTTTCCATTTTTTTTTTTGTTTTATTCATTTTGCTTTTCACAGCTCGATTCGTCGAATAAAAACTGTACACATTGTTGTACAGCTACGATGACAAGTGAAAAAACTCGCGTCGCTCCGAAACAAAGGGATTCCTCGGAAAATTCCTGGAAACGACAATAATTACTCGGTATTAAATTAACGAAATTAAAAATTAAACAAATTACCAACTAATCCGTGTGACCGTACGAGATTATTCTTAAAAAATATTCGTAAAATCATTTGGAAAAGTCGTCATTTTTAATATTTTCTTAATAAAATTTCAGTATAAAAGATCTTACAATATAATACGCAGGTTACATTATAAGCACCTTCATATTACGCACCGTTACGATTAAGCATCTCCGACTCCGTTCTGACGCCGCAGGATCACCATCGAAACAATAACCACCGTTGTGGGTACTGAAAACTGACCGAAATTTTTCAAACAGAGTCGTTCGGCTTAACAAATGCAGATTTCGACACATATTGTAAAAACAGTAGCCTCCTATATCTCACGCTCGTAAGCGAAGAAGGAGAAAAAATTGTAGGTGTTTACTATTTGCTCTGTGACACCGAAATTTTTTCAAATTTTCCCGACCGCTGCTAGGTGTTAAACAAAAAAAAAGCAACCTTTGTTTTAGACGCACCCTTCTACATACAATTTATTTGATAAATTAAATTAATAAACACGAAACAAGGAAGATTTTAGTAATTAACATAAAATTATGTTCATCTTATGGAAAGTTCAGTATTAACGAGTGTGTGTGTGATTGTGTGCGTGTGTGTGTGTGTGTGTGTGTAATCATACACGGCTCGTTGATTTTAGTGTTTCTCGAATAGCATCGAGTTGTATAAAAAGAACGCAATTTCTTTGCAGGGCAATTCGAGAAAAAAAGTTTCTTTAATCATTTCGACGCGATTTTTAAAAGATTTAGTTTTTGGTTACCTTTTTTTCAGTTGGAAAATCGGAAATTTGAACTTTGAATTCCGGTACAATCAAAAAGTGCTTATTTTACATTTTATAATAAAAGTCGAATGGAAAGCGTTTGCGCTTGTTCTTTTTTTTTTTTGCTAATTTTAAATTTTATCGCATAGTACTCCCCCCACCACCATTTTTTTTTCATCTAAAAATATTAATACGCGAGAAGCGAGAAATAAATATCATTCCCGCTGTAAATGGAAAATATTCCGCATAACGGGAAAATCGAATTATCCCAAACTAATGAAGTTTTATGATGAGAATTAATTTTCGGAAACAACTGTGTTTTTTAAAAAGATATTTATCATGAGTAATCACTGTGAAAGCTTTAAATTTTTAATTTTATGATGAGAATTATATCATCTCTCCTAATGTCAGCTAAGGATAACGTCACCTTCCCTGATAGCGCGCGACAACCCGTCCAAACAGCTCTCTCTCTCTCTCTCTCTCTCTCTCTATTAATGCACCGTAAAAAGCGAAAGAACTGAAGTAGCACAGTTGATGTCCCCGTTAAAATTACCTTATTTCGCGGGTCCCGCTCCGGGGAATATATTCTGTTCTTCGAATAAATCTATTACATCCCGCCGAGTTTTCTTCTTACTATCCGCGGAGCGCGCGCTCGATCTATATTTTTCGAACCACACTCGATGCCTCAGCTAAAATCCGATACGACGCTTTTAATAACACTTGACCAGAGGTATTTCGCACGCGCGCGCGATTGTCGGCTTATTGGCTGATAGAAACATTTTTGGAAATCCTGAAGAACACATCGTCTTTGCTTGAGCTTTTGACGATGCTTTTTTTTTTTTCTCTCACCTCCGCTACGCTCTCAAAACGTTTTTCTTTCGGACTCTTTTTGAGTCGGACGGCACCGACAGATAATGACGGCCATGCGCTGTTTTTAGCAAAAAAGAATCATAAAACGACAACGACCGTTCTTTAAGATTAAGTAATTCACGCGTTTCCAGAAAACACATTGTCCTTTGAATTTTGGGACCTTTATTTTACTCTCGATGAATTATTCGACTGACTGCCGTTTCCCGGTTATACATCTGCGGACGCTTCACAATTAAACAGCTTTACGAGAATTCCGAAGTGCGCTTTTTCCGGTCGCTAAACACGCATTTTAACACGAACTAGGAGAGGCTCTAATCTAATTTCCGGTGCATTATTTTTTAGAGAATTCGATGAATTCTCCGACCTTTTCGATAGTTTAATAACTACTGCCTGAACACGACTTTATTCGAGCATTTGCAAGATCGAATTGCAGTATTGAGTTTCAAGTGACGACACTATTCTTAAAAATCGCCGCTTTTTCAAAAAACTACTCTTTATTCATTACTATATTCATTTTTCTCTCTCTATATAAATCACGAATCGTTTGAAGAATTAATAACGGATTTTTCATTCGTTAGATGCGTATTAGTGTATAATGCTCAGAGCATTCCGGTTCGCAGTGTACCTCACCATCTGTAAGTTAACACGTGCGCTTCTCCCTCGTTATCCTACTACCTCCGGGCAATGTAAAAATTATCTAAACCGTCCACTAAGTTATATCATCTCTTTCTCGTGCGATAAGAATTATTCACCGTGTAATACTATTTTCCCAAACGACCATCCCGTGCTCCGAATTCTCGGCATATTGTCGGAACGTACGCTTTAATCCGTGTGTATATTGATTTATCTCTCTCCTCTAGTGTATCATCCACGACCCGATAATTTACAGCAAACCATACACCGTCCAAAAGAGGGGCCTTCCCGGATTTCATCATGAGGAGAAAGGACTTCTAAATCCTCTACAAACAATAGCGCTGTGTTATTGCATAATTATTTACATGCGAACCGTTCCCCGACAATGAGCCGTTTGACCACTTTTGATTTATGACCGTCAGAAGTTCGCGCCATGCCCGGGTAATAACATGAAAATCCTTCTCCAGCTCTGCTAGTGTCCTCTAATAGTGCTAAAATTTTGGCTATATTTACGCGTAAAATTTACGTAATTTTCTATTCGCTGCAGTAGTCTTGGCGGTTAAATAACCATCCAGTAGTGGAAGAAACAAAACAAAAAAACCAACTAGAATACTACTTCGTCGCGATTATAACAACGCTTAAGATCTGACCGGTTCGACGAACTTTTTTTCAGGTAAAGACAGACAAAAAAGTATCAATTTTCCCAGTTTCGTGTCGTATTTAAATCGAGAAAAACGGATTGAATAATTATTTTTTTTTTTTTTTTTTTTTTTTGAACATGTCAACTAAGGACGTTACTTAATCCAAAAGTATGACAGCACTAATGATTATATAGGAAAAATATTAGAAATAGAACATATGAATGAAGCCAACAAAGGAATAACCAAGGAAGAAGGAAAAGAAAGTATTAAGCACTGTAAGGCGTAGGATAAGACGTAAAAGACTGGAATACATTATCGCGCGCTCTGAAGAAATGAAAGGGCATTCAAGTAAAATGTGATTTGCATCGCAAGTGAAGTTTGCTTCTGCTGGATCAAACGGACAGAGAGAAGAGACTGAGTAATGGAGAAACGGAAGAGCGAAGGAGGAAGCAAGCTGTGATTAAACCGAAGTCTAATTATAGATGAGATAGTTGACCGCCTCATGTTGGAGAAATTAGGAAACCACGGAAATAGAGGAGGAATCGGTTGTATGGATAAATAAAAGGAAGCAGGATTAGGAAATGAAGAAGGATAGAGATACTAACAGTCACAGAATGGGAACGAAAGGAAAGAGGAAGAAGACTTTGGGCTGGAAAGTGACTAATAAAGCGACCATCTGATGCAGCCGAACGTTCCAACGAGTCAACTAGCTCGTTGCCCGAAATTCCACAATAACAATGAAATAGATGCGAAATCAAGGAGTATATGCACGATAGGATCAGCGGATGGTTTAGGAAAGGGAGTAGCAATGGTTTGTAACACGCCTTTTGAATCGGAAGATAATAGAACCTTGGATATATTGTTAGTAGAGGCTATAAAAATTATTGCTTGAAGGATCGCAATAGATTCAGCTAGGAATATGGAGGAGAAGGAGGGGAGTTTGAATGTCTCAGAATAGCCGAAATCTGGCAGAGTAGAAGCCACTCCATTCCTCAACGAAGCTGACTTTGAGCCATTTGTGAAAATTACAGTATAAGAAGGAAAGATCGAAGATAAAATATAATTAAATTCGTTACGAGCAGCGAGAGAGGGACGAGACTTGACGTATGAAGGAAGAAAGAGTAAACCGGGCGAGTGTGAATAAAATCTTGGAAATTATGGGTAAAGTCATTTGGTGTAGGATAGAACAAAAGCAGAGAAGGCGTTGAGACGTGAATAAATCAAGGAAAGGATTGGAGTTTTACGAAGGGGGAGAAACGCCAGTTGTTGAATATAAACCAGTAGGAGTTAAACAAGTAGGAATTGGTAATACGAAGACGTTTTATCAGAAATTGTTCACCTAGATAAAGTCTTCGGATGAATAAAGGATAGGAACCAGTTTCTGCCAAAATGGCTGAAATGGGAGAGGAGTTCAAGATACCGATACAAAGGCGAAGACACATATTATGGACTTTATCAAGCTTAAGGAGAAGATATTTAGGAGCACTAGCGTAAAGGAACGAACAATAATCGGAATTTCGAAAAGATAGTGGCTCTATAAAGCATCAGAAGGATAAAAGGATCCCCACCCTAATTACGGGGGAGGAGAGAGCCTTCAACCAATTAACCCAGAGCCGACATGTAAAGATAATTGATGTGATCGTGAAAAGTTACTGTTACGAACAATGCCAAGGTAGGAGACGGAACTAACTAAAGGAATAGGAAGATGGCACACGGATAGGCTGACTGAGGAACGACCATAAGGATGATAGGTGAAAACCAAAGCTGCTGATTTTCCAGGAGACGTAAAAATGTGAAGATCGGATAACGCATTATCAAGAGAGAAAAGGAAGTTGTTAAGTTCCTCGACGGCGGAAGAAAGATTAACCGAGGAAGAGTAGAATATCATCGGCAAAGAATAAAGAGGTAGACGATATCTGAAGAGTGGCTAGGCTGTGGCAATAGATGTTAAAGAGAGTAGGGCTACTAAGACATGAGCCTTGCGGAAGGCCCTGAAAGACCACTCTAGAATCTGACAAGGTAAGCTTAAAAATTAAGGAAACGAACTGTAACGGAACATTAATGGAACACATTTTATATAAAAGAGAAGGTAAATGAACGTTATCGAAAGCGGACATCGATGAAAGCAGAAATTACGAATAAGGAATTTGTATAGGTCAGATAGAAACAACGATAAACAGTCCGCCGTTCCGAGTCGCGCACGGAAACCGAACATATTACTGGGAAGGATATAGTTGAATTCCAGCCAGCAGACTAAGCGTTTATAATGAATAATTTACAAGTCGCGTAGTTTCTTCGCTGGAAGGAGAAGTGGAAAAAGGAGCTTTTAAAACTAGTCGAAAATACGGTTGTTAAATTAACTTTGTAAGAAATTTATACTTAATAGAAAATTGTATCGGTCGCTATTATTCTCATCTGTTTCACATATGTATAATGTCTATCAGTTGTATATCGGAGATATTGTCGCGCCTCCATGCCTGCCGTGGAAGTCAGTTATTGTTGTTTTTTAAAGTTTTATACTTGTAACGCTCGCCATCGCATGTGTCTGCGCATTTCTTTCTACCTCCTGTGTTTCTAACTAACTCCCGTTCCGAGTGTAAAAGATTGCGGATTGATATTATTGATTCGTGCAGCACTTATGTTGTTCTCATATATAAGTTGATAATAATCTCTACTAGATGGTTTGATGTTCCCGTTCTTTTTATTATTTAGTTCCTGCTCTACCATTACAAAAATGAAAAAAAAAGCGGGAAAAAAATCGCATATTTTTAAATTGTCCTTGATTAATAAAAGACTACAAATCACCAGACTACTTATTAAATATTATGGATTTAGTACATAAAGTAATTCCTAAAAAGCGACGAATTAGTCGAGTCTTGTCTACTCACGGAGATTTCGAAAAACGTGAACATAATGCGTGAAAAATCAAACAGCCGAGACCCGATTATCACAAAAAAGTTCATTCGTTCAAAAAAGAACCGAATAATGAAAAGAAAAAGGAATCTGATGGTAGCAATGTAATCAACGATGCTTCTGAGGCTATAGACTATGTAACAACCGAACTTTGGACAGTCGCCGTCAATGAAATATTTGCCTCCTCCCTTCCCCACTTTACAAGGTAGTACGAGTAAATTTACCCGCTGTCTCTAGAAAATTTTAAGCGCTACATCGATACGTGTATAAAGATGATAAATTAGCAAATTGAAAAAAATTTACCGATGACCTTAATAATAATGATGCGAGAAAATTATAAATTAATCAGTTAATAATCGCACATTAACACAAAAATATATTTATAATAATTAACAATTATAATAAGTAATATGGCACTTTATAAAAATAGCCGACTAGTTTCTGGTATCGCAAATAATCTTGGCGTTAATAACATTTTGTAGCATAAAGTAAAAAGGTTATCATCTGTGATATCCGAAACTAGTCTGCTATTTTTATAAAATGTCATATTACTTGTTATAATTTTCAATTATTATAAATATAAATTTTTATTTTAATGCGCGATTTTAACTTATTAATACTGAGAACATACTCAGAAAAGGATGTGGTCAATTTTAAAATTATAAATGCTTAAAGGACAAATAAAAATTAAGATAAAATTTAACCAAATAACCGAAAAATTAGAGTAGAAGAATTTGCGGAACTATCAAATTTTAGCCAATCGCCTTAAATGTAATAAATAATGCGATTCCTTTATTTATAAACGGACTTTTTCCTGGCCTGGAAGGCCTTAAAATATTAACTTCTCTGTCCAGCAAAAATCTCAAAGATAACCGACACTGCGCTTTGTCATCGAACAAATTAATCGCTACATTACACAGTCGTTCGGTCTGATCTTCATTTCTAAAAGGTTCCACTCCAACTTATATTTACTTCTTTTTCTTCATCCGTCGACCTCATTTTGAAAGTTAGCGATCCGCAATTGGAATTTATTAGTTCTGTTGAGGAATAGTTGAACTAATTGCTAAGATTGTCCATCCATGAGATTTGACGTCTTCTTTTCGACCTCTTCCCAGAAATTTTACCCTCGAGTAGCCCCTTTTTAGAATGGTATTATATTTACCGTCCGCGGGTAAAAAGTACAGTCACAATCTGCACAGCTCACTTATCACCAAGAGAACACGTACCAGTGCAGAAATTTTATCATCTCAAAAAAAACTTCTTCGTTCTGTTATCTGAATTTTTTTTTTGGGAAGTGCGCAGTCCAAAAAAGACGGAAAAATTTTAGAAAACGCGCGCCGCTAAACCATTACTATTCTAAATACAAAAACTCCAATTCACTATATTTACCTTAGTTTAATTTGGCAGTAAAATCTCTTCTTCAGACACGCCCATGCTCAGCTAGCCGGAAGTAATCGCAACTCAGTTGCCATTTACCACCAGTTTTTCTAGTCATAAAATTTAAAAAGTTTCAACATGAAGAACGGCGCTAACCAACTTGTTCTACATACCGTTTTATAAATCAGCTTATAAATTTCGCGTAGCATTGTCCAAACCGTTCATCAAAGAGAAATGCTAAGCCGCAATTGTGGATAGACGCAGAGTGCTAAATGAAAATATAAACAGATACAATGGTGCCGGAACAAGATGGATTCTTAAAAACAAACCGGTTGTAATTCGTAGAATTTTCCTTATCAATCGACGTAAAAACACGTTCGGGAAAATTATTGGCGGAAAATTTGGCTATTTGAAAAATACTCGATTTTTCAAATTCCACCGGGCATCGCAATTAACAAGTCCGTCATCCGCGATAGAACAACTCGCTTACATCAGAGCACTTTGCGAATTCTGAAACGAATAACACAGCCCGTTAACGAGGCAATTTTAGCCATATATCTTAGGTTAGTTTTCGGGAAAACAGTGGAAAAGTCTATTATTATACTCTGTGAGCTGGCCAGCAGAAATTTGATGCGTAAACAACAACTTTCACCTTGGATAATCGAAGATCAACTTTACGAATAAACAATTGGTATAACGGTACGAATACAAGTTATCATGCAGTGTACGACTACCTATAATTTCTTAACCAATCGCTACGTCAGAATGTACTTAAGCCAACACACGTTATTCAGGTCCTTTCCGACTAAGAAATTGCAATTGGGCTCAAAGTTTGATGCTCCACTCATCTTTAACCCGGCCAGAAATGACAATGTATTTCTCCGGCGACGATAACTTTGTCGCACCCATGAATTGGGCGGTCGACATAACAAAATCGTCCGCATAAAACGAACATACCTTCAACTCTAGCAAAGCCCACTTAATTTTTGCCGAATAATAAACTGGAGTTATGATCTTAAAATCCAATGTCAATAGCAAAATTCGAAAATGTGAAATTCTTCGACATTCGACCGAAGGCTGTTGTTGTTATAGTTTGCCCATATTCTCTAAAAATTCTACTCTTAAAAGTAACTTTCCCCCAGAAATTTTACATTCACCGTCCACTAGTTCGGTCGAGCAGAGGTCCTAGAGCAGCAATTTACGCATCGACGTAGAAAAATATTTTGAAAAAACATATGGAAAGTTACTCAACATACAACGGCTTTTTACGAGTGGTCTCTCTTTATCTCAAGCACAAGAACATCTTTCCAGCCTCTCGAGACCTATACTTACTTCGTTAAAAGACTTCCACTTTATATCGGTACCGAAAAATTTTTGAATTCCACATCCATTATCAACTTCCAGAAAAATTCACCGATCAATTCTTCTTCCATCGTTTTTTTTTATTATTAATCCACCGTGATCTACTCTACTCCGAGAAGTTGGTGGATATGTGTCGCTCCTTTGCTATCGTTGACTGTAGTTTGCAAAATTCTATTTCAAACTATTCCGACCGAATAATTCGCAGACGGCTCTAAATCAGGCATTGCCATAAACCGAATATTCGCTACAAAATATATGCTCAGTGCTGCCGTCCGACTACTAACAACAAGCTTGCCATTCGCTTTGTAATTCAGTCGAATTCTTATCCAATAAGTTCGTTTACCTGCTTTTCAAAAACTATTCCATTTAAAATCGCAAATATCACGAAAAATATTATCTCATATCACCGTTACAACAGAGTTGTGTCGCGTTACCCCTTCGCTTAGGATCCACCTGGGGGCGTAGCGGAAAATCAGTCCATCTCGCCGCAAAAGAAACTGCCGCCTGGTTTCACGTTCCAGATAATTCTTCGGCCACAGATTTCGTGACGTCGGTTGAAACGATAAAAATGCTCAACAATTTACCTCGAACTCGTTCTTCAAATAAACGTTCCATTCGGCCGACTACACAGTACGTCGCTGCGGACCAATTGAACCACTATGCGCGCCGACATCTGCTAAAATCTTTCATTCCTAAATCTTAAATAAAATTCTCAATCCGCTTGCGATATTTTTATTCCACTTCAATATTTAACACGAGTAGTATTTTTAATTTCCCACTACTTTTTCTGATCTTCTGCAGGACATTAAGACATGTCTATTATTCCTTAACAGGTGTAATCTTTACAAAAAATGTCTAACCTCTGTTCGCGTCTCAACATGTTAACGGACAAAAGTTTAACAATAAATACAACACATATAAACTACCTCGTGAGTGTAGAGTTACCTGAGACGGGAAAAAAAAATTTCAATCAGTAATGCTTCTTTTTGATTAACTTGTTGCCTTACTCGGAGGAAGCAACTCTTCTTGTGGTTAAATTATAAACGTATTTAATTGGATTACGTTTTTTTTTTTTTTTAACACCGGAAAAAGCCTGCTAAAACTTATGAAATATTTACTCTAATTGCAATAAACAAGTTTTAAAAAACCTTTTCATTCGTAGGCAACGAAATGTTTTTTATCAATTAATTAAAAATACGTTTTATTTTTCGTCAAAGTTGAAACCTTCCGTCTGTGTGACTGAACGCAAAAAAAAAAAAAAACTGACCATCGAACGTACTTTTTTTTTTTTTTTTTTTTTTTAATTGACGTATTGTGCGGATCGAGTTAAAAATGAGAAAAACCGAAATTTTGTATTTTTTCAATCAGACCAGACCGTTTGACGAAAGAATATCACGCAAAACTTCGCAGTAAGGGACATTCTGAAAAGGGAACAACAAGCTACGGCGAATTTTGAATTGAGTGGAGCGTGGGAGTTTACATGTGTCCGAAACAGAGACGACGCAAAGAAATTTAGATAATTTCTCAGGTCAAGTTTAAGTGAGATGATCGGCTCTTGTCTATTCCAAGGTCCGGAAGAGTCGTTCAAATGATTCGGTCGCATTCCTTGGATGCCTTATGAGCAATAATTGTGTTTCCAGCGGAGCTGAACCGAACGATGGATAATTTCATCTAGACGGACGCCGTAACGTTCAGTGCACTTTTAGCGAACTACTATTTTTCGCCATTAATAATGAACTATCAGAGAAACCTAGCTGAGACAGAAAAACATTATTGTCTATAAGAAGAGAGTGTACGTCGCCCAATAATTTCTAATTTGCATTCGGTTTTCGTAATTTATTTCTGGCTAGATCATTTTTTTAATTACTAAAAAAGAAAATCATTAGTTCGATGAACTGATATTATACGAGTAGAGGTGTATAAAGTTCACCGGAAATGCGGCAAATAATACGAATGAAATTTTTATTATTTTTCGAAAAATGGTCGCACTGTCTTTTTTTTTTTTGTTTTGTGCACTTAAAAGTAGCAAAGGTAAAACAACATATTCGCTCAGATTCGCATCTCCCAAAAAAGTATAGCCTATTAAGATGGCGTGGAGTTTTACAATTACAAAAGAAAATTTTTTTTTTTTTTTTAAATATGCTTCTCGTTAATTGACAAGAATTTGGATTTATTTTGAAAGTTTCCCGCAAATATTTTAGTTATATGAATTTTATTCTTCCGCTTTTTCAGATTTGATAACTTACCGACTTGAAAAAAAATAAATAAATTTTTTCTCGTTATGTGTTATGAAAAAAGAAATGGAAGAGAATACTACGCGTAATGTAAATAAATTGTAAGATGTTAATTTGTCGACTAGTTTCGGTAATTAATTTATAAAGTTTTCTAATTGGGCGCGAGGGAATATGACTGATTAAAATTTTAAGCTCGAGTAACATTTTAAAATTATATAAATCGTTTTAGATGTATTTTTGACGATTTTCAAATTTGACGTACTAAAGAAGTTTTAACTTTTTTCATGAAATGTTTTAGGAATTTATCATTGAAAGGAATGAAAAAAAAAAAAAAAAAAAAGCAAGACCTGACAGGAAAGTTGAATATGGCGATTTTTAAAAGTTTTACAACTGATAAAATCGAAAGGAAACTACCGTTTTTAAGAGGAACAATTTGGCGAAGAAAATTCTTCATGGCGAATCTGAATATGAATGACGGAGAAAAATAAGCGGATTGTTCCAGTATTTGTCGAATTCGTTTTAATTTTTTGTTTAAACTATTCTATCGTGTTAGAAGGATAATATATTTTTGATTTACAGGTGCGCTTAAACAAATTTGATTTTCGGCTGAAATTTTCTATTGATAAAGCGAGAATTTTTTGTCCGTCTACTGTTGTGTCTTCTACGTCCTTATTCTTTTTAAATGATTAACTGGAATGTTTTATGAGTAAGTTTTTAGCGCGCGAATAAATTAGACGCCGATAAAAGTGATACCGGTTTTAGTAGGCTGTGTTCAAAAATATCTGCACTAAACGCCATTCAGAACATAGTTCACCATGCATTAACAGTTTACTGTTCCGTGCTCTCTACATGTGACAAGTTACAAATTTCACTCGATATATAACATACGGTTGGAACAGTCGAGTACTTTCAGTGTTGGCAGATTCACTCCATAACATAACATACGGGGAAACTGACGGTTATTTGGCTATCGGGAGAAAAAAAAAACATTAAACGACATGTTATTACAGGCGATATGTGTCATTAATATATCCGCATAGAAATATATGTATGCAAATTTAACCAGCTACCGCGGCGCAGTGGGTTAGGCACTGGTGTTCCGTTCGCGCAGAACTGGGTTTGAATTCCACTGCTGTACATTATATCTTGCAAAAATGTTACTTGCATTAGGTCAATGTCCGTATTTAAGCCCCCCCCCCCCCAAATAAAAATTTGATCTTTCCAGCTTGTCCGTTGAGAGACACTTTCTGAACTGTGGATAGAGAGTACTTTTCAATACTCGCAGCGACCGATGAAGTATATAGAGTTTATTTAAATTCAAAAAACAAGGAAAAGCAAAAGACTTCGTTTTACTCGAAAAAATCTACAGAACCTGTCGCGAAATAATTCCTCCCCCCCCCCAATGAGAATTGCAGACATTAACAGCGTGATAAATAAAGAAAACTACGTATGAATCAATGTTTTTTATAAATTATAATCCGGTACACGACCATTTCTTCTTCTAAGGATGATTAATCCATTTTGTTATAATTTCCCTTATTGTCGCATCTGGCATTTCTTAAATTGATTTCTTTCTTAAGCTCTTTTCTTAAGTTTATATCCGTGTTCTGCATATATTGCGAAATATCCGAAATATTGCGAGAAATTTTTTAATTTTTTCTCATACCCGACGAAATTTTCTATACTTACAAGATTTGACAGTGTTAAATAATGAGACTGATTGCAAAAATCATGTGTATAATTAAAAATTAAGCTGCATCAATATAATCCCCTTCAAAATACTCGCCTTTTGTAGAGCCGTACGCACTGATTCCACCAGCGCTTTTCCCAGCTTTCGTAACATTTCTGGATCGCTTTAACTGGTAGCGAACTGTTGGATGTTTGGGGGAGCAGTGGAATGTCCTTCGAGGTTCAAAAAACCAAGTCACACCGAACGCGCGATTACATAAAGGATACCGCCATGCTTTCGCAATGTATGGACACAGACTCTGACAAAAAACTGTTCCGAGTACTTCGAGGTATTCACTTTGCTTCACTACCTATCGATGTGGCGCAAATTCCATATGCACCATCCTTTGCTTTAATTCGGTACTTTTGCTCTTGCTGAGCCAGGAGACAGCCGCTTTTGCTGGCTTGTTTCCGGATCATAATGGGAAAAAAAAACAAATTTCGTCACTAGTAATTACGCGATCTAGAAGATCCGGATCATTTTCAATCCATTCAATGTGATCTTGCGCGACAGACCTTACGTATTTGTCGTTCTGCAAGGTGTTTTCTCGAAGCATCTTTTTGCACAAAGATTTTTCATAATCATCTTCCAGCAAAATCGTTCTCAAACAGTTTCACGATCGATGCTCCAACATTCGAACAATTAGCCGCTGATCTTGACATTCAAAATTGCGCACAAACTGCACATGTTGTTGTCAATTCGAACTTCAATCGGGCTCCAGTTTGCGGTTCACCTTCGATACTTTACGAACGTTTTTAAACTCTTTATGCTGCACCAGAAGAATATCTGAGCACGACTGAAGAAGGCTTCATCGTTAAACACTCTTTAACACCACTTTATCGGACGTTTTCTCCGCAGACTCGTCAAGTTTTTCATAAGACTTTGCAGCACATTCAGAAAAAATGAGAACATCTTTGCCGACCTCATCGATTATCATCGCATGAATGTAAAGAAATTAAAATAATCTCCTAATTATAGTTATAATGAATAAAGTATCCGTCGATCGCTTTTAATTCACGACCGACTTCCGATATAGTAGACAAGTAGACTTTTGAAATCTCGCTAAATTCCAAATAAATAATGTACTCTGAAAAATCAAAAATAATTAAATCAGTAGTATCCTTACCGATTTACACCGACTGAAATATTCGACAGTATCTCGTTTAGGAATCTTTGCCACAACTGTGGATACGTCTTTACGCTTTCGATAAATATTTTCACAAGTACATTTTTAATTTTCATATACAATGAATTGTGTTACCAAATGTTTAGCGATGTAGAATAAGAATGCTTTTCTTAATTGCGATCAAATAGCTCTGTTGCTTCAAAAATGACTTTCCCCCCTAGAAAATAAAGTAAATAAACAATAAGTTTTTTTTTTTTCTTTTTGAATTTCAACGTAATTAACTCCGGCAGAAAAGTAATAGTTTTCCGACGAAATTCTGATCTATATAACCTGCAAAATACTGATTAGTTGTGTATAGTTCTAATTAAAAATCTACCGGTCTTTTTCTTTTTTTTTTTGGTTGCATTCTAATTTTTCTTCTTTTTTTTTTAAAAAAAGCGAAAATAAAAGAAGAAAAAAAAATATTCGGGGTGCGGCGCATTAATAATAAGAAAAAGAATTTTAATCCATATTGTAATTATTTTTCTCTTTCGGAGGATTTTCTTTAAATTGATGGAACGATAGATCAAATTTCGACTTTCCCACAGTTAACTTTGGCGAAAAACGCATTAGTACTTTTTAAAATTCCGGTCTGACTTGTTTTCCCCGGTTCAAAAACCGCCAGGTAAAGGTCGAAAAGTTGAATGTCCAGGAACACCGTTTACAACTAAGTTGCTTTCTTCGAATAAGAAATATTACTCGATATTTATGAATTAGGAAAAAAATAAGGCGACTTCGGAGAACAGCAAAGAGAAGAGAAGAACTCCGAGGAGGTTCAATTATTTGCTTTATGCATGATCGGGGCTTTCCACTTAATCCTTTCTAAATCGTTCGTGCACAGAATTTTCAGTTGTGCAAATATTGGAGAGCGTAACGTGTAATTTAATCAGCGGCATTTAAACCTAACAAAAGGGCCTATTATTTCAAAACTCCGATTCAATCGTAAATACGACCTTTGCCCGTTTTTATGTTTTTCTCAAACTAACCGTGTCCTACGCGACACAAAAATGGAAATGCGTCCATTGTTCGGAAAAAAACGGATGCAAAAGTACATAGATGGCTATCTTAAAATTGCTACGCTCGCGAAATCAATTGCACGTCTGAGATTTTATATCAGAATATCATCAACAAACTGGGTGATTAAAATTATTAATCGGTTAGACAGCCGCGAACATTGTAAATAATCAAATTTCGCTCTTGAACCGGTGCAGACTTGCCGGAAATCGGCTTGAGCCTTAAAATATCCAAAAAAAAAACGTATTTTCGGCAAGAGTTACTTGCAGGCCTGTGCCCAGAATTCTGGAAAGAGGGGGTTTTGAAAATTTTCTTTACATATTTATTTTATAAATAACAATATATTTTTCACTAATATTCGTACTATTAATAATTTCCATCGTTTTGCTTTATATGTATTAATAATTTACATAAATAAATTACCCCGTATATGTACATTAATAAAAATTACATATGTTATTAATTATACACGTAATAAAAAAATTTTTTCTTAAAATATTAATGAAGTACCTAAAAATAAGGAGCATATTTTTTCTTTTAAAAGTAGATAAGAGCAGCCTAAAAAATCATCAATATTTATTTTAAATTTGTGATTTTTTTCAGATTTTTGTGTATTTATAATAACTATTTCAGTTCTCATGGGGGGGGGGGGGTTAACCCCCAAAACCCACCCCGTGGACACGGCCTTGGTTACTTGTATCCTGTTCAGTTAGATAGTTTTTTAGTCGTGATTTTTAATGGTTTCTAGGTCGCTTATCTCTAGAAGAATCGTGGATAAAAATTTAAAAACCGTCTAAAATCCGTACTCGCTTAGCGCACTATATGTGTATGTTTTCAAAGAGTAGGCCCTTTCGAAGCACGTTGTTTATTACTTTAAATCGAAATAACGACGAACATAATAACAAACATTTTAAGAATAAATATTTCAATTGAATCTAGAAAGTAATTCAGTTATTTGAATGTCTAAAAGAGACCCTGAATATTCCATTTTCATCGTGTTGCTCCGAAAAAACAGTGCTGTCATATATCATTTAATATTCTATCTTAAAGTATTAATATTATTTCACTATGTTCAGCAATTATATTATTTGAATAAACCATCGAAAAATGTAAGTGCTAATTTGCGAGGCGGCCCGATAAAAAAAAGATTGAGAAGAAAATGACGTCGACCGAATAACACAGTTAATAGTATTTCGTGTAAACAATTTTTTATGAGATCCATTTTAGCTGCGCTAATTGTATAGATCGACTTTTGATAACACCTTAACTATGTCGGGAATTGTTGACCACGGTATTGAAAGAACGTACGAACAATACCAATAGCCAGTGGTGACGACCATCTTTGATTGTAAAAATCGTAGAATTTGCGATGAGAGTGAGAATATTTCCGATAAGGGCGAAGACCTGTAGCGATATAATAAGGATGTTCAGAGAGTCACAATACGGGGCGCTTCCTCACATTACCTGGATCAACATAAACGAGAAATTTTGTATTTTAGCTGCCTGGTTGAGGCCGTTTTTGCAAATTAAAAAAAGAAAAAAATTTTATCTTTTATAGTCCATTACGAGTTTATTTAACGATTAAATGATATATCTTTCTCGACCTACAGTACGTAGTGAATTCAGCTATATACTATTTCTGACTTATACTATCATTTTCACTGACGGTTTGAAACCTACGTCAGATATACTGGTGCCGCTTTTTTTTTTTTTTTGCCTTTCCTTCTACCTTCCTAGCCAAATTCATAGCTACTTTACGAGAAATTCTTTTTTTATCTTCAACACACAATTTATTTATTCTTTGTCTGAGAAAACCTATCTATCCCACCTCTCTTCCTTAAATTCTCTACTACGATTCTGCTATTTTTTATATTCGCTCCTTAATTTACAGTTTATTAACTACCGTTCTATTCGAATTTACCTGCTTTGGATTCTTGGCCATCGTGGCACCGTCACTAACGATCATTACCGACTTTTCAGCACGCTCAGCTACAGATGGTCGTTTCCTAGGTAGATTCCCCACCCAAAGTCTTTGCTGTCCCTCTCTCTCTCTCTCGGTTGTTATTCTTTTATGACTTTTGGACTAATCTCTACCCATTTATTTCCTCAAAGCTTCACACCTTTTACCTTACAACCTTTTCCTTTCCCTTCTCCTTGGTTTAATATGTTTCCTAATTCTTCCATAGTTCGTCTTCATTTAATCATAGTTGCTTTCCCGACTTCTCTCTTGTGTACTCCCTTTGAATTCTCGTAATTTAAATTTCACTCATAGTGCGAACCATGTTCTACTGTCCCCTCAGAAATAGCGATGTTTTATTCTAATCTGCTATCAGCCTTGGAATGCTCATTCTTGCTCTTCCATCTTCGTCTGCTGCTCATTTGTGTTAGCTACTTTCATTTCTCCTATATGCAATCACTTCCTAATATAATCTCTGTCGTTACAGCTTATGTCTTTATCTTTTCCTGATGTGTCCATAAAAAAAAAAAAAAGGTAGAAAAAATGTCGGAGTTTTTTTGTTATGGTAAGTGCTACATACTTAACGATCTTTTGTAATTAATGTAGACAAATCAATGTTTATATCGATAAGAATTGCAATATCAGTTTTAGTGTAAATATTTGACGAAAACTAAGGTTTTCTCTTAATTCTCAAACCTTTCTGAAATCCACATTGTATTTTCGGAAAGTTTTAGTTACTTTTTTTTGCGCCATTCTCTTGCATAATATTTTCGATGTTTCACACGATGATCATACAGTAAATAAATGTAAGTTTTTTAAAGAATGATCGTTTCCGGGTTTGATACGTTCAAAAGTGAACCTAAAAAGGAGCTGGTAAAGAAATTTTGTTAAATGTTTGCGGTACTGGTCGTTCAACTGAGCCTACCTTGCCATGTTCTCTTTTTTTATAATCATTTCGGATAGTTTTGTTTTTTTTTTTTTTAATAATTAATCCCCCTATTATTGAGTGCATTGATTAGCAGTGTCAAACCCGTTGTATGATATTATGTTATTTTAAAATAGACGTACTAGCAACCGTCTAATTTACTAAATTTGTGAAAAAAAAATTACGAATATATTTATATTAATCTATTTTTAAAGTATCTGGAGATCAATATTGTCATCATTTTTCCTATAAGGCTTGTGAAGATTTCACATTCAGCCTATGTAACCCGAAAAAAGTGGAATTAAAATCGGAGGTATTTCTCTTCTCCCAGAAGGAGATAATCGAGAGTTGGTTAATCCGCGTTTACTGCGAATAAGTATCATGATCTAAAAGTATTTTAAGCATTAAAATGCCTGCAAGAGATGTGTGCCGGGATCCCCTATGCAATCTCCTACAAATAATTAGTCGGGTTTTAAATCTGCAATTAATTTCTTCTCTTTCTGCGGTGTTACATAGCCGGGAAGGATTAAGGGGGACCACAAGAAACTGAATAATATCGTATGCGATTTGTTGCAGCTCTAATTATTAATTACACATTGTACAGATTGATGAATTAGTGCAGTTAGCAAAAATTAGTTTTGTTTTTAATTTTTTATAAGGCCATCTTAGTTCTTGATTTGGATATACTTATGTCAGTTTAGAGAATCATTGTCCGCGTTTAATATATTTATAACGTGATTGTTTCTATGTGAGTGTTAATTTTTTAATCTTGTTTCTCACTTTGTTACTTGGTATTTAATTTTGGATGAAGTTTCCGATATAAAAAAAATGGATTAATTATTACTGATTTAAACAGACACAATGGGTTCTGAGGTGATTTGTTACTTATTGCTTCTACTTATAAGGAAAATGGTGAGACTTTTTTCAGGAAAAATGTTGTTTGCCTTATTCAAAATTTTCGAGCAGACAGATACCCAAATTTTTAGATCGAAAGGCCTTCCGACATATAACTCAACTGCTGAAAGAAGCTGAAATTCTTGCCGAATCTATTAGATGGATGCGTGTTGTATGGGAATCGTACCTAAAAGGAAGAGTCGGTTGACGTACGAAATATTTTTATTTAGTTACAGAATAGGAAAATACCCTTCCAAAAAACTACAGTTCCTAAAAACCGTCGGAGACTTAATATTATACCTTGTAATCTTTATTTCTTTCTCTGAAAGTCGGAGAATGGTTTTTGTCGCAGTTAAAATTCGTTTTTGTTGCACTATACTTTTTTGTCGAACAGCAAAAACAAAGAAACCGCATTAAATTTACTATTTTAAATTAATCGGCGTATTTAAGAATTTGAAATACTTTATTCAGAGTTCGATAATTTTGTATATAAGGGAAAGAAATACATGTGAATACTTTAAAATTTCTTAAATCTACATTTTTAATAAGGATAGATCTTTTCCTGGGGTAAAAAGAAAACAGTAGCATGTTTAATTCTATTTATACCAATTTTCGTAATAATTAGGATCCCGCCCGTTGTTACGTGTAGTAGACTTTAAAAAGATAATAGAAACGAAAAAAAGATTAAGATGCAAAAAAAAAAAAATAACCAAATAAATCGAAAACAAATAAAATTGTTAAAAAAAAAAAAGATGCAGACTTTGAGATTTACTTTGAAAATTTAATAAAAATTCCCAAAAAAATGTAATTACTTAATAAAAGATAATACATCTTATACAGTAAGGTGTAACTTAAAGGAGGCATATTATGATTATACTTAAACAATATTTACACCTTAAATATGGTCTCAGAACACCAAATTCGAATTACAAGAATTAAAGAACTATTTCAAATGAATATATAAATAAATATATATATATATATATCTTCGATTTTTCTATAAACCAGGTACTGGAAACAGCGGAAAAATATTTAACTGTGCGTGTGATGTGTTTTTTTTGTTTTTTTTCGGCGGTGTACTTTTTTTTTTTAAACGATTTCTAATATTTTTTTTGTTTTTTAATTGGTCCACAAAATCGCGTATCAAGTAAAAAAAATACTCGAAATTAACGTTATTATATTTCTCTCCTAACCGGCATTTTCAACAAGAAAATAAAAACATTATTATTTAGCAGTAGTTTCGAAATAGCTGTTCCATATTTGTTTGTGTGTGATGATCACGGGATTGCTGAGTGGGCATTGAAAAGTGGGCCTAATACGGGCTCAAGTTCCTGGTAGCTACTCATACTGTTAGGGGAATATAGCAGTTACATAATGTCACTGTTGTATTTGATAGCGGAGGGGGAGGGGGGTGGATAGAGACTGCAACAACCCGAAGGGCAGAATTAAGACTGACAGGGTGCACAGGGATGATGGAGTTATGGATGAGAGATAGTACGCTCCCTTTTGTTCTCATCCCTTGAGTATTATCACACCTAACACAGTCGAACCATGGTGCCCACCGGACGGAATATCTCGGAAATATTTTAAGATTCTTAACCGGCTGCGAATCGGCCACGTCACTGTTTCGCACAGTCATATAATCAGTAAATCTTCGCCTCCACTATGTGTTTCTTCTGTTGACAGGCTGGTATATCGACAGTTTCACACATATTGTTCACATGCCCAAAGTTTGTCATGACCTACCCGGTAACATACATGATTGTCTGGAAAATACTACAACTAACATAACAACGGTTAGTTAGAACGAGTGGTTTGACCCAACATATATGTTACCTCCGAATATGTAACAATGACCTTAGTAGTTTACAAACGGTGCATATGAAAAAAAAAAAAAAACTAAAATATTTTTTGCACGGCACCGTCTTCATCAGGATCACTTTGATCGCCGTAACTGCTATTAATCTGCAATCGGGAACAGCTTTCTAATTTATAGCCTTCTTAAGCGAATTAGCGTAATTTATTTTACGAAAAATAAAAATTATGCGACAAAATTTTAAATAATAATTTTACAGTAAGACAACCGAAAAACTAAAAACAGGAGGAAGGTAACAACCAAAATGCTGAGTAAAACAGTTAACTTTAAAAAGAATGCAGAATATGATCGAGAAAAGTACTTCCTGGCACTGAAGTATCTCGACTTCCGGTAAACGAAACTCACTGGAATTTGAACTATTGAATGATGTAATAAAATTAGGAAGATACCTCCAAATAAATATAGAAGCAATTACGCAATTAAAGAAAGTGCAATGAACGGTGTGCGGTGTTAATTTTTATTATTGTAATTTAAATTTGGTGTACCATGTTATAAATGTTGTTTTACCATAATTATAACATTCCCTCTTTAAGTGTATTACTATGAAATACATCACTTTCTATCGAGTAATTATTTATTAAATTTTTAAAGCATCAAACTTCTCTGAAAAAAAAAAAAACAATTTTATTTCACAATTTTTGGTATAAATATTTTTCAGAGAAAATGGGCTAATTGAAAATCCTGTTATCTTTTATACTACTTAGCTGGGTATTTTAATGTTCTAAGTTCTCGTCAGTGATCAGCTGGGGTTTTCGAATTCATTTTATTCGAATCGACATTTTTGTACAAACCAACGCTGATAATGGCGTTCGTCGCTTTCAAAAATTTCGAGGTTCATCCCTATGTTTTAAAGAAACGTTCTTTAGCCAGCTCTTGTCTGGTTATATTAGGCAAAGATAAGAATTTATTTAAAGATTTATCTTAATGACTAGGTCCGTGCCCAGAATTTTGGAAAGGGGGGAGGGGTTGAAAATTTTCTTTACATATTTATTTTATAATACGTTTTTCACTAATATTCGTACTATTAATAATTTCCATCGTTTTGATTTATATGTATTAATAATTTACATAAAACCCCGTATATGAACATTAATAAAAATTACACAGATGTTATTAATTATTCTCGTAATAAAAAATTTTTTGCTTAAAATATTAATGAAGTACCTAAAAATATGGAGCATATTTTTTCCTTTTTTCTTCTAAAAGTAGATAAGAACACCCCAAAAAATCATCAATATTTATTTTAAATTTGTGATTTTTTTCAGATTTTTGTCTATTTATAATAACTATTTCAGTTCTCATGGGGGGGGGGGTTAACCCCCAAAACCCTCCTCCGTGGACACGGCCTTGTTAATGACTACTGAGTATTGGCGTATTCACCGGTACATATCGATATAGTTATATGGCTGGACCACCAACTAACTACCCTGGTATACACATTACGAAAAAAATGAAGCAAGTCACAATGAACATACGAAAAATACAAAAACATACGCAAAACAAACATATAATTGTTTTTAAAAATAGCTTACTAATAAAACGTTTTTTTCAGTTAATATGGCCTTTATTTATCCAAAAACAACAGAGTAGAAATGCTACAAGCGCTAAAAGCGAAACGATCATACGAGATAATTAAAACGGACAAAAAAGTATATTTATACATATATATATATATATATATATATATATATATGTATGTATATTGTTTTCATGCAATATTCGCTATATACACATATATTTGAACTCCTTTCTAGCTTTAGATTAGGCGCGCGCTAAAATGTTTTTATTAGGTCTTTTAAAAAGCAGATGCAAAGAATATCGAAAAATAAGAGAAACGATTGTAGGCGGAAACACGGAAGAGACATAAGCGGTCGCATTGCGGAGATGTATATCGGCTGGAAGGCGATACAAGGATACGGACGGGAGAAGGCAAAGTCGAAAATCGTTTTCAATTTGCATTTGGTACGGATCTGAGCTTAATGAAAATTTTAAAGAAACGGTCAGAACACACAGTGGTAGATATATGCAGCGACTCCAGAAACATGTCAATCGACTGGCTGCCAACCTCAAGCGAAATCCCACAGAATTCAAACGTTTAAAAAGATATGGTCAAATGGATCTACAACATCGTTATTAATTAATATATACAGAGAATGGCTGCTAATGGGCAGCATCTAATGAAAATACCGTAAAACATTAGTGCTACTTATTGACCCGTTCAGGGACAGATTGTACGCAAAAATAAAAATAAAAAAAAAAAAAATTACGCACACTTTTTAAAGCAAAAAGGTATTTGACCGTGAGAAAATAATGCAGCATTGCCGATTAGTTTATTTTTATTGTTGGCCAGTTGTATAAACATAATTATGTAAACACGTTGAGAGATACAATTAAACTTTAAATATATTTATAATTTTTACAGCTGTGCAGAGTGATGATTTTAGCCGTTCTTATAGTGTGAAATGCGATGTATTCATTTTCGACTTTTCCAAAATGATAATTTCAACGATAGCACGTGTCTACCGTTTCTTCGTCAGCCCAATTTCCCGACTTATTTATTTCTTTTTTTTTTCTGGAAGGTACTTTTTGCAGATTATTATGCATGATAGCAAACGCTTTTATTAGTTTGTACAACTTATCATATCAAAACACTTTCAAAATTAATTAACAGTTGAAATAATTTTATTATTTTTTAGACGCAGCGTTATGTTTTAATGAGGAATGCTTGTAATAAAAATATATGTGCAAGTTTTCCGTCGGCAAGCATTAACCTCTTACTATTTAGTTATACTTTCAATTCTTAGAAAGCAAATTCTCACGCTAGTAATTAGACTATAAAAAAAAAAAACAAAAATAAAAACACTTCATCTATAAAAAATTTACGGTGGTAGACCTTGTTAAATTTATAAAACTTATACTCGTTTCGAACCACTTCCATAATGATAAAATGCACAATTTTTAAAAATACGCCAGGGTATAATAATGTAATCGAGTAAACAGTCGAATAAATCTGGGAGAGTATCGATAGAGAAAGGCAAAAAAAAACTGATACTTTTTCATTGCGTCAAATACCTTTTGCTACGTTACAACATTTCTAAAGGAAAACGTTATTAATAAAGAAAGACCTATATCAGCTTAGTCACATTGTCCGAGCGTTCGTTATAAGCACAGGGGAGAACATTATAATTAATTTTCAAATACAAAATCCGAGTAGTCCGCAAATAAATCTGCGGTACACACACGATAATCAATTAATACCTACATACGTGTTTTTGTATTGATACTATTTTTTATTTAACTTTATTCATTCTATATTCTTAAGGTTATGCATGCGGTGGTACCAAAATGCGTGAAAAATTCAGAAGTGATCGAAAAAATGCGGTGTTAAAGTGTCTCCTCAGCTACTATTTTGGTTTTTAATCTAGTCTAGAGGGTCGTTTAGACTTGGTAAAAATCTTATTGTCAAAAAATATTTTTAAACTGTCGGTGAAAAAATCAAAAATAACGGGGAAAAAATTTAAAAAAATTTAGGTGCGGCTGTGCCACGGCACGGGACCGTTGATTTAACGTGAAACGCCTACATCGGTTTAAGTATTTATATATATATATATATATACACATATATATAAATATAAATATGTATATATAAATATATATAAATATTTGCGGTGGAAAATAATAGTCGCTGCGTTGCGCGATTTCGTTTCACTATTTCGTTTCATGAGCGATTTTCAAGACGTTTCACGTCAAAAAATGAAAAATGTTTTTCCATCTTGCAAACGAAAGCACTCGGGGGATCATTTTTAAAAAAAATTTATTGTGAAACTTGAATTGCACGTAATATATAAATTGTGCACACTGAATTTAAAAGCGAAATTAGATAAAGCGCGTATCGCAGCTTAGCGAAAATTATGAGTCGAATGCGCTACGGTTGAGTTACACACTTTAGTTAATAAATAGATCGTGTTAATTCGGTTAACAGATTTGCTACAATATTTAACAAAATGCTTTAACATCGTTATCGGAGAGATTTTTAAATATCATACGGATAGCAATGTCGCTTAAATTCGTCCGTATTAAAATTCCTAGTTTTAGAACAGTATTAAAATTAAAAATTAAAAAAATTAAACAGGGAGAACATCATTTAAGCGAAATTATAAAAATTATATCGAAAATTGCGTAACAAAAATTATGAATATTTTGGTTTTTGATTTCAAAACCTGTCGTGAAAAAAGTAAAATTAAGAAATTATAATATTAAAAAAAACCACACTATTTCTAAAAAATTCTATCTATAGAGAGAGAGAGAGAGAGAGAGAGAGAGAGAGAGAGAGAGAGAAGACATATGCATTTAGTATAATGATGCCAAGAACGAAAAAAATCCTAAATTTTACAATTGCCGAAGAAATGATAAAAATGCGAAAGAAATTCTCTATTCTCGTATTTTAGCTTTACGAAATTAGAATTTTCATTTCCTCGTTTCATATTTCCGGTTTTAAGTAATAATCGGCGATAAATAAATAATCTGAATTTCTGATTAACTATTTTTTTTGTTTTTTGTCGAAATTTTCCAACATCGCCGGAGCCATAAAAATTATACACACATAGCGACATATTCGAAGACGATAATTTCGCTCTTTTTACTGCATTATTATTATTATTATTATTATTATTATTTTCTTTAAAAATAAAAAGTAAAGAGATAAAAAATAATCTAAAGATGTACGCGGCGACGCTAACGTAAAGAGTGAAACGATTCGCGTCATGATTTCAACTTTCGGTCGACTATGAAAAATTAGGTCACGGACACTTATCGCTGGTTCCGGAATTTTTCAACGCGATACGCGCTAAATTATTTGCAAATTGCCAATGGCGGTTTTGTTTGCTGGCGCGTGTTTAATAACCGCTGTATGCGGAATAATAAATAATGGTGGTTTTTAATTAGATGTTTTCAGTGTCCTTTTTTTCTTCTCTTACCATCGTCAAACTAGAGCTCTGATTGAAATGTGAGCCGGAAAAAATTAACTAATTCGAAAAAGGAGACAAAAAAAAATGTTTTAAACAAAAGCTTTTATAAAAATAATTTTTATAATACAAGGTCGTTTATAAGTGATAATATAAGCGTCCTCGGTAGAAATCAATAAAAATACACTGAGAGAAACATTGTGCAGGTAAAAAATTCTTAATTCTATTAACTGCTGAGAATTCTGCATTATACAATTTTCGTTATCTTCATGAGAATTAATTTTCCTCTTTTAGTGTAAAAGCCCTTGTGTCTAATAACAGTTGTTTTTTACAGCTTTATGTTTTATTTTATATTTTATCATTCAAACTTTTATTTTTATTTTTATTTTATTTACAACTTTTAATCGCTGCTAATATAATATTAGATTCGCTGCTGTATATGTAGGATTTAAGAAAAAAATTATTTTATTACGAGTTTAAAAAGGAGATTTTTTATAAAATTAATTGGATCGTCATATTGTCGGGTTATCTACGTTTCTTTGCATTGCCTTTTTTTTTTTTTTTTCGGAAACAATCAAATCGTTTGCAATTCGTCCGAAAAGATACTACAGCTAGCAACATAAATACCACAATATTCACAGTGGTAGTCTCTCGCATCTTCGTTCTTCATTCGTATCGATTTTGTTTTCGAACAGCGAAATCAATACGAGCTGGTGGCACGTTTCATACTGTTGCGCACCACGAAGGCAAAGCCTAAGTGTAATCTCAACGACAAAGCCGAGTGATTTTTTTCACATCGACACTTGATCATAGCATTACTTCGTAGCTGCAAAATGCTTTATTTCCTGTCAGGTAAACTCTGTAGCAGTTCTGTTGGATCACAAACAATTATGTTCTTCAGGGCATTTTGCGTTTTCGTTTCGGCAGATGGAGGCATCGTCGGTATGGTGGGGCTCTGTGGTGGTGCGCTTCTGCTACAGCGCCAGAGGGGCTAGCGGGTGCCTTTTGCGTTTGTGGACAGCGTGTCGTCCTACTGCTGGCAGCTGCGGCTTGGTACGTTGATGGTGCTCTATGTGTGACCTTCTTCTGGGTGACCGAAGCGTCCAGTTGACCTGCTAGCGGACGCTGATGTCTCTGGCCATCGATACATTTACGTCGTCTGGGGCGAGCGTCGGTTATATCGCCGGCAAAAACGGATGGCCACTGCTACAATTTCAGCCGGGGACTCCTTCCTCTTAGATAGTAGTCACCTGTTTCATGGCTACTCAAGGGTAATTGTTGCAGAAGCGGCAGTTAAACTAGGGACTACTGCTTTTCTTTAGGTAGTTACGGCTGAATTTACAACTTTAGCTTTTAGTAGGTTCATGGCTACTGTGTCGGCACTTGTAACGTTTCTTTGGGAATACCGTGATGAATCCACGGTCGGTGAGGTGCGCAGAGCTCTCTCTTCTGCGGACCGTTTGCTCGGTGTACGTTTCTGCGCTCAAGAGCAATAGGAACCGTGTAAAGCCCTTGCGGCCAGGAGCAGGGTGGGTTTTTTCTTTATGGATCAACTTATAAGCAAGACACCAAACACTTTCCTCGTATGCTGATGATTTAGCAATTAAAGGACTCTAACGTTCAAAATAAATTACAGAATCTGCTGTACGAATTGGATAAGTTTTACAGGACTGTGATGGATTAAATACAAATCCAGGTGAAAGACACAAGTATATGCGTTCCACATGAAAAACCCTAAGTCAAGGCATGAAATAAAGTTGAACGTCCAAATGTTTTGATGTGACCTCAAAACCCGTTCACTCACATACATAGGGCCCATCGGGTTGAATCCTTAAAAATGAAAGTAGCTACTTGTAACAATATTATTCGCAAACTGATACCATCAAAGTAGGAGGAGTCAGACCGAAAGTTCTTAGAGCATCAGCCTTGATGCTACGTATTTCTCAGCTACGGAATATGGAAGTTTATTTCGAAAAGTTCGATCAGTGCACGCCAAGAAAGTAGGCATAGCATTTAATGCATGTCGCATTGTAAACCTCAGAAAGGACTGAATTATTATACCTAGCGTGTATCATTGCTCCTTCACACATAAGAAGAGGTGTGTTATTTCCAACGTCGAATGAACCAAAATTGAAATAGTGTTTTTGGACGGGTTACGGTAAACTAAAGGTTGAAGTCACTTAAACCTCCTTTATGCACAACAGCATCGTACTGTATAGTACCGCACGGGGAAAAAAATACTCGAAGTGGTTCTGTGTTACCAAAAGAGAAAATACGACCAAAAGACAGTTAAACTGGCTTCAACGGGAAACGAACAAAAGTAAACTGTGTCAAGTGGAAACTGGGTGACGATGATAAATGCCAATTGAAAGACAAGACCACCAGCTCCAAATGTTCGCATATCTTTTCCACTGAGGATATGATGGACCTATACATGTAATGACGATGTAGTTTAATTGGCGCATGGGCAGTTTATATATATATATATATATATATATATATATATATATAGTTTATCATTATACAAAAGAGCCTCGGAATCGATAAGAAGATGTATGGTGAAGTTAAGGTTCACAATGTACTAAGCGTAACGGCACGCGTAGGAATAGGCCGCCAGTTCCTTTCTGCTTTGGATCCGCCTTCGATTTTCTAAATTTCTCTAGTACCAAATTAAATTTCAGAATACATACTTAGAAGCGACTTGGATCTGGAACGAGAAAGTCTCGCAACCTACGGTTTGGTAGCCAAGCGCCTTGACTACTAGGCTACCGCGCTACCTAGGTGAATATTAAAAATTTAAGTTAGAAATAACGAAAAATGAACGAAATTAAAAAGGAAAATTAACAAAGAATATGCAACTATAGACACGTTGAAAAGCCAATAAAGTAGTTTTCCTTCGGATATGCGTGAAATAATGAACGAAATTCGCGATAAATGACTCTGGAAAAATCAGTAGGAACGGAAAAAATGTGTATACAAAAAGAAACGGAAGAGTGTTTCGAAAGATCGGGGTGGAAAAAAAGACTTATAACATGAGATAGAAGAAAAGTAAAAGATTCCGTATATATTCTCGAAAACAAATATCGTGAACTGATTGTAAACGCTTCTCATAACGTATCCTTTAATGGGTATACTTGAAGAAGATCATGATTTTCTCTCTTTTGGTATGATCCGTCTTTACTCTTTCACCCAGTTTTCTCTGGTGTAACGCAAAACCTACGGTAAACCAAATTTCTTTGAATGAATAATAGAAAAAAGAAGAAAAAAAAATGTAGAGAGTCCACTATTCCCTCCTGTCGTTTTACGAGAGAAGATTTTTTGCAATTCTCAACAAAATGAAAAAAAAATCAAAATTTCAAATATTATTTTAGTGTTCGATATTGTTAAATATTTTGTTGCCGATTGTGGCGAAACTTTTAATATTTAGGGAACATATAACGGGCGCAAAATTTTTCAATTCAATGAAACAACAAACGACGGTAAATAAATAAGCCATGCTAACTGTAAAGAAATACAAAGAGCATTTAAAAAGAAGTAGAGGTCGATGATGAAGTAAAATAACCAGGAAGTAAACGGGAGAAAGATGAAATATAGTGAAATGCAGAGATGGAGAGAACTTCAAATGAAGTGAGTACGGTTCGGCGGAATAGAAAATAGCACTTGTTCGGAGAAATAGCATTTGCGGGCAGTGAAGCAATGAAAGCCAACTGATGCGAAAGAGCGGTAAGGTGATTAGGATGCGAAAATTAGCAGAAATCTGTGATATCATCGGTGCGTGCGACGAAAGCGTATTTAAAGAAGGCGAGAATAAATAGGAGATGATAAAGAGTATTTAAAAAAAATATGTAATAAAACAGGTACAACGAAAGCGCATTTTAAAAAGGCGAGAATAAATAGGAGATGATAAAAGAGATGGAGAACATATTTGATAATAAAAATCGTCGGCTGTAGGTACAAAAGTTGAGCTGGTTATCAAAGAAACGGATTTAGAAGATACGCCTTATCGAAACTGAATTCGGTTTCTTCTTCTTACGATGAATGGCGCACTCTTCCGAATTTTTCTTTCTTTTTCCGTTATGAATTCCAGTCTTCTTTTTTACTTGCGTCTAATCCGAAATGGGATTTGAAAAAGTTCTCTCGCTATGTTCCGAGACTTTATCATTGACGAGAAATGAAAAGCAATTTTTATTTTTCATTATCCTCTCTTACGTCATCAGATATATACCGAAAATTTGCCCGTTCTTTTTTTAATTAATTTTCTCCGATATAAACACCGAATTCGAAAGTAAAACACCTTCTTTTCTTTTTTTTTTCTTTTCGTAATAATTCCTTTTTCGAGAAAATTAATAATCGAAAATTTTCCTTTTGCCTTGCTCATTCCTTCTGAAGTGTAACTTTTATTATTTCCGGTTAATTCAGCGACATTTTCTGAACAACTGACTCTCCCGCTATTTCTCGAGGGGACGAATGTTTATTTTTAAAGTTGACTTATTAAATACAACGGAGAAATTGAAAATTAAATATTTTTGCGTGATTATTAAAATGTTTAAAGTGTCTATAAACTTTCGTTTGCGCGATAAATCAAAAATGATTGCGCGCAGTAAGTTTAGGCAAAAACAAATTAGGAAAATTTTTGAGATTTTCAATAAATCAACTCGGAGCGCTAGCGAAGTGTTTGAAATTTTTCAAAATTCGTCTTAGTTCCCACTAAACCGCGTGCTAAATTAAATCACACGACGACCGGTGTACTGCAAGACAAAACCAAATTTTACTTACACACATCCCTAAAAATCGAATGCCACCTGCATTAATAAAAATCATTTTGGTGAATTGTCCCATCATTATGCCGGTGCAATTTCAAGTTTTATTACATAACGGGGAGCCCTTCTTTTAATTCATCGATTAATTATACCGTTAATTAATGCTTCGAAGTCTCTCTTAAATATGTCCTGAGCCGTTCAAACGTCGAGAAAAAGGACTTTATCGCAGTCCGACTACGAGAATTTAAACTTAGACGAGTTTCGATCGTTTTGCGCAATTACGGCAGACCGGTTCAACCTTCCTTACAATCCGTACTGCGTTTCTTCCTGACACTTGAATAATTTTCAAAAAAAATAAAAATGGCTCTCTTCGGGCAATTTTTATTTCTGGCTACCCATCGCCGTATATTAAACACCGAAATAATTCTTAAAAAGCTCAAAATTGAACCGCAAAGGCGATTAAAAGTCACCGTTTTCTAGCAAACAGTTCAAATGAACTAAAGTAATGTGTTCCACATTACATGACCGTCAGACACAGTTCTTTTAAGATATGGCTTCTGATAAAACTCCACTTTAAATTATTCTTTTGCATTTTCAACTACGTTTCAGTAATGAAATGGTACATAATATCGTTCTCGGAAACGTAATGAGCGAACAGAGGAAAAGAAAAGAAACATACTAACGGATGAGCTTTTTTTCCCCATTCATTTTGGCTACGTCAGGAAAGGTCCTTTACCCAAAACAGTAAACAAGAGAGGAGCGTATTAGTTAAATACTGATTCGGTCAGAAATAGCAGAAATTAAGGAACCGAGCACTGGAATAATGGACTGAGAGGGAAAAGATAGAACGTAGCAATAAGGACTAGGAAACTCAAAAATTGGAATAAAGAATAACACGTTCAGACGAAAAGGTTGAACATTCAAAGAAGATATGGTTTGAATCACGGACAGTTTCGGTGATTCGGATGAAGATGACAGTTAGGAGGAGTTAAATGAAAACGAAAACGCGAGGAATGGGTAGGAGCATTCGGATGGATGGACCGATAGAAGGAATGATTGTTAGAGAGAGAAGAAGCATAAATATCCGACCAGAATTTAGTAAAAAAATTTAACCATAAGGGTAGCAAGTTGGAAGCGGGAATTTTGTCGGAATAAACATGAGGAACAAGGTAATTCTAGCCAATGAATCCGCGCCATCTCATTACCCTTAGTGATGACTAGAGACCATCCAGAGTAAATCAGCGCGGGTGAAATGGAGAACGTGAAGCAGTAGATAAGGAATCGAATACGAAAGGCGACAAATTCGCAGGAGTGAATGGGAAAGAGAGAGGAAACAGCTTACAAGGCACTCATGGAGTCGTAGATGATCAAATAGAAAGGAGCGATGTGAAGATATATAGACAATGGAAACGTACGATGGCGAAAGTTGTAAAGATAGTACAGAAGGAAGGAAGACGGACAACGAATATTTCGTGTTTTTGAAGACTAAAAATGAAAGTCGCTAATCGGCATTTTCGTTTAGTGCAGTTGCAATGGGATTCGATAAAATTTTGTTTGTTTTTTTGTTTTTTTTTTTTTTTTTGATTTGTAAAATATTACTATGGCTTAAACGAGTGTTCTAGTAAAAGCAAATGTGAAATTTCTTTATATAGGTTCGATTTTATTACTACTACCTGATATAAATTTCACGCTATAAGTGAGAATCACTTTTTTTTAAATTTTACCCCGTTTTTACGTATATTACGAAATTGCGACAAAATCTCTCCTAGGGCACCGAAATAACAATTTCACATACGATATACGTAGAAGAACTGTCTTGTTATTAAGCGATTTTTATATTTTTAACGTTAATAACATCGGGATGTGAACTAAATTTTTTTAAATTTTATAACGCTATCATCCTCGAAACAAATAATGAAATAGTCTCGAGGAGACAGGTAAATGAAATAAACAATAATAACCGGGAAAAGAAGAAAAAAATTACTATTCAATATCGTGTTCCATCGATAGACTGCGCATGTGTGCATTTTCGAGGATATAGCGCAAAAATTAAAACATCGGTCGCAAATTTTGCGAAATGATTCTAATTCGTTTGAAAAATTGTAAACAATTGAGAGTTTTACTTAAATTTTTTCGGCATAAAATTCATCAAAAAAGCAAGAATTAGAAACCTATACGCTGCTAGGAAAATTTTCACTTAGCTGTGCCTGAAAATTTGTCACGTTAAATATTCACCGATAAAAAGACTTAACCGAAAACCTATTTCGCTTACGAAATTATAAACGTGATTTCCGGGTCACTGTGATTTCTTGTCAACCATCTGGAATGTCCTCACCACACAGGTGGTTCGCAAAAGATTAAACAAGCAGCGAACGAAATTGTAATCACTGAATTGACATACATGTATTAAATAATTTTTTTTCTCCATTGGGTCGGAACATAAAAATAACGTGACGAGAAGAGGTTATAAGAAACGTTACTATAGTGTACTCTAAACGGCCTATACAAGATTCGAGGTTAGCAGTATATGTCACAATGACTTTGCTAATCTCGGGTGCGCTGCGTTTAGGATGCTTATCACTTCTACTATGTTTACTACATTCCATTATATACTATAGTTTCGATGTTGTTTCTGTATTGGCTACCTTCATTTCTACTGTTTCTAATCGCCTCCTGATATAACTTTCAAATCCCTACATTTCATTATTTGTTAGTCCTTTGTGTTGGGTAAATGTCCTGTGTTGACGCGCCCAAAGGAAAAAAAAAAAAAAAAATAGTTTCGATTGCTACAGCTAGCCTTACTGTGCCGTTTAGTCAATGGTGTTTTTTTCGAGGAGGAATCCTTTCATTTAAATAAATCGCTTGTTTAATAACTGTAATTGACAAGCTCGTTCTCAAAAAAAAACAAAAAAAAAACAGACTGTTATAACTAATTTAAGTAGTGGTTTTATTGTACTACTAAAAGTTTTTTCTTTTTTTTGGGCTCGTCAACCAGGGACCTCACACAAAAGCAACAGGAAGAAGAGTTAACTAATTAAAACTTAATTCGATCGGAAATGGCAGAAATAAAGGGGAACCAATGGCAGGAACAACAGACCGAGACGGAATGAATAGAATATAGGAAGCACAGTAAGGAGCAGGGAGCCTTGTAAAAGGAGCAGTACTAGTTTGTTTTCGCCTCACTTGATGGCGCTGTAATGCAATATCGTAAATCCCCGAAATCACGTGATATACCAACACCGATAGTCGATGGAGAATTTCTAGCATCACCGAATTTCGTACTTTTATGTATCGCTTCAAATTACGCGACGACGTGTTCAAAGGGAATTTTTATTATAATTTAACGTTTTAGACATATCTGATGCTTATTTTTGGTTTGATTTTTCGTTATTTGTTACTTTAAATTGTTGCTGTAATCTTGAAATTATATTCAGTCCATAATCACTTTTTTCTTTTATTTTCGCATGCCTAGCATTCAGAGAAAGTCGTTAAAAAAAGGCCTCATCGTTACTGACGGCTAGAAACAGAAACATGAATCATAAAATAAGTCGACGAAATGGTAATGATTAAAGTCGGGACAGTGCGATTCAAATGTTGCACAACTGTTCCACTTAAAGGGAACTAATGCAGATGATATTTTATATCGGCAGAGCATACGGTGTGCAATCATTACTGGTAAGCGCGTGTATTTTGCCATGAAATAAACACGTTTTTATAGAGGCAAACTTGCTGAAGTATGGTTTTGCACGGCGCTTACTGGTACACATAAAGACAGGTGCGCAGTAATCGATAAATAACCTTAAAAATGAATTTATCGGTGGCCCGAAAATTGAGGAATCATTAAAGCGGCTGTTTGTCGTTAAAATTTCCACAATAATCGTCGTTGAAAATGATTTTAAGGAATGCGCGTTCGATCATTTACAAGGTCCGACCGAAGTAAACGCAGTCTGTATCGGGGTTTTTGGTGTGTGTACGGCTCTAGACAAAAACTCCGTCTCGCACTGCTAACGACACACCTACGTTCAATTTAATGAGAACAATGTTACGCTCGTTTAGTAGCGGAAGTGGAACAGTTGGTTTGGCGTCGGCTATTGACCGGCAAAGGGTTTTAAAAATAATAATAAAAAACTCGATGGCAGAATCGGATTAGGGAAACGCTACCTCCTATTTTTCAGTGTGCTCTCTCCTGAAGGCGCCGAAACACTTTAAAAACGCGCGTGGAATTTAACCATCGCCGCATTTTCAGTTATTTATAAAAGTGTTTTTGTCTTTTTTTTTTTGTTTTTTTTTTTTTTAAGTTTCCTAAACAATCGAGCATTTGGCGTTTGAAAATTTCTAGGCTTCTCCCCTCTTCCAGTTACTGTTAAATGCGTAAAATCTCTGCAATAACTCACTTCCTTTGTGTGTTTTTACCCCTTTCGTTAGCGACTCGGCAGCATAGCCGAAGTAGGATTGCATGAGGTTAAACGACGTCCACGTAATATTACTCGAGGAAAATTGGCCTAAAAATCACCCCTACCCGTGAGTCTATGAAAATTCCTAAAGCCTCAGGTACGCCCTACGTAGAATTTTCCTAAAAAGTCTCATTTCAGATTATATCGGAGTAATTCTTAAGATTTTTTCAACGTGTGAATTACATATACTTCTCGAGTATGGCTTATCGAATGATTTTGTGTCATCTTTATTAATAAAATTAGTTATAACCACGTGCCAAAGGAAGGGTGGTGAAGCATTAATAGCCCAATTAATAACTCGCATCAAATCTTTAATTTTATTACTCGCATTATTATTATTAGTTCTAATAATTCCCACAAAAGGGAATAATGCATCAACCAGAATGCACCATTGCACTGCAGTTAAATAGAATAACTCACGTTGCGAAAAATTTAAGAACTCACACTAGAGTCAAACTTTTCCGTTATACGCTTTCGCTCATGGTGAAATACTGGCAAGAAGCTGAGTATTTCGTCATCAATCTTTTTTTTTTGTAATACGCGTATGAGTTTTAATTTTTTGTCGTCTTTTGCAATTATCACGGTAATTCGAAAAGCTTTACCGATTTCAATTTATTCGAATAATAGCATCAAGTTTTTGAATGTTTTCCTTGTAAATTTCTTTCGTTACTATTTTTCCGTGTCTGTAATTTGTCCTCCAGGTTACTCTACATAGTGCATCGAAAAAGGTATTCCGTCTCATGCGGATTTCAATCGTGCTCGCTTCGTATTTCTTCCAGCAAGTGGCGGAAAAAGTATTGAACGCTTCTTTTTATGTTTGGGGTTCTTCATTATATAAATGAGGATGTCGCCGTCTTAGTCTGGTTTCAAAATGAAAACGAACGATGGAAAGCGCCATCTGTCTGACAGCGCGCGGGGCTTAAAAAGAGGAGGTTCTCTTGAGTAATATTTTCGCTAGTACACACTTTCGACCACGTCTCAAACGGTGTGTGCTAAATGCCCAAAAAATGCAGACAATTGCGTAAAGTCTAGCGGATCTTGCGATATCAAAGAACACCTTTAATAATTGAAAGAATTTCTAGTAGAATTAAGCAGAACCGAAAAATCGAGGGGTCAAAAGAATTTACGCATGTTTCTGTAAGAGTGAACTCAGATCACATTGTCTTTCTAAGGGAAAATATTTTAAACCAGTCTAGGTCGGTACAGAAGTACCATTTGTGCCACGTCTTTCGGATGTTGTGTAAAAATACGGCTTTTTTGTTTCAGTAAAAACATAAAAAAACTGTCAAACTAAATTAAATAGTTACACTACGGGGTGGGGGGGGTCTAAACATACACTTCCCTAGAGTGTGTGAAAATCATTGTAAAATTTCGTGCCATTTCTTTGCGACGGAAAAAATTTTAGATTGAACCTAGGGAACTTGTGTCGAAAAAAACAGTTATCTCAAAAAATAATACCGAAGTAATTAAAACATTTCGTAATTACCAAAAGACGACATGATTTGTAAGGGATAGTAAAAGTTTGAGGCGTACGATTGAATGTGGTTATCGAGTAAACACAACATCGGTAAACCTAAGGGATGGACGGGACCACTGTTGTTACAGTCGGAAACTTTTGGCGCATAAATACGATAAATTTTTTACGCTCGTCGTTTAAAGGTTAATATTTAAACTTTTTATAATAATTTTAACAAAAATTCGTTGCGTTTACGAAATTCCGAAAGTGCACCTGGGAAAACGTTTTACAAATTTATAAAATACCGCCAAAACAGTTTTTTTTTTTTTTAATTTTTCACAAAAAAATTAACCGGAAAAAAAAATTGATGTCAAAGGAGAGAAAAAAAAAGGTGTATTTCATTTGACATCTGTTATATCTCGGTGAGAGTTATCTTCTTTTGTGGTTTTCGAATAATGCATAGAACTGCGTCGTGTGGGAGTGTCATTTGTTTGTCGTTTTATTTTTTTCTTCGTTGTTTTCTTCAGCCGATATCCTAATTTTTTACTTTTGCGGCATCTTATTAAAATTTACTGTTTTTCCGTTGTTCCGCCGCCGACTAACTAAATCAAAAAATTAGCCGCCCACATTGTTCGCGCATTTCTTCCGGGTTCTATCTTTGCACCGACAGTTGGCATGCGCGCCGTCTACAGTTAACATCGGGCCTGCATAATTCTTGCTATCAAATAGCGATTATTTTCACTTCCATCTCGAATTTATCCAGGATGACAACGCATTTTCGTTTGTTTCACCTTTCCATATTATCATAAAATCATCATTGGAAAAGTTTCACCAGCTCACGTCAGCCATCTAGCGTGGTATTAGATTAGGCGTAATGCTTCGTTAGGCTATGTTGCCGCACGTTGAAAGTGTACAATAATTTCACTAGCGTACATTTATGTCCATTGTTAAAGCACCCCAAAAAAGTAAAAAAAAAATAAAAACACCAAAGAAACAGATGCGTTAGTTCTATTGTCGCCGCTTCCTCGAGATTGTGTTAAACTTCTTTTCTCCGCTTTTTTTCTCTTTTAATTTTTGTTCTTTATGCATAGCAACGACGAACTATAGCTAAATTAAGAACCAAAAGCGGAATTTTTTCGTTTAAACTCTGCCAAGTGCGTTTTTAAAGCACGGAATTTATCGAGGGGGCCGTCCAAAAATTATTTACGGGCTTTAAAATATTTACAATTTGGTACGTGCGCTTATTGAAGAGATACGAAAAGAAGCAAGCATAAAAGAATAATCGAGGTGTAGCAGGAATGTAGCAGATAAGCAGCAAGTAAATCGATTTTAAAAAGACACTGGGGGAGTACGTAATATTCTGCTGACACGACGTTAAGAAGAATATTCAAATATCGTATTAGTAGCTAGGCAAATGAAGTAGGGAAAATGGAGAAAGAGTAAAAAGAATTAACGAGAGACAGGGGAGTTACGTCCGAATCGAACGATAATCATCGTAGGGCGGCGTAAATAAGAGAAGGCAGAAAACCGTGGAACAGTGAACAGTATGGAATCTTGTTTATTAGAGGAATGCGTCACCAAAAAAAATTTAAGGTGGATTTCTTAGATGCAAAATATTCGTTATCAGCAGCCGTATATCTGCCAGTTAGGAATTTCAGAAGAGGCGAGCTTTTTCATTGCCTTCAGTTTATGACTGGGAGCCGACAGGAAGTTAGTTAGGAAAGAACGAGGGGATTAATAGGAAAGGATAGAAAAAGTAAACGATGAGTGCGCGCAAGAGTTTGCTTCTAGTGCATTCGTGAAATCGGAGTCTTGACTAAGGTGTAGAAGGACGAGGAAATTAGAAGTAGAAAAAGATTGCGCAGAAAATTAAAAACTAAACGAAAGAGAAGGAAGGAAATTTGAGGATTCGGATTGTGCGATTACAAAGCAGAGAGGGTCCTTTCAAATCATCTGTACAGATATGAATGTGAGAAAGGAACAAAGAATTCTACATTATTAAATTCGCTTCTGATAACCGAAGAGCGGGTAGCTTCAGAAGAAGGGGTAAAGTAAATAATTATACGGAGAGAACGACAAACAAGAGTAAGAAAAAGAAGAAAGTTTCTCTTGTATGGTACAATGTGTGCGCAGAATTGATTAAGTCTTCGGTAAATAACAGAGCTTCTGTTGAATGTGGTTGTTAGGAACGTGCGAATTAAATTTTTTGAGGAGAAAGGTTTCATTATAAGCCCTTTATCCAAGATCATCCGCGTACTGATAAAGAAAGAACGCACAATTCAGCATTAATTGCAAGAATTCGGCTAGTCTTTCGAACCGGGGAGCCGGATACGAAATGAGGTTTACACCAGGTGAACAAACAGTATTCAAATTCAGAATGTATTCCGATTCATATCGTATTCGACTAAACTATGAATTTGTAAAGAATAATGGATATATTGGAATAACAAGCTTTTAAGTTTTTCCTCGTGCAAAAAGTGAAATCAACTCATTTAAACAAAATCATGTGCATTTTCGAGAGGATGGAAATTTTTAAAAAGAGAAACGAGAGGAAGCAGCAACTCGAGCCAAAAAATTACTCATTTCGTTATCTTTAATGCCCATATGGCTGGGAACCCACAGCAAATCAACACAGATGGAGTAGTGAGAAGAGAAGAAAATGGACAAGATAGCGTATGCGAAGTATGATTAAATCGGAAGAGTGATCAGGAAAAGGAAAGCTAAACGCTTGAAGAACACACTCATGGAGTCTGAAATGAACAAATAATTAGAAAACAGCGGATTGGAGGAAATGAAGATAATGGAGCGTAGGATGATGGTTATTAATTCGTTTATAAAGGTAGAACAGAAAGAAGGAAGACGAAATGATTCAGATAAGTTGAAATCTGGAAGGATAAGAGAAGCTCCAACACCATGAGATCCTCTGGAGCCATCTGTGAAAATGGTTACATGCGATGGAAATTGGGAATTGATAATGCTGTTGAATTGTTGTTGAATTGCTGTTGAATTATTGCTTGAGGAAGGGATTTGGAAAGTGAAGGTACAAAAAAATCGTTGGGAGAATGGCAGAGATCGGCAAAGATAAAGGAAAAAGCAGAGAGATTATTACCTGAGATTGTGTAAGGCCAAAAGGAACTAAGGCGACGGGAAATCAAAGCTAAAACAGGGATTTTCATAGGCGTAAAACGCTAGTTCTTATAAATTAAAAAAAAAAGGAATGAATAAGAGTACAAGACGTAAGTAGAAGACGCTTGGTGAGGATGCGATAGCCTAAATAAGATCTCCGGTATCCATCCATCTTTCTTCTTTTTTTTTTTTGTTACTGAAAAAGGAATGGAAATAACTGAAAAATGACCGCCCATTTTTGAGCTCAATTTCTCCGTTGATTATATTTTTGTTTCCGAAACCCTCACGCCTGTGATAGTTGCCCACAATTTTTTTCATGGCTACAGAGAACTTTTGTTTCTTACTACATCTTTTAAAACACTGCACAGCAGGAGTTGAAGCAAGCGAATCACATTGCCAAGCGTCACGAAAATAAACTGCGCAGGTCGCAAGCAATTAATCTCTTCAAAATGAAAGCGATTCGTATTTTCACACAATTAAAGTAAATATATAGCTGAGATCCGAAAAGATTTAATCTATATTCTAGTTAATTCACAGTTGGCAACTGAAGTGATAAGATGTAAACAAACACAGGGGGCTTTTTTTTTTGTTTTTTTTTGTGTAATTTTTTTCCGTAAAGGCAACGCGATAAATTAAATAGGCCTACTCTATTTTTGTGACGTTTAATACATTACTTCCACGTACCAATAACGTAATTCGAAGCATATATTTAAATTCGCCGATAACGTAAATTACAATAAAAAGTTAGTAAATAAGTAACGATAATAACGTGTGAATTTTTTATATTTACCCGGGGGGGGGGTCATCTTTTGAATTAGTAGCGGAGTTAAGTTTGTCCGGTCATGGTTGACTTTGTTATTTTAAATAAATCGTTACCGCCATATCATTAAAGAGTCATACATTTTTTTTTTATCGAGTTTTTCCGCAAAAGAGACAAATTAAAACTGGATTAATAATAATGTACAAATACCGTCGTCGTTTTATGTTTCATTTATAAAACTTCCGAATGAATGAACGGTTCCGAAATTTTTCAAAAATTTTAATAATTCTCCTTTTTTTCTAAACATGTTTTTCCAAGAAATTTTGACACCCGAGGTTATACCGAAATATGCTTTGATTTTCTGGAGGAAACGATTTTTTGGAAATGAGTGAATCTTTTTTAATATCGAAAGAGGGAGCATTATTATACAATTCGGAACACGAAAATCATCATCAAAAATTTTAATGTTACACGAGAATTTATTTATTTTATTTTTGAGAGCGGAAGCATTATTATATAATTCGGAACGCGAAAATCATCATCATAAACATTTAATGTTACACGAGAATTTATTTATTTATTTTTTGTCTTTTTCAAAATACGATCAAAACAGAATTCCAAATGCTGTTATAACTGACTTCTAAATAGCCTTTACGAAAATCTTTAGAGTCGCTTTATAATAATTCCGATTCATTACGGCGTACAGTCATTTAAAGAAGTAAAAAAAATAGATACACAAATAATTACATTCTCATACTATATCCAGTTTTTGACATTTAATGAAGATTTTGCAATTTCAAATCATACACACCGATAATGCTTTAACTTTCCAGAGCTGTCCGTTAAACTTCTTTTGAGAACACGCTACTAAGTGAATTTCGATTCGCGAAAAAAATACACATACACACCCACACATATTATGTACAAATTCGGATTTTATAAAAATGAGTTTTAAAGACAATGTGTTACGCGTATTTAGATGTTCGAGAAACAGTTCGATTTGATTTTGTTGCGACTGCATGCCGGATAGCGTCGGTGACGTAGACGCTTCTTACGGTTGTACTTTGAACGATGCACGTCATAGTCAACCGACGTTCACCGTTAAAAAGTACAATCCGCCGGAAACGCACGTTTCATTTCTTCGCTATGACTTCCAATTCTTCCAACGAAAATTTCCGGACCGGCGAGATTCTGGTGCGATTGGACGCATAATCGTGTCACATCCTGTGAACAGAAAATGGAATTATATCAGAATTACCGCGGACCATTTAACGACCAAAAAAAACGACAACATGTTAGTTCGAAATTGTTGAAAAGCAAGCACTTTATATATGTATTTTTCGATTATCTACAGCGAATTGGAGTTGGCGGCCTCAACTTCCAACACTGCAATTCGAGTGATTATAAACAAGATCGTTCTGCTAAGTAAACAGAAATTCGTACCTGATCTGGCTAAGGAAATGATACGGTTAACGAAGAAGAAAAAGCAATATTATAAGAATTATAATAATACGAGTCGCACTTGATCAGGTATCACAAAACTAAACTCTGTTCGTGGTATAGCAAACCCAATGGACCTGAAAAGAATATTTTTGAGTCAGTTTTGTTCCTCTTGAAGTTCGCCTTCACGGGTAACTTCTGTGGTGTCGTCGGATCAGGAACCTTAAAATAACCTAGAGCCGAAATGGCGACACTCGAATTGCGCCCCGGAGGTTTGCCGGTATGAAATACAAAAAAACGAACGAAAGCGGCACCGGGATCATGATATTTGTTGGACTCAGTGATACCCAAAACTGATGGCCGCTTTATAACATTTGAATGTTCAATGGCCGCTCAACATTTTTACGCATCATCGTATACTTAAACAATAGCCTATTTTTCGCCAGTCCTTAAGGAGTTTTTTTCTAAACAACCGAAATGTTATTCCAAATAGCAAACGTTCCTCCCATCGAGATATGATAACACAGTTTGGAAGTCATTGATAGAACGACACACTTTTACTGATTTTATTCCTTTTTCAATTTTATAAAATCCGGAGTATTTTTTTTTTAAAGCGGTGCGCAATTTAAGTTCTCAGCAGGTGGGCTATTTCGGGTCGGTGCGCAATTCGAGTCCGACTTGTCACTGTGTGAAGTGTTGGTGCGCAATTCGGGTGTCCACGGCCGAAATGAGGCAAATCTCGAAGTAGGGAAGGTGAAATTTCAATCGGTAAAAAGCAATACGAACGATAAATGAAGAAAAACAATCGGGGGAGAGTCGCTGTATAAACGTACTCGAATGCGAAAGTAAAAAACTACAATAGTCTGTACCATTTTCGCATTTATTAAAAAATTCTGTATCGGTTTGTGAATAAAATTTTTAATTATCCAGATTTGGTCGGAAATTTTCGGAAAGAGGAATGGCATCATTAAGGAATTACACTTGCTACTTTACCGGTCCAGGATCTGATGGTATTATATTAATTACAACGTAATTCTTGGGCTACCCCTCATTTTTTTTTTTTTTTTTTTTTTTTTTTTTTTAAATAATTTGCGGGTCCCACAAGGCACTAGCCCGTCTGTGGGTTCCCAACATAATTATATCGTTTATTTATACAATATAACATCAACTTAAGTTACATTACAAAGTTAATTATCTTATGCAATACTATACTACAAAATTCCCACTCTCAATTATACATTTATCTAATATATTATTTGCTATTTAGATATCTTAATATATTAGCTTATATATTACAATGGTATAATAAAATTTTTATATAGTTACCACACTCTGAATAGCAGCTTAAAACTGAGGATCGTAGCCAATCGTATATCAAAATTTTTATTATTATTATTATTGTTATTATTATTGTTATTATTATTATTATTGTTATTATTATTGTTATTATTATTTTTATTGCTCTTATTATTGTTATTATTATTATTATTGTTATTATTATTGTTATTATTATTATTACTATTATTTCTATTGTTCTTTATACCATGCTATCAGCCAAATTTTAATTTTGTTTTTCCATATCTCCAGTTTTTCCTCATTTTGGATTTCCTTTGGTATCTTCTCCATTAATTTTATTAATACTTCTTCATCCACATTATCTATTTTATTGTTAATTCCCCTGAGTCGTACATAATAAGGTCGGTCGCTATTTCTAGTTATGTACGTTCTTGTTTTAGTTGATAACTGCCTATTTTCAAGTTTAGCACTAAGTAATTTGCTGTAATAATATAACATTTTTGCCGACATTTCATTATTTTTGTTCCACCAAGTGATATTATCTGATGCGTCTGAATTATTCTTGTTGTGTAGGACCAGTTTTAAACATTTTTTTTGCAATTTGTTAATTTTCCTCATTTCTGTAATTTTCGCCTCACCCCAAATTCCGATTCCGTATTTAATTCTGGACATTATTACAGCTTCGAAATATAATCTTAGGCTTTTGTATGTCATACATTGTTTTAATTTATATAATGCTGGGATAGTTTGTCTAACTTTTCCTGCGATTTTGTCTATATGATTTTTCCATGTTAGTCCTTTATCTAATGTTACCCCAAGATATTTAAATTCATTCACATTTTCCAACTTTCCACAGCTACATTTTTCCTTACTGTGTAGACACTTTGTATCATGTAAAATTAATTTGGGGATGAACGTTCTAAACCGGCTTGGTGTTCTTATGTGTATCACTTTTGTTTTTTTAGGGTTAATTAATAATTTTTTGTCATGCGCCCATTTGCATAAATTATTGAGATCTTCTTGTAACATTTTTTCAGCACTTCCTATGTCGGAGTGTTCAATGACTAGAGCGATATCGTCTGCGTAAACATACACTTTAGAATTCTTTATATATCGATATAGCGAATTCGTATATATCAAGAAAAGTATTGGTGCCAGTATTGTCCCTTGTCCAACTCCGTGGTTCATTATTTCTTTTTTACTGTGTTCATTCCCAATCTTTACCAAAAATTCTCTTCCTCTTATATAACTTTGAAACCATTTTAGAAACCTCCCTTTTACTCCCATTTTTCTTAAGTCCTCAATCAGTATTTCTTGGTCCACTAGATCAAAAGCCTTAGTAAGGTCTAAAAAAACTATCAGAAATTGCTTACCCACTGCTAATCCTTTGTTTATATCTGAAATTAATGTTCTAAGTAATAATATCGTTGACTTTCCCTCTCTGAAACCAAACTGATTGCTATCTATCAACTTATTCTCCTCCAAATAATTTTTCAAATATTTTCCCACGTACTGCTCAATTATTTTTGCTATGACTGAAATTAATGTGATCGGTCTATAGTTTTCGCACTTTTTTTTATCTCCACTTTTATAAATTGGCCGCACCATACCGGTTTTTAACTCACTAGGAAATATTCCTTCTTTTATAGAAAGGTTAATCATTTTTGTTAGTAATGGAGTTAGTAATTTTGAGTGTTTCTTGATATCCTTTACCCTTATTCCGTCGTATCCTTGAGCTTTATCCGGATTAAGTTTTTTTATTATTGTTTCAATTATGTCCTCTGTAGCTCTTGGAATGTACAAGGATATATTAATTTCATTCTCTGATTCGATATTCAAGAGTTTATTATCACAGAAATGTTTCATATTGCCTGTTGTGGACAGGTAGTAATTTAGGAATACGTTGACTGCATTATCGTAGCTACCAAAGTTCTTGAGTAAATCCTCATCTAGCATTACTTTTTTCTTTTTACAGACTATTTTGTTTATTATTTTCCAGGTTTTTTTCATATCGTTGTCTGTTTTTTGTAATTCCTGTATATAATATTTCTCTTTTGCCTGTCTTATTTCGTATTTGACTAGATTTCTATATCTCTTATATAATTCTTTGTACCGTCTGTTTGAGCGATTTCCTTTACACCTTTTATAATACAAGTCTCTTATATGAATATAATTTAATATTTTCCTATTCATCCATTCATTCTTGGGAACATTTTTTCTTTTCGCAGTTGTTTGTTTTGTGTACCTACATTCCTCATAGCAATTTTTGAAAACGTTTACCAGGTTTATTGTAATTTGTTCCGTACTTGCATTCTCATGTATGCTTTGCCAATCATATTTTTCCACTTTATCATTTAACATAATTTCGTTTATATAACTATTGTTTATTAAAGTATGTGGAATAAATTTGTTACTATTAATTTTAAAAGCGCAATTAACCGGGTAGTGGTCAGAGATTTTTGTCTTTATAATACCAGCTACCACTTCATCAGCTGTGTATTTTATAAAGATATTATCAATACAAGATTTTGTCAAACAATTTTCCCTTATCTCTTCCCGTGTAGTTCCCTTGATTAATCTGATCCCCCCGTGCTCTGCTATAATGTTTAAGAAATTTGCTGCCGCAGAATTTCTTATTTCAAGATTAATATTAAAGTCGCCACATATTATATATTTCGTTTCCCGTCCCAACCTTTTGAGAACCTCATCGATTCCTCTTAAGAAGTCTCCAATGTTCTTGCTCGGTGACCGATATATAGCTAATAGAGTGATTTTTAATTTATTAAATATGATAATTTCTACTACTATATTATCGTAAGCATCACTTTCCGTAAACAATAATTTTGAATTCCACTCCTTTGTTACAAATATTAATATACCACCGTTGTAGTTTCTTGGCTTCCCCAGGGCATATTTATCATATCCATCTATCTCATACAGTTTTAATTCCTCGTCGTTTAAATTTACTTCAGTGAGCACAATAGCTGTAAATGGTTGATTGTGAATGTGTGCTAAGAGCTCATCCCAGTTTCGTCTTAAACTTCTAATATTCAGGTGCGTTATGTTAAAAATGTCATTATTGATTCCTCCCACTCTGTTCCAAGTTTTCGTAATCTCTGTCGTCCACTCTGTCATGCGATCGTAGGTGCCACAATTAATTTTGTGGCAGAATTGTATTAATGACGTCATACGGTTTACTTGATTTTTTTATTCATTGTCTAATTTTTTATTGCCTACCATTTGTAATTTGTGATCTAAATTTTTACTAAATTTATCATGATTCTGATCTCTCCATTTTAAATTGCTATTTATACAATACAGATTTATATTATTATTATACCTATATACATTAAGTTCGCACGTATACACATACATATTATCTTAAAACCGATAATAGCTCTATTAATACAAAAGAAGGAAACAGTGAGTATAAAAATTACCAACACCAGAAGAATCCCCTTAACCTAAGAGTACGTTTCCGGCCAGCCTTTACAACTGTAGAATGTGCACACTTCCTCTCACCCTTCATGCCCCGTTCATTTAACTTATTTCTACTAACGTGGTTCTTAGATTTCGTACTAGATCCTCCTATCGCTCTATCAACAGCAGCATAACACCTCTTACAACGAAACACTGTGTAGTAAATATCGCAGCCAACAACACAACCGTCACACACAGCTCGGTTCGCGATAAGTACTACCTTACGCCCTTTCTTACTCCTCCGAAAACTCAGTTCTACCTCTAACTCTATACACATCGCCTGGTCGGCCGGTAACGTAAAACGCGGAGCGCACGCTCTCACATGCTCATTCTTACACACAAATAAATCCTTTATCGTATTTAATGAACCACATGCATACTTTTCCATTTTTATCATATTTATTCTTATTAGTAACGCTATCGGTCTATCAACGTAAATACAAATTTTATGTAACGAAAAATGTCCCAAATAATGTCCCAATTGTATGTAACGTTTGTTATATTTTATAGGATTTTTGTGATTATGTTATTATATTCATATGGACCGATTTAGAATTGCGTTGTATATTTTGATAATTCTATACAAAGTATAGAAGAGAAAGAAACAGAAATGTAAACAAGAGGGGTCAATGGGTACAGACCCTTGCGAGGTCAAAATGACCGAGTTTATATATATATATATATTATATATGAAAAAGTAAGTAAAGTGAGTTCCATACCCTTGGGAGGGCGTCGGGCATTGTGAAATTAAGCTTTTCATAATGTGCTAAGCCCAACGGTACTAATGAGAGTAGGAGGGCCAGTTCCTTTCTACTTGGGTCCACCTTTTCTTTCCCAGATTTCTCTGGTACCCAATTATTTCAGACTGGGTAAGCTTGGGAGCAACTTGGATCCGGGACAAGACAAGTCTCGAACCCGTGACCTCCGACTTGGTAGCCAAGCACCTTATCCACTGGGCTACCACGCTGCCTATATATATATATACACACATTTAAATATCGAAAGATTTCTTCGATGCATTGTTCATATAGGTGTGTATTCACCGATGACTGAAAAAATGTTTGAACTAATTATTTACAAAAAATTAAGTTCACAAAATGAAATGTGAAAGGTCGTTCTAAAATGTTTTTACCGATTGTATTTAGCTTGCCAGATTTATATTTCGATTTCCGGAGGGAGTTAAGGGAGATTATATCAAATACGATAAAATTTTCTCTGATATAAATTAATTCGGTTATTTTTAAAAATTATACTGCTAGAAGGGAACAGCGGTATGCTCAGTCTGTTAGTAAGATCCATCTTATTTTCGAAGCAACTGAAAGCATATCAAAGAACAAAATTAAATCTTTTCATTAATAATTGAACGCCATCAGTGACACTAATACCAACATTTTTAAAGAGAGGAAAAACAACATTAAAATTGTTTTGCTATAGAAGAGAGACATACACTGATAAATCTATATATTACCGGGGCTTCTAAGTTCACCATCGAAGTTATGAACTTTAAATGTTCCCTTACAACTCTTCCACTCCTATTAATATTTTTAATAACATGGCCAGAGAATTTCGTCGAGGTCTAGGACTGAAATTCAGGATTTAGGCGTGACTTTGGACAGAAAGAGCACAAAATGCAATCCGAAAACCGAGAAAGACTATTTCTTCTTGACAGATTGAAAAAGTTATATACCACCGGTGTATTTAAATGCATTAAAGATATTTTGTAAATAATATAAATAAAAGCACGACGAGAGAAAAACAATTTTTAGTAGTCTTTTCGGACCTAAATAAAGCGTTTGAGAATTCCATGTTCACTTACTACAAAACATCGGCATTACTAACAAAAAGAGGTAATGGTCTGGAGACTTAGCTCGATTCAAATTATTAATATAATCAGTGGTAGACTATATCAAACGTGCCAAAATATTTTTATTTGCTGCGGACGTTTTTCTCCTAGTAGAGGATTAAAATATTCAGATTAATGCAATATTTAAATACTCTTATTTGTTGGAGGCATGAGTCTTCAATAAATGTTGAAACATCCAAGCTACATACGCGAACTCTTAGTAAAAAATAAACTCCCAAACACATTCTCATTTGAGTGTTTTGAATACTCACACGAAGACAACCATTCTACATGTAAGTCACGATGTAAAAGCGTGGTGTTTCGTCTCTCAAATGTTCAGATGTAACAACTGATAACATATTATCGCGGAAATACTCAGATTATATTACATTGCGATAATCTCAATAATAGCGTACGTAGTCGAAATATAGGGGAAAGAAACTGTATAAAGAGATTAAAAAAAATTCAACAGCGTCTATGAAACTTGTTACGTAAGATCGGTTAAATCACACGGATTTAAAAGTTCTAAATTGCTGCCAAAGATCAAATATATTTTACGGATTGTTTATTATTATTACCTATTTAATACGATTAAAAAGTAAATCTGGTACACATGGTAATAAAAACTTGCCTTAGAGAAACATACGTTCAACTTTCAAAGAGAACTACGAGAAAGACTGACAAAATTAATGAAACGTCGATAATTAAATATCTGCGTGCACATGTGGTAGATATGAAACCGATAAAAGAGCGCGGGAAGTTTAAACGAATCGGCTTATAAATTATAAAATTTGTACGTTGTTTATGCGAAATTTAACTTTTTCATTTATTCATTTTTATTTATATTTTTCGATTTTTATGTTGTTATTAAAAAATATTGAAACGTCCCCTAATTCTTCTATATATTATGTATGTTAGATACCAGTTTCGATTAAGTTATAAAATAGTTTTTGGTTTATGTAATCGGTAAGCGTGCCTTTAGACCTCGTTGGTGTCCCATTAAATATTTATTTAAAAGACAAAAAAGCTTATTTGGAATTGTACAGTATCTTAATTCGCGCGTAAGGCATTTATAGATGCAATCGTAGACATTAAAAAAGAATATTGGAATTTTTTGTAGAGTTTACGATTAATATTAATTAATTTGGAGAACTAGAAGGCAGTGCGTATATGAGTGGTTTATGAACGATTTCTTTTTTCTTTCTTTTCAAAATTTTAATATATTATTTATAAGTATTTTTAATAATTTTTTTAAAACCATATAAGTACTCGGGTCTTTATACTCTTTTTTTTTTTTTTTTTTTTTTGTTTTGTTTTCTGTATAGATAACTGACTAAGGGATTAATAATACCTATATGCGCACATAATATTAAATAGATATGATATTAATTTTAATGCATACGAATTATTTCACGTTCTATAGAAACTGTACAGATTTGGTAAAAGCTTGGTTTCTTGGTGCATCTTTAACTTTTTTTTTTAAACAAAATTTATAATTTTTACCCTATAGAGATTTTCAAATGATACTATTTTTAGTAATCGAATTGGTAGATATTATTTTATAAATGTGTTACACAGCGTGTAGGATTTGAAAATATTATATACCATTTGGACGGAGCACTGTACATATCATCAAATATATTAAAAATTTTTGAGAAGTAAATTTCGAGCGATAACCACGGTGAAAGGTACCATTAGAAAATGTGAAAAAAATAAAAATACTAAAAATCATAATATTATAAAAATTGTAATATCTCAAAAAGTTATATTTAAAGATACGTACAAAATAACAAAGGAATAGTTTTTACAAAATGCGTGTATACTCAATACCAGAGCACTGCCATAGTCATCAAGAAACGATAACTTATATTGCACAATGTAACGTATTTAATCGAGAACGAAAACGGTCTGTGGAAAAAGGTGATTATCCATTTCAGCACCGATAAACCGTGATCCGAAACATGTACATAAAGAACTATAATAAAGAATAATTGAAATTTAAATGCTTTTACTAATTAAGAATGAAAAATGGTCAAAGGTCTATCGAGAGAGACTCAAAATAATAATAATAAAATAAAAAAAAATAACGTCAATGTGTGCGAATTGCAGAAACATTTCAATTTTTAATCTATTGTGCAAAATTCTAGATTGAGATTTTTGATAGACAGCGCATAGCCTTTATAGTAGAATTTTTGTTTACACATCACACATTTTAGTAGTATATTCGAATTTCTTTTTTACAGTTAGCGGAATTGCCAAGTCCTACGCAGGTATCGCTTCAAGTCGGACAACAGGACATTGCGGGGCGATGTTTTTAGGGAATGAGTAGCTTCAACCTTTAAGTATATTAGAAATTATATGTCTTGGAAAGATCTGTAATCTTTGGGTCAAGGTTAACGAAATACAGGGATAAAGGTTATTTTATGATCGTCACTATTAGATGCTCCCGTTGCGGAAAATGAATCACATTCTTTTAAGTTGCACCTTTAATTTTATTCTCAGCGGAGACGGATGTAGATGTGTTAATCTCCGATTATTTGTCTGAATTTTCGTGTTTTGGTTGGTCTTATTTATTTTGAAATAAATAACAACATTCCTACTTTTGAAATAACCTACAACGTTTACACATTTTCGACATTGTAAATGATTTTTAATAAATCACAACACGGTCCCATATTTACGGTGTGCGCCTTTATACGAATTATAATTTAACAAATTGATAATGAAATAAAGGAAACGCAAAAATAAAATCGATAGTAATAGACTAAGAAAATAATTTATATACCGCAAACAATAATCCGAAATATAATGGTAACGATACACATGAAAAATCTGTTAATTATAAAGTAATATGTAAAACTTGCAATAAAATATACATCATATAATAAAAACCAACTTTAATAACAAGCAAATATAAGGGTAAAAAAGTAATTTATAGCAATAAATTAAATAAATAACTTAATTAGTAACGTTTTCGGGTATAACCCATCAGCAGCTAAAACTAACTTAATCAAAACACAAAACAAGCAGGGAGGAGAAAGGAAAGTGAGCATTATCTAAGGATATATACATGTATATATAAAAAGTAGGATTGAGACAGGATCCCTGAAGAAGGCCATGAAATATGCGTCTGGAAATGAAAAGAAATATGGATCTATTCCCGAAAAGGTTGAGTATTTCAGTAGTAGTTTGGGGAATATTGAGAGAAAGAAATTTAGTCCTAAGTATAGGAAAGTGAACGTCATTGAATTTTTTCGTGGTAAAGGATTTATAAACATCTGAGACAAGTAGATTGAGCCAGGATGGAAACTGAACATGTTAGGAGAGATTAAGATATTGTCATCAAATCACCGGACAAGATGATTTTCTATCATGATTTCAAAACGTAGAAAAAAAAAAGAAAAGTGTTTTTTTTTTTTTATGGGTAGATAGAGGTAATAATTATGTAAAAGCTCAAAGAGTAAAGAGTAGTCGCGACAAGATGAAAAGCATTAGAAATACTAAGATGAGTTTTGAGAAAAGATATAGGCACATTTTTATGGAAGAACAAGAAAAACCCACTTAATCCAAGAGCGAAATTAGAAAATTTGTTAAGAGAAGATTGTAATTCAATGATTTTAAAAGGGAACAAGTGGGGATCGGAACCGGGATAAAAGGAGGGATCGATTTTTCTGAAGAGGGAACACAAGCGAAGCTATAGAATTAATAAAAAAGGGTTATGCTGAAACGGTGAAGGAATGCGGTTGAAAGAACGACCAGCAAGTAGAGATGATCCAAATATTCGGACATCTTCCAATTGTGAGAAATAGGAGTAATTTTAGAGAAAGAAATGTTATCATGATTTTTTTTTGTTATTTTTTTGGCGATTTTTAGAATGAAACATGCTCTTACATTGGTATTCTTGGGAGTTAAATAATTAGACATGGAAGAAAAAGAACTAAAGGATTTGAAGGAAAATGCCGATTTACACTTTTGGTTCCACCACGAAGCGTAAAAGGATCGAAAACTAGGTAGTTTAGGAGTTGGTGGAGAACTTAAAGATGGTGTTGGTAAAAAAGTCATACCAAAATAAGCTTGAATGATCGGAAGAGACGAGGCAAACAGATACGAAGTATGCAGACCAATCAATTTTGGAAAGTTGCGAATGTGGATCATGAAGGGGTTTGAAGCGAGAAGGAGGTATAATATCGTTAAAGGTTAAAAGGATATAATCGCTTCCGAAGGTCTCGTCGAGTATTCTTCGGGAACATTTAAGACCAACATTAGGCGAGGTAAAGGAAAGATGAACAGAGTTGGAAAAATTATTTAGCGAGTGGGAGAAAGATTATTGAGAAAAATACGAGATATTGTGACTGCACAAAAATTATGTTCTCGAGAATAAAGTAATTTCTTTTATATTTAGCGGAGTCTCAAAGAGATGAATGAGTGTTTTAGTCGCCACTAATTGCGAATGTAAGAGATGAAGAATTAAGGAGAGCATTAAGAGGAAAATTTAAAAGGCTGAATTTAAGAGCGATGTAAGCGAAAGAAACAGCGATTAGGGCGAGAAAGAATGAAGTTAGGGTGAGAAAAAATGAAGGACGTTTGAAAAAGCGTTCTTATAAAAAACGTATCGTAGAGAAGGAGATAAGAAAAAGTTGCCGTATGTAAGAAAAGGTCACGTGAGCTGGCTTTTGAAGTAGAAGAATAGAGGGAGAACACCTGCATGAAATTGGTTATCAACAATTTTGCATGTATTTTCTTTCGCAAAAATGCAGAATTTTTAGGGGATTAAACAACCGACTATAGAGAATATATGAAAACAAACGAAGCGTGAAGAAATAAGAAGTTAACGGGAGTAAATTTCGACTTGGTGATTGATTATTTTTGCACGATTCGATGAATTAGCAGGGTAAGGAAAACGAAAAGACAAAGCGAGCAAGAGATTAGTTTAAGTGAACGAGATATGTTGAAGAATGAGAGAGGTCACACGATGGCTATAGATAAACTGCCGAAAGTATGAAAAATATCTGCGGAGAAGCTGTATTATGGGGAACAGTAGATTGATTGAAGGTAGGAAATTAAAGGACGCTAGAGCATATTTATTTAATGTTTGTAATTTTTATGATGTAATTATTTATTATTTTCTCGCATTAACATCAGCAAACCAAAAAAAAAAAAAACTAATTAATGAACGAACAGGTTGAGTAAATACGCTACCTTTAGGAAACTGTTCCAATAGTAAAACATAATAATAATAATAATAATAATAATAATAATAATAATAATAACAATAAATAAATAAATAAAAAAAACGCGAAAGAAAACCCCATATAAATTAAAAGATCGTATAAAATTTTCCGAATAATAATATAATAGACAGCACTTGTTTTAAAACATCGCTGAAACGACGTCAGATCCGGTCAAAAGTACTTTTTGTATAATAAAATTGTTTTTTAAAATTAAAAATTATTTTCGAATTGCAGACAGTCGTCCATTTTTACGCGATTATTTTATGAATTAATTCAACAATTTAAAAATTTTACCGAGCTATGCCGGAATTCTGACACCTCAAAAACAACATTTGTTCAAAAATGAATTATTCCGAAAAATAAATGTTCTCAATATACGTAATTTATATTACAGTGCAACCATAAATATTATTAAATGTACTACGTGACATTCCAAAAACTTCGACATTTATCTATAACATTCAATTTAACAAAAACATCGATATATGATATATTATACGATATATATTACATTTATACATATGTGTGTATGTGTGTGTGATATACATATATACATACGCCAAAATAGAAGGAAAAGTGCCAATAATCAAAAATGTTTTAGAGTTCGCGCAAACAGAGTCGTGTTTTTTCTCGCACAAAGCAGGAGTTTATTTTTGGACTCTCGGAAACACCAACTTAAAAATGAAATTTAACGTGTTCTAGACAATTTTAAATCATCGCGGGAATTCAAGGTTCAGACAAAGCAAATAACTATATAATAAAGAGAAATATAGCGAGCAGCTGCACAGCCGACGAAGTGTGGTGGACATGGGTGGGGCATTGATGCGATTGATCGCGTTGGATCCTGGCTTTTCTGGGAAAAAGTTGCATCAAAAAATGTGTTATTGTGTGTAGTTTGCACGTACGTGGCTTCGTGGTGGTACTATTAGCTGCACGTGCAGTTCGTTGGAAGGCCACTGAGCCAAGGTCAACACGAGCCGCCGTAATCGATAATGCACTTTGTAACGTCACGCTCACGCGCATACTCGTCCAACATGTAACGCACCATGTTCTCCAACCTCGCATGCACACACGCGAACCAGAAAAGAAGAATGCACAATTTCGTCGGGCCGCCGGTCTCATTGCCTCGTCCAATTTTACCAGACAGTCCGGCCATCTTTCGAATCCTAATTCCAATTATGTAACAGAGGAGCGACGTCGTGTTTTCAGGTTTTTATTCATTTCGTTTTTTTTACCCGCGCTTTTCTGAGCACTTCAGTCTAGATGTAACGGCGACCCTGCGTTATAGGTTGAATAATAAAAGGTGTACCCCACTCGTATTTAAGTGAAGTGTCGCCGCCGACAACGTATGCACTTTTCCCATTATTGTTGTGGCCCTCACGTCTCTCAGTCGTCTGATTAATAATTTAGGATTCACGACAACAGGCGTCATACGTGAGGCACGCTTTTATTATTTCTCAACGAGCATGTTTTCTTGCGCGAAAAAGCACCGTAATGCTCGGATTTTCATACACGTTTCCTGCAAAATTGTAAAATCTTCGGATTTCATTCTCCTTGATTGTTCGATTTTCTCGTTTCGAGAAATGGAAGGTGCGTTCATGCGGACAACATCGACGTCATCTATCAATTTGCCATCTCGGTATATTTAATTCCTTATGCTGGCAATGGACGCCCGTTGGATTTCAACTAATTACGCCTATAAACTTTTTTCTTTTTTGGGGGGGGGGGGGGGGGGGGCATAAAAAGTTTTACAGTTTCTCCAGAGATAAAGTAAAAATCCAACTACATATATAAGAACAGCATAATTGACACACGTTCGAGGTTTAATACGGATTAATATGATACGGCAGAAACTTTTTTTTATTATCATTAACAAATAAAAATATGCACTTTGTGCGAAAAAGTCCAGAAAAACTTTATTATCAAACTGTCCAGTAGGAATTCCGTTACAAAATATTATTGTTTAAGCGGTGTTGTTCTAGTTGTTTTTCTTCTATTTATTTTATTTTTTCAATAATAGTAATAATTGACTATCCTGTCTGGCAATTAGTGTATGAAGTAAACGGAAACATTAATCGCGGGAAAATTCGGATATGTTTTTTTGAGTTTGGCGTAATAAACACCGATTGCCATGCGAATTGTAAATAAACGCCGGCGTATTATCCTCGCAAAAGTCATCAAACATATCCGTATTTAAATGAATAATTCGTACATTTAGGTTTTATTAATAATCTAATTTTTTACTGAAGTTAACATGTTTTCAATTAATAATAACCTCCTTAATTCTTATGTTTACTTTTTATTTTCTATTTTCTGTTTTTATTTCAATTTCGGTTTTGTTATATTTAATAATCTATCGCTCGCGTAATTTCTGCGCACAAATAGACGTCGTGAGATAATAGAGACATTTTCGATATTTGATCTGGTCTGAATATTAACAATGCAAAGTTTAAATAATTCGGTAATTGCAATTCTCGTAATTATTTAATTTACTGTTTATTTTTTATGCAGGTATTTTTTTTTCTTTTTCTGTTGAACTGGTCTTATCCAGTTGGCCAGTTTTATCTCAGTCAAATCACTGCTGTATTTCAATTTTTGCATTTTTAATATGTAAATATAATGATTGAGTTAAAGCGTTTGCTGCAATTTCATCGGTTGATGCTGGTAGCGTTTTACATGTTTCTCTATACATGTTTTCCTTCTTTGTTCGTTATACTTCTTGCATTCCCGGACCAGGCAAGCCAACGAACCCCATTTCGTGCTAGTTTCGCGCTGATTACTATAAACTATGTAGCGCGGTAGCCTAGCACTTAAGGCGGTTGGCTATCAAACCAAAGGTATCATGGGATTTAGGGAGTTGTCTCGTCCTCTCAGGTCTTTGAATATTAGTTATACCAGAGAATTATCTGGTAAAAAGTAAAGGCAGATCCCAAGTAGAAAGGAACTGGCCCCAGTATTCTCATCAGATCCATTAGGCTTATTACAGTGTGAAAAGCTTAATTACATCATCCATGATACTTTTCCATGGGTATATGATTTACTTACTATTACTGTCAACTAAGCCTAAGCGTTTTAATAAATGGGACAACTTACATGCGTCCTGATCCGATTCTCCTCATTACAACAATGTAGTTCCGACTAGTAGTATCTAATTTGCTAAAACCCCGTTCTTTCTTCCTTTCGTTCTATTCAAATTGATTTTCTGTGAGTTCCTAGTCATTCGGGCATCTTCGATTATAAAGTGGCGGACTCCTTGGCTCGGGTTGCTGCCTCTCCTCACTTCTTCTTTTAAAAAGTCCCATCGTCTAATTTCCTTCCGCTGTGCAAAGGTTTTCATCTTAGGTTTTAGTCGGATATGTACGTTTCCTCTTTCTCTAACAATTGTTTCTTTTATCTGTCTGTTCAACCTAAACTTCCTGGCAATCCGTGGTTCTCTCTGTTTCTTTCACTTCGTTGTTTTGTTGTTGTCTCCCTTATTCGTCTGTGTTTTTAAGCCATACTCTATTATCTTCCTATTATTTTCCTTTTTTTTTGTTAGTTGCCTTTCCATATTGTCCTCTCCACTCAAACGAAGAGCATGTTGGCGATGCTGATCATGTGTTTATTAAGTGTTCATCTCTTTCTGCCGAGTGTACTGCTTTCTACTTTAGTTTGTTACAACTTGGTCTTCCTACTCCATATTGTGCCTTTTATATCCTATCTTTTCCCTCTCCACATATTGTTCCTATTATTTGTTTCTTTCTCCTAACAAAATTTGATATCGCATGAAGATATAATTGGCTCCTTCCTTTTCTAATTGTTTCTGGGAAAGGTCGCCAGTTGACGAGCCCAAAAGATTTTTAAAAAAATAAAGAAAAAAAAAAACTTGCTAAAAAACACGGCTTTTTTCTTGTGCACCTATTAACACCTTGTAGTAAGTTTTTCTGGTTACCCCCACTCACCGTCCATTTTCTCTTTTATTTTTTGGAGGCAGTTTAATTCGTTCCATTCTCGATCTCTATCACTACTCCATTTAGGATAATATTTTATTTGCCACTCTTTATCCGCCAACTCTTTTTTTTTTTTTTTTTTTTCGGCCTGGCTGTAAATACTATTTGGCCACTAACTACTCATTAAATTTTAAATCAGTCAATTTCGTTTTTGGTCGTCGCTAGGAATCGAATTCATGACTACTATCTCAACAATCAAGAGCTCACGCCGCTAGGCTATCGTGACGGCGATCCGCCAACTCATTTTCATTTAAACCCAGATGTCAGTGTACTTCCCATTTTATTTATTTTTTGTACCGTCTGCTTTGTTTTAACATTATTATTGTTATGATGTAGTTAATATTGTAATACTTGATTTTTTTTTGTAAGCCAGTTAACCATAAACATTAATTAAGCGCAAGTGAAATTTTTGTAAGTTTTAATGAACGGTATTCGAACTAGGTCCTATTGAATGAAATACCACTGTCTAATCAATTAGTCGACGATAGCTGGTAACTACTTTAAAGTAGATGAAAATGTTGAGCACAGAGAAATTTTTCACAAAGCTTATTTATGTTTCGTCAAAAATTTTCCTGCTTTCGTTTCATTTACTTTATATACACACTGTGATATACGAGATGAAAATAAAAACGTATTTTTATCATTGTTCCTCTACATTCATCACTAAAATACGATGATTTTTTTCGTTTTATCTCATTTCGATTGCGGATTAAATCTCTATACATAAATTTCAACTTCACGCGTCAACCATTACTCAATTCGGCTAACCTCGAGAGAAGCCGAATTCGACTATCACGGCTGCAAACTGATAATGTAAAAACAAACGAAGCACCGAGTTATTAATATTCAAAGTTGGCGAAAATAAATAAAATAAAAATAAACAAAATAAAAATATTACGCCGTTAACGATCGTGATCTTTATATTATTATATTAAATATAGCGTCTGGAGGAAATGCAGAATGACGGTAATTCGGAGCAGGTTAGGAAAAAATTTCAATATCGTCATTCGTTATATTATGCTACAGAAAATTTTGAAATTTATTAATTATTTTTAAGGAAAAATAATTAAATATAAACGGGGGTTTTATATTCGTTAATGGTCGGACAATTTTGTGGATTTTTAATGTTAGACGCTCCGAACACTAGTTCCATTAGACATCGATTTTATCAAAAATGCTTTTCTCCGTGTTTGAGAAATGTTGGTTGCGTGACGGTAATTCTTTTACAATTTCCACTGATTTGTTTTGCGCACACTGCTTTCTTATTTGAATGAAATTTTTTAGGTTTTTCCAGAAAACTGAGAATGTACGAGATTTCCCAAAAGACACTTTTCAGACGAGATATTCTTCTCCGAATTTAACTTTTCTAGATTATTCGACTTGGCAGCCGCATATTAAGGCTAAAAAAGAGCAAATAATGGCAAAGGTTAGGCAACTTTATTGGTTATTGGGTCGGCATTCGAAGCTAAGCTTATATCATAAGTGCTTAATCTACAAAGTGATCATCAAGCCAATCTGGACATACGGTATTGAATTATGGGGATGTGCCAAAACGAGCAATCGCAATATCATACAGTGGGTTCAAAATAAAATTATACGGATGATAGCAAAAGCGGCATGGTTTCAAAGGAATGCAGACTTGCACAGAGATTTAGATCTGAAGTGTGTGGATGAGGTCATTCCAGAAATCGTAAGTGCGTACTATGAACGGCTTTGGGTTCATAGGAATCCTCTAATTCAACAGTTGCTGACGGAGGAACTCAAATAATGTAGGCTTAAACGCTGTAAACTTGTAAACCTCGTGTGAACTGTCCGCTTTATCCTTAAAAACTAGTCGCTGTGCTAAGTTTTTATTTCTCGTTTCTTTCTCAGTTGTTACATTTATTACTTATTTAGATTTATTTTAAGATTGTAATAATTGCTCAAATAAAAAAAAAAAAAAAAAAAAGAAGATTGTTCGCTGTCGTTGAAGTAACGATATTTTTTGAGAATTTCCATTAAACCGAGCGTGTATTGTAATATTTTTAATTTCATCATCTAGGAGGGACGAGTTAAAGTGTCCAAAAAAAAAAAAAAAAAATAGGATTATTCCACCGATCATATGATCCGCTGACTAAATCAATCGTCAGCACCCCTCATCGGATATTTCATTTGATTTACGAAGATTTTATAACTTTGTGTCGCACCGATACGTACGTATAATATGCGCGCTAGTTAGTACACAGTAGACACACACGAGACTGCATTTGTATATACCGATAAATCAAACGATTACTAATCAGTTCCGAGTGCAGTTTTGCAGGTACACTAGCGTTGCATATAGCTATTGTCAAGAACGCTACCTATTTTATTCCGTACAGCTAGATTGTACAGATATATGTAGTCTCGACGCTCAAATTCGAGCGAACGAACGAATGATGATCGCAACAATAGCGAATTTCGTTCATTGTTTAATTCAGTTCTACTTTTTAAATATTTGATCAGAATTCTTCTATTAGACTTATGCTGGACGATCAGTCAAAAAGCGCATCTTCAGTCTAAACTCAAACTGGAAGAATTCAGTCAACATCTAAAATCAAATTGTACATATATTACAGAAATTTGGAAACACGAAGGTGCAAAAAAAAAAGGGAAATTTCTAAACGCCTTTCATATTTAATATATCGGTTTATCTGATAAAGATTTAACGTAGACATTCAATTTTGTAAAAGCCGCTGTTTTCGAATGTGTATGTATATTTACGATGAAAACTTATTTTTTGATTCGTTTCCAATACTATTTTAAATGCGTATTTTTCGAATAATAAATTTGTATATTTTATTATTAATTTTTTTAATAGCATTTTTTTATATATTCCGATTTTTGTTTAATTTCAATATTGTATCACGTTATATGCTAGTGGTGATTGTGCCTTTAGCGCATTTATTTCAGGTTGTAGTTGACTAAAATATAAAGGTATATTATTTGATTTTCCAGCTGAAGATGGCCTATCGGTTTTTTAATTTTTACTTTAGCTCCATGTTGTTGGGTCAAGGCCGTTGGCGCGCCCAGGGTAGGAAAAAAAAAATTTTGCGACTAATATAATCGATGACATTCAAGCGCGGAGAACAGTAGAAAAAACACATTTTGAAAAGACCGATCGTCCACGAAGTGCTTAAAATTAATAATCAATAACAAAGAATGGTGTAAATAATGAAACACTAAAAGAAGAAAACCCATTAAACTTAAGACACTGATAGAACGCGGCTTATTAAATTAGAATATATGATGGAAATTAGGAATAGGATGTACGAAAGATATCGGTACATAAAGAAACGTGCATAAAGAAACATGCAAACAGAAAGGGAAAAGATATTGTATGATAAACAAGCCTATTCAACAACGAGCGTGTAGAGAGAGAGATTACGTAACTTGCATAAGTAGATTAAGGGTAGGTCATTATCGGACTCCGGATAAATTATGTTAATTAAGTATATTAAATAAGGAGGTTTGAAATAATAGTGGGAAAATTGGTAGTCTGGAGGCATTTAGAGTGTAACAGTAGAACACGAGTGAGAAAGGAGGAATTTCATTAAGCTCATATTACTGAAGCAACATACTTCACCTCTGACATGGAAATTGTTCATCAGTCGACTTCATTTGAAAGTATATGTTAATTTAAATTTATTAAAGCCGCGAAAATAAAACTTTAAGGTAATTAGAGGGAAAATGACCAAATGTCGTGAACTGGGGCAAAAAAAATAATATAGCAAGGGGAAAAAGTGTCAAAGTTGGAGATGAAAAAATGAAACGGAGTATTCTCTGCAGAAAAATCTAAAATGTATAATCAATACCAAAAACAAAATTCAAAGTAATAAATATGCATATTCTTTCGAAAGTGCCAAACAGGGTCGCAACAAAAAATTATAGAATAGGAAAATGAAAACATTGGTTAATGAAGTGGAACAAGGAGAGCATACAGAAAAAATATGATGAAAGGGTATAGAAAGAAAAGAGAGGGGGAAAAGAAAAAGACGTAAATGTTTAGCTTACTGAAATAAAATTATATAATTGTAAATAATACAATGATATTCTGTTGAAATTGTATGAATATCAGAATATTGTAAATTATGTTAAATATAAATACTTAAAAAAAGTAATAATGAAAATCGTAATTTCAGATTCTGTCAAAATGATGCCGATTAATCTTTATAATATATAGAAAAGGGGAAAGAAAAACATATACGATTTAATCCTTAGATTTGGACATCGCGTATATATATATATATATATATATATATATATATATATATATATATATTAATTACAACGTAATTCTTAGGCTACCCCCCATTCGAAAAAATGTCCCAAAAAAATGTCCCAATTTTATGTAACGCTAAATGTCCCAAAAAATTGTCCCAGAAAAATGTCCCAATTTTATGTAACGTTTGTTATATTTTGTAGGATTTTTGTTATTGTTATTTAAAAAATGTTACAATTTTATGTAATGAAATATGTAACGAAAAATGTAACGAAAAAATGTCTTAATTTTATGTAACGGAAGTTAAATGTTAGAATAAGATTTTTGTGGTTATGTTATTTTTTGTGTGCGTTGATGCCAGTAAGAATTACGTTGTAAATTTTGATCATTTTATACAAAGTATAGAAGAGAAAGAGACAGGAATGAAAGCAAGAGGGGTCAAGGGGCACAGCCCCTTGCGAGGCCAAAATGGCCGAGTTTTTATATATATATATACATATGTATATATTTAATTTTTTTTTCCGTTTTCTCCCATTCGTGACAAGGAACATTCTTCCAGACAAAAATATTACTGCCATATATTCTGAATACGAGTAGAGTAATTAACTATTCATTTTTTTTGTGAATTAACTAACATATAGGGGTGTTGTAACTACCGATGATAAATTAGAGCATGCTTTTGCTTTCATTTGTTTATTCAGGTTCCAACTTTTAGTCGAGTATTTTTTGTACGTTAATCTTTATTAATTTTAATTTTGATTTGGTTCTTTTATTTTTATCTTAAATGACGGAAGACGACAGAAATTTATTATTTGTCACATGCCGTTTTTAAATTTTTCTCTTCAATATATATATGGACACCGGTAAACTACCTGCGAAAATATTCCGCGCAAATTATTTACCTGGCGAAGTGAGCCTCGTACATTCGTTTTAAATTCGATTTAAGCCGGTTAACAGTTACCGCATTGTTACAGCTGGATTCTCTGCTGCTGTATTTGGCGGAACTGTTTCGAGACGGAATGCTATTGTTGTCGGGAAACAAGGAAATAATGAAATTGACAAAATCGTAAGACTGCTGAGGACCGGAATCTTTTTGGAGCCTTCGACGATACTGTTTAATCAGCGAGATTACTGGGGTAGCGAACAGCACGAAGCTTAGTCACGACCTTAAAATAGTTATAGACTGTCATGAAAAACACGATTACTAGCGGTCCATATAAGGAAATAACTCGCTGAATTACGTAGAAAATGCCTTGGACCAAGATGAAATTCAATAGGAATTTTATATAACGAACATGACTTTTTTTCTAAATTAAATGAGTTTCAGATTATTGAAAAATCTGCGAAATAATAGTTTCGAAATTAAAAAATTTACTAACATTAACTATAAAATTTAGGTTAATTTTTTTTTATTTTACCTTTATAAATTTATCGATTTTTCGTTATTTAACTTCCCGTTCTTTATCAAGTCATCAAAATATGAAGCATAAAACAACTGTTCTTTTATTATTACCATTGCTTTTTTTTTTCACGAAATATCTCGTTTAATTAAAAAATGAAAACTGAACCTTTATGATCTTATAAAAATGCTATAAATAAATAAATTAAGTTGTAATAATAAGTCAACAAAATTTACGATTCGCAAAAATAATGAAAACCGACTTGTTTCAGAGTCATTCCCTAATCATAATCGTTGGTTTTCATTTTTTATCTTTTGGTATTTATACACTCTAGGATGATAATCTTCTACAGTACTTATAGGAGAGTATCAATTGACTATGTCATTCTTAAAAGGAAAAACCATTTTAAAAACTTCAGTTACTTGGTTTTTTTTTAGGGGGGGGGGGGGCATTACTCAGCATTAGATTATATCAGCGAGAGAGAGGGGAAGCGAATTAGTAGCGTATACTACTAGAGATAGAAGAAATGAAAGATACTATAATAGCAATGATCGCCGGAGTTAAAAGTGAAAGAATAAACGAAGCATTATATGGATTGGTTAAATGAAGATTCTGTAGTTGTCCATGAAAATGAAAGCGTTCTATAGATATAAACGCGCATTCGAAGAAAATGTGATTTATGTCGGGGAGTAAATCAGAATCATCAGCATGGAAAGAACAAAAAGAAGAAGAGAACATTGAAAAACGAAAAGAGGATACAGGAAGCCGACTATGGTCAAGGCGAAGCCTGCAGATAGAAGAGATACGAAAGCACGAAAGATGAGGGAAGGCGTAGTACGCAGGATAAAAAGAAGGGTGAGTTTGAATATTACGATAAAAAAGGATTTAAGATTAACGAATAAAAAGAGATTAATATTGTGCCATCTAGACGATGACACTTCCTGGAAAGAACATTAAAATGAGAAGAAAATTTGGATAGAAATTGACCAGTCTGAACGGCACATCGAGCTAATGAATCAGCCAGTTCATTATCTTCGATGCCTTCATGGATAGGGGATCACAAGAAATCGATTTGTATAAAAACGAGCGCTTTACAATCTAGTGACAAGAGAACGAATTAGGAGAATTATGAAGTCTGAGGAATGATGAAGAAGAAGAGATGATATGGACAGTAGCACACCCTTCGAATCCGAGACTAGTACAAAATTTATTAGAACCGTTTGTGGAAGTGGTGTATTGCATGTGGACTCCGCGGTAAATATGGAGCAGAAAGAACGGTCAAAAATCGAGAGCAGTATCATTAAATAGTTGCTAACCTCCTTTCAGGATAAAAAAAAAAAACACCCGAAGAAGAAGAAGATGCATCTTCCGGTGACACGATCTTGTTGTGATGGAGAAGATTAAGTCTAAGAAGGTGAGAGCTAAAACATGTATCCGCAGAAAAGTCAAAGTGTGCCCCAAATCTCCGTAAACCTTGAAGCGTCTGACCTTCAAGCGATGGTTTTCGACATTTCTCACTTATAATGGGCGTATCCGTGATGCTCTTTCTTTTTCCTACTGCCCTTAGCCTATCCCTTCTGTTCTGTTGATTCGTTATTTATACCTAGGTGGTCCTCTTGGATTTGCCTTGCCGCTCAACTGCTCTCTAGCATTTTTTTCACATTCTACTTTCGCGGCATCTTCCAGCGCTGTTTTACTGTCTCTCCATTTCTTACTTTCGTTTGATCCTTTTCTTCTGAAAACATATTTGCGACCAATAGTACGTCATCATAAGAGAAAGTTCGAAAAAGAGACAAGTAGTGCAAAAATTCGTACTATTTGTTAGAAATAATCAAATTACAAACTTTAAAATAAACTACGATTTCACGAAGTAAGGAGACGTTCTCAGACAAAGCTTCAGCTGACAAACACAAAACAAGAAACCCCCCCCCCCCCCCCGTTTTGTTATTTTATAGTTCTTAAGTCTGTAAAATCTAAGTATTTTGCATTATTGTGGAAATACAGCACATTGATAGAGCCACTTTAAGCGGAACAGGAATGCCAGATTTAAGAAAAATCGTAGACGGAAGACATATCGGGTCTACCGTCTAAAGAAAAAAGAAATAGTATGGATTGCAGTGCCAACAAAGCGACATCGAGGAACCACCAGTGGAAATAAGTGAACGACCGCGGGAACAATGAAATTTCTGCATTCACCTGAAATAACTGGAGTAAGCGTTTACGCCTCAGCACTTGATGGCGACGTTAAAAGGTATTCTGTTTACGGAGATTTGCACAACGCAGTATATTCCGTAGGTGTACTCGTCTTCATAAATAGCTCGGATAAGATTTTTTACGCGACATTTGACCGAGCAAGTCTCAGTTCGCCTGCCAGATAAACACGGTGCGTTTTCTATCCAGGAACGCTGTCGTTTAGCTGCTTCCACCGCGGCGATTCTTAGCGCTTTTGAATCTCGCATTAAATTACTCTCTGCAGCTGCTCATTTTAAATTACGGAGTTAATCAATTCTCAAATCCGTTCAATCGAACTTTCCTTTTTTGCAGATTTCATCTGTCGTCTATACTTTGGACAATTTAGTTCCTTCACCGCTTTTTTTCACTTATATCTTCTCCATTTTCTGCACCCTTCCACTTCGTTTCCGATATGTCGATCATATCTTGTTTAAATCATTCAACGCTGCTGATTCGTCACTTTTATTAATAGAGAGACCTGCTCCTTTCAGCCCATTCTCCATACTCTCATTTCCTTGTCCTGCTATTATTCCTGTAACCTTTCTGTCCTGTCGAAAAAAATTCCTTATACTTGAGTAAAAATTGAAGTAGTTGAGTATGGGTTCTTTTTTCTTTCTTGTCCCCCCCCCCCCGCCCCACCGATTAAACAAGGTAAAAATATCACAACAAAGGGAAAAGGGAGGGAAACAAAGAAAAATAAATGCGTGCGAACCTTGACATTAAGATAAAAGACGAGAAATATCTAATTCGCTGGTAACATTATATAGCGCGTACTTAGTTAATATTGCGCAAATACGACCCTAAATGATTTAACATTACCCGGGGAGGACGAATGTATCGGGTTCACTTTTCAGATTTGATTGTTTTTTTGTTTTTTGTTTTTTTTTGGTTTGCAAGCGAGAATAATAAAGAGAACTCTATATGAATTTGCGTGTTTTGCTTGTCATATCGATATGTAAATGAGGGAATCACCGGTGTTATTAAGAGAGCTGTTGTTTTATATAAAATCGCGGCCGTTCTTTTAACAGTAGTAGTCAACAATTCTATTTTTAAACTTATCCGTGGTATTCAGTTATCGCTCTGTTTTTGATTAGACGAACGTTGTTATTTCTGCGTTGTTTGTTTTTAAAATATTACAGTATAGAAAAATCCTCGAAAGGACTAGTAAGTTCATTCGGCGGGAAAAAATTCATATCATATTCACCATCGAGGGAGAAAAAAATTTGCAAATGTTTGCCGAAATTTCGTTAATAAATATTTTTTCACTTTTATTTAATGGTCACCGTAATCTTTGCCATATTTTCGGATTTTCTTTTGTTTTATTTTACTCGCAGCTTCGAAGAAAAAAATTCATTCGAAACATCATACGCTATTGTGTTTCAGCGAAATGTCTGTGTTTATGAATTTACTTACGGAAGGAATATCGGTTATCTCACTACAAAAAGTTTAACTATTGCAAATAAGACGGAGTCCTTACATCTCAGCAGCCCAAAAGAAATAAGGGTGGTACAAGGAAGCCGAACGTCTCGAACGAAAATGAAACGATCTCGAAGTCCTCCCTCCGACAGACAGAGTCGGTCTAGGGCGATCACTACTGGTTGCATTTAAAAATACGAAGTACTTTCAGAACAGGACAAAGTACACTGAATTTTTCATTTTCATTATTGTTATCTCATTATTTTGCTCTTCGATAAAATTATTATATTGCTTCTCAGCGTAATTTCATTAGTAGAAATGCAGCGCAACAGTTAAAAAGAAAAAAAACGCTACGGCGGAAATAAAGAAATCGTAAAAACTTTAATTCTATTCAAATAAGAGATAAGAATGTTTTAAACGAATTTTACGAGTACTTGCCTTGCCGAAATATGAAAATTAAAAAAGTAACCACGTTTCTCTATTTGTAAAATCGAAACTAAAACCGAACACCCGGGGGATACTGTAATTTTAAAAAATCGCCGACTACTATTAAAAGAACAATAGCGATTTTATAAAAAAGAACAAATAATTTAACAACTTGCGATCCTCTGGTCTATATTGCGAGCAAAGCACGGAAATTTCTATAATTCTGTTTATTAACCTTGCGTATGAAATAGAAGAAAAAAAAACGAAAATAAATTCCCACAAGCCGAGGAGGCACTCGTCTCAGAAAAATACAAAGAGAAAGCCAAAATGGCAAAAAAAATAAAAATAAATCAAGTTCTTTCCGAATAAAATATAATTAAACGACCTCTGTGCGGAACTGTTATATATGATTCTGGTTTTATCATGAAAATTAGAGAAATGGTGTACAATTTGTTAATATGCGTATATATAAAATCACGCGGCTTTGATAAAAGATATGAATGCGGACCTGATGGTTAGGATATTAACAGATAGATATAAATAAGCCGAAATATTTTAATAATAAAATAGAAGTAAAAATCCCATTTATTGTAGCCTAGCTACCGTCGCGTAGTTCGGGTTAGGCAAACGTTGAAAATTTTTACTTGCTCTGTGTTAAGATATCTATAGTTAATGCGCCTCCCTAAAAAAAATTTTTTTTAGGAAACTGACTTAAGTGGGGGAATGTTAAATAATTAATATAGCTCTGATAATAGCGTAAAAAATATGAATTATAAGCATTAATTAATAATTTAAAAAAAAAAAAAAATATATATATATATATGAAAAGCCTGTGTGTTAATGAACAGAAGAAAAATACTAGCGAGAGACAGCAAAATTGGGCAATAGTAAATGCAGCAAAAGTTGGGTAAGTAGAAAAAAAAAATTTAAAATACATTGACTGGACAAAAGTTCTGGTCTTTAGAAAAAATTTGTAAAAATTGATATGTAGCAGTTAGTTTTAAATAGTTGTGCTTTTTTCTACTCTTACCTATGTCTAACTTTGAGCTAATGCCAGCAAATAACGTAAAATAATTAAAGATTAAATGCAACCAAAATTTTATCATAAAGCTTGGATAACGAAAGATGCCTCTCAGAAGTAGCGACAGTAGAAGGAGACAGAAAATGAGATGGAATATAAATGACTCGGACATCGAGACATTTTAAAAGAGTGATTCGAAACCGACTTAAATGAGTAGTGGCCAAATTTCAATTCCGCTACTTAGACCATCTGACCAGTAATGTCAGAGAGCCGAGTTTACGATAATATTTTCATTCTGCAGTAGTTGTTCATTGTTTACTTTTAAATGCACTCTCATCGTATAGAGTTGGTTGTGAATTTTGTGTTAATTTAAATTGATTGATTTTTATTCCATTACATGTATTATAATTTTAATCGCTGCCTTCAGTAAAACCGAAAATGTAATCTTTATTTGTTTATTTATTTTTTTAAAATACCAATTATGAGAACAATTATACGAATATAAAAACTAGCGATGTTAGTAGAGAAAATTTACGTCAACGCTACTACTCCTACGACTGAAAATAAAAAAACAAATGGAAATAAAATTAATAAAGAATTTGGCAAAAGAGTAATCGTTACGATGAACAAATGATAGATTAATCTACACTAATAAAATTTAAATCAGAACATATGCAAAAAACAAAGAATAATAATAATAAAAGTTGGATAATATTCACTTTTATAAATAATAATATATGTAAATTAACCGATATGTTTAAAGAACAAGGATTAAATGTAGCATTTAAAACTAAAAATAATTTAAAAAATATATTATATACTTTTAATAATATTTATGGAAGTAGTTGGTGTATATAGAATAAAATACACAGATCGTGAAAAATCTTACATTGGTCAAACGGGTAGGAAAATTAAGTGCAGACACGAAAAACAGGTAAAATCATTTTTAATAATAATGAAATCGATAAATCTACATATTACGCTGAACATCTATTAAAAAATAAACATAAACCTAATTCTCTGGAAAATACGGTAACAATCTTGCCTTCTTATAATAAAGGTAACCTAATGAAAATATAGCTGAAAATTATTATATAAATAAATATAAAAATAGGATCTCTTAAATGACCAAGTGCAAATAATATTAATAACTATTATTTAGTACAAAAATTGTAACTTATTCTGTATATGTTCTTATTTTGGTTTTGAATATTTTGTCCCCGATTAAATTTTCTTTGTTACTTTTTAAAGTCTCGCTTTTGGTTTTTATGTGTATTTTACCGCCTTTAACTTATCTGTAAACATGTTATCGCCAATCATTTCTGCCGCTATCCATTATTTTCCTTTATATACACATATAGTGCCAATATTTCTTTGCAATTTGGTTTTTAGTTTTATCTAAGTGTACTAACTCTATTGTTAGCTGATGGTATAGCCCGAAAACGTTTATAAAGTAAATTATTTTAATTTATTAAAGTAAATTATTTTAATTTATTAAAGTAAATTATTTAATACTAATTTTCTTTGTTATTAAGGTATTTATTTATTTTATTTTATGTTATATATTTTCAATGCGCAGCGGCGGAATTCGAACCAGGTCTTACCCAAAGGAAACCCCACTGTCTAAACAGCGATTGAACGGTATGTGTAAAACTGATTTTTAAAAATTTAATTTTGAAAAATTAAAAGCCATCTTTATCGGAAACACAAAAAAACAACAGCAGCGCGCGGAACGGGGTTAAAAGGAACATAAATTAAAAAACAATTTTTTACATTCAAATTGTTACATCATGATTACGTGTAGTTTGTTACCGCGAAACATGGCGGTATTTATAATATTTTAATATTTTTTATAATTTCTGTTTAATTGCATTAACTGTCTATAATGTAAATTTGAATATAATAAAAATGCCGGCGAGCGAACGGGTAATTAGATGGAGTTTATTGATTAAATAAATAGCGTGAAACTGACGGAATGCTAAAGAGCAAAACTAAATGATCAAAGAAAATGTATCCAAAAAGATGATAAACGCGCGGGCGTTTTAGAATAAAAGCTGTTATTATAAACTAACGAAAATTCACGACCAACAACGCTTTAAGAATACATTTAAAAATAAACAATGAACGCATACCGAAACTACCGAACTCGGCTCATTCATCATCATTACCGGTTAAATGACGTAAGTAGGGAAAATTTAGTCACTGCTCTCGAATGAGCTCGAACAATGCCTGCTTTTAGGGCTTTCACCTATTATTAGATTTAATATTAATCACGTGTAATATTTCATATTTAAGTTGTAAAATTTTATCAAGGAGACCGATAATAAATAAATAAATAAATTAATTCTAGGCGGAAGCGATGGAAACATAATTTCCCTGAAAGAAAACGATTACACTGTCAGCTTACATTCATTTTTTCATGAAGGGTTAAATACAGTTATTATTCGATTGTTTTTATAGGTTCGGTAATACTCTTTACTGTTTTAACAAGTCCACCTTAATTGCGAGTAATGTAGATAATGAAACTTTAGATATAAGTAATTGTTCAGTTAACCTGACTTTAATAATTGCGCGAATATATGCCTTTAAAAATTGTTTAAACGCTCGTAAAATTTGACCTGAATTTTACAGTTTTCCTATAAAAGCGGATAGCACTGTTTTGTGATAGGCGAATAATTAGGGTTTTATGCCGCGTCCAATGCGAACTGTTATAGTCGGGAAACTATTCAACTTCTCCGGGTAGCCGGAAAAAAAGAAATCGCCGTTTTAAAAAGTTTATTACTAATCTCGATCAAAGAATTATCCGAAATACAAGTTTAAACTCTTCCACGCCTTTTAATTATGATGTGAACAAATTTCGGCTCTGTTTGTAAATTTTTCATTTACTTTTTCATCTTAGCTAAACGTTAGTTAAATGTTATTATTTATTACTGACGATTAGATGTTAGCGCGGTAGCCTAGTAGTTAAGGTTCTTAGCTACCAAAGCAGAGGTATCATGGGATTTCGGAAGTTTGCCTCGTTCCCAAGTTGTTTACCCAGCCTAAAATAACTGGGTGCCAAAGAAATCTGGGAATGTAAGTCGTTCGAGAAAAGGGGAACTGGTACTAATATTCTCTTCAGATCCAACTGTAAACCTTAACGTCACAATCCTCGATGACAATATGGGACTTCAACTGACAATCGGGTAAATGTAACAAATGGAACGGTTCGAATAGTCCAGTACATTTCTTATAAATATCACCCCCCCCCCCCCCGGGGTTTTGGCGAAAGTCGAGCGTGAACGACATAAAATGTGTATAAAACGCACCACAAAATTTCAGCAAACTCGTTACTCAGTTTTGTATATCTATGAATTATATTTTAAATTTCCTTCAGCCTCCTCCTTTTTTGTGATGAAGTAATGTAATTTTCGTTTTATTTTACATTTAAAATAATGAACCAGTTTTATATTAATTTGCCACTTTTTTTTTTTTTTTTTTTTTTTTTTGTTTTCATACACGAGTTATTAATATTACTAAAAAAACGGTTCGCTTATGGAGCCTAACAGTTATAAAAGTCAGAAAAAGCATCTTCCTGTTCCTTCTCCTTTCCTTAACTGAAAAATATGTATACATTCTTTTTACCACGCAATACATATTTTTAATATTTAAAGTTTTACTTTCGAATGACGACTACGCGACATATTAGATAGCTGTTGCCAACACACCGTGAATAATGGTGGGCTGGAGCAGTGTCAAAATTCTACCTTCGTGAGTTGCAGCAGGCAGAAGCTGAATTTAATTCGTGCAAGAAAAATAACATTTTTTCAACTAAAATGCGGAAATATTTCTTACTGAAAATCCTTCAAGGCGACTTATTATTTAGAAGGACGGTAACTCCTCAAGAATTGTAGAAACTCCGTGGAGAAAGAAGGGTAATTCACAATGTTAAAAGTCAAAATTTAAATTTTTTAAAAAATTTCAGCAATATTGAATTAGAAATTCCGAAAAGAATGCTACACAATTGAAAGGGATAAAAATGCCGAAAAAGAAAAAAAAAATTGCACATTTCGACCATCTTTTAATACATACACGCAGAGAATAGATATAGCATAGCAGACATGTTTATCATTTCTGCACGTTCGCCGAAACTAGTTGACGCGTATGTCGGCTATCAGAGATTGTCCGAATGTAGAAATAAAAGTTAAATAAATGCCGACATCGCAATCGGAAAATGTGTTGAGACTCTATATCTTCGATAACTTTAGGCACTGCTTCCCGTTTATAACAATTACCTGCTTTCTTCATTTTGTGCCTGGTCTCAGTGTACTTTACGTCTTACGGGGTATTCGGCGGCTCGGAAATTAAATCTCGCTAACTATTATGGTTTCCGCGAGTTCTTGTTTTTTCGCGGGATACTTTATCGCGACTCTTCGATATTCATTAGCGTATTTGTCCGCAGCGTCGCGTTAAGGTGCCGATGAATGTGCTTTTACGGCAACTTAGCGATATACGCCCCTCAGTACAATTCATCACCGGATAAGTTATCACTATCGTTCGTAAATGGCAGTAAAGAGATGATTAAAAATCAGACTTTCCACAGAGAAAAGCCAAGGGCCAAGAACACCTGTTGACGGCTATTAACGGCTATTAACGGATTTTTGCCGATTTGTATCGATTGTATTTCGAATTGCGCGAGTTTTTTTTCTCTTTGTAGTCATCGCGATTCGCGTTGAACAAAAAACGATAAGCAGGGACTCCTGCGAATTACAATTAAAATGGTATATATGTATATATATTTAGTATGGTTCGTCTTCAGCAAGCTCCAAATCAACATGGCTGGATTTGGAAGTTGAAGCAATACGACGGCGGTCATGAATAATACGTTATCTTTGAAGAAATTAAGTCACACAGAGCGTATTACTGACCCTATGTTCGCTTTTTACCATTAAATTTTCGATTTCAGCGTTATCATGGGGGGACATATGAGAATTTATAGAAAAAACATCTAACGGTTGATCTCGCCGGCGGGGACTATATTTTATTATTCCATTTAAAAGTGAACTAATTTAATTGAGAAAAAATTAAAATAAAGCCCCCCCCTCCCCCCAGAGCGTGCGAGTCGTTTCAAATTTAAAATAAGCTGGTATATTAATTGCGTATATAATTTTAAGCACACTCCTTACACTGGTGACTGTCAAGTTTTACAATTTTTGCGGGAGATAAAATACACTTTTTTCGAGGGGTGATGGCAATAAATCCATTTATTAAGAAAACTTTTATACACTTGTTTATTGTCTTATGGTAGTGTTAAATTTAATTTTTTGACAACAGATACCAAAATAGTGTTGCAGAAAAAAATTCAACGTGCATCCTAGCTGAAAATGAGAACTTTTCGAAATTCGGGCTTTAGCTACGAATACATACATATATGTATCGCTGAGGAAAGGTGAAAAAATTGTAATGGTAGCCGGTGTCCAAAAGGCTTTAGGCTAGAGCGTATTTAAAATTGAATAATGCGATCAACGAAAAGTTTGTTGTTTTTTTTTTTTTTTTTTTTTAACGCGCCAACCGTGTACATTAATCTATAGTGAACTTTTTGGAAGTTTCATCGTGCAGGATTCCGACCACCAGACCCCACCCGAATGAAACACACCACTGCCTAACCAGATAATATAATGAATCCGATTATATCATATAATTTATAGTTTTCATTATTGGGAGTGCAAATTAGTTTGGTCCGTTTTTAAAAGATGGCGCTGGCTGTTACGGACGTTTTATAGTAACAGCTGATTTCGACGGTTCTAGAAAGGTTAGACATCTGTCAATAACGTAAAGTTTATATCGCGTTCAGTTTCGTACAGATCCACCTTGTGTTTTACTGTGTCGAATATGTCAAGTTTTGAGTTAACTAAGCAGCATTTGCGGGAGGTTTTAGTTTTCTTTTTTAATCGGAAGAAAAGTGCGGCTGAAGCGCATCGAATACTTGTGGAAGTTTGTGGTGACAATGCTCCAACTGATAAATCATGTAGGGAATAGTTTCGACGTTTCAAGAATGGAGATTTCGTCAGCGTTGAAGAGAAGCCTCGCTCTGGACAACCAAAAAAATTTGAAGACAAAGAATTGCAGCTATTACTCGATGAAGATCCGAGTCTAACGCAAGAGAAGCTTGCAGAATCATTGGAAGAAATGGAAGAAAAAATACTAGGCTATTCCCGGTCAATTATTGCCATCGACCTCAACATCAACACCGAAACCGAACATTCATGGTTCGAAGGTCATGTATCTGGTAGGACCAAAAGCGTGTGTGGTACACTACGAGCTGCTACAACCTGGCGATTCCATTACGAGCGATCGGTATAGGCTACAATTGATCCTCCGTTTGAGCCGGGCTTTACGAGAAAACCGGCCGAAATACAATCAAAAAAGACATGACAAAGTTATCGGCCTCATGTCGCAAAAGTCGTAAAAACATATGTGGAAACGCTCAAGCGGGATATTTTACTGCACCTGCCGAATTCGCCGGACATTGCTCCTTCTGATTACTGGTTGTTGTTCCGACAGATACAGCAGTAAGCGGTTCACTTCTTTCGCGGAAATTAAAAATTGACTTCTAACTTGGATCGCCTCAAAAGATGAGACATTTCTTCGAGATGGAATTCGAAAATTACCTGAGAAGTAGCGAAAAGTGGTAGCCAGTAATGGTTCGATTAATTTATTCATTTTATTTTGATTAATCTGTGCATTTTCATTTTGTTCTAAAATAAATACATTTTTCACCAAAAAATCGACCGAACTAATTTGCACTCCCAACATTTCAGTATATTTAACTGAATAATTTATTATATATTAAATGAATTCTAATTCGTTCTCAAATATAATCATAAACATCGAAAAAGAAAAATCATCAATACGAATTGCATATTAACTTTGAAAAAATACTTGTAACTTCTCATCCGAAATAGGTTTTATGTACGCGCGTTAAAATCTAATTAATAAGCCATCGTTGACTGGCTTTATTGAACGTGAATTGTTAGTGTAAAAACTGGACGGCATCTAACAAGATACTACGTTGGTAATTCGTTTACGGGAAATTTATTTTCGCTGTATAAGCCATCAAACGCTGGCGACGGAACGTTGAAGGCGTCTAACAGTGATCGAGAAAATGACGCGGTCTTGTTCTGTTCTTTAATTTTTCTGACGGAAGGTAAGCCGTCCTAAATTGACTTATATTTGACGAAAACAAAGAGAATTTTCTAAAGTGACAAAAGTGAAGACCAGTTAGCGCGAATGAAATATCTTCGTCTATTTTCCGACCTTACCGTAATGTCGATTTGCTCATTTTTTTTATGATCAGTGAGCGATCGCCGAAATTGCTGAATTTCGTATATCACGTATAACAGCAACTTAGAATATATGTATTTTCATAGGCAAGTTACAAGCAATCGGCTTACATGGACGCCGTTTCACCCCGCTATGCTATACTCGTTTGTACACAACATCGATGATAACGACATTCTTATGTCGCGCCTAGTGTAAACGAATCATTGCGAAACATGTAACGCTTTTCTGTCACGCTTTGAAATAAATGTACAATAAAATTCGAAATAAAATCGGAACTGATTGAAACAGTAAATTATTTTATCTAACGAACGAGCTGGTGAAAAAGTTCTGTATACATACATATATTCTTATATAAATATTAAAGAACAATGTATTTGCCTGCTAGTTGGATCGACTTTTTTTTCCCCTTTTTTACTCTCTACTTTTGGATTTGCCGAAAAATGGCGTCAGCCCAGCAAACTTAGAAGATTATAAAAGGAAATAAAGGTAGCAAGAGACTAGGACAGGAAACGAGGAAAGCGATAGTACGAAAGATCTGTACGGGACGATTCTTAGTTTCAGCAGTTCGGGGTAAAAATACAAATGCTCAAGTAAAAGGGAAGAACATTTAAACAGGATACGATTGAGGTCACATAATAAGTGGCAGCTACGAAAGTGTAATGGACAATAGTGAAAGACAATAAAGAGTGCGTCCAGTATAGACGACAAATAGCGGAAATCATTGAACGACGAAGATACGGAAAATTGTAAAACCAAGGACGATTGGGGAGTGAAAGTATGAATAGGTACAACGAAACAGGATTAGAGAAGGATGTTAACTGCCAGACACCATATAATCGCCAATGACAAGTAGAAGGAGAGTGAGCTGAAAACTTTTCGATAAAAAGACTATTTTGTGCTGCGGTTCGGGCTAAACAATCGACTAGTTCGTTTCCAGCAATACCGACGTGACCGGAAACCTACAAAAAATCGATTTGAATAGAATATTTCGAATGGAGATCATAAATCAAGAAAATGAGTTTGGACAATAAAGAAATCGCATAAAAAAACATTCGATCAAGTTCCACATTGGCTCAAAAAGAAGATGGATGGATGCTGTCGCGGTTAATGTCAACAAAGTCGGAGTGGACCCATTCCTAGTAAATGACCATTAAGAGCTGGAAGCATGCCATAAGTCAAGCAGACTCCGCCCCAGCGGGAAAATTCTAAGGAAAAAAAAGAACATAAGTAGGAAAGAGCAGGGGAGCAGATAGCTAAGAGAACATTTTTAAAGCCAGACATTATTAAGTGTATTTACTACGTGAATTGCGAGAAGACGAAATAAAGAAAATTGAATAGAAGGTTGCAGTTAGCTCAAAGAGAAAGATCGGGCAAAAGGGCAGTAATTTAAATAATTCACAGTACCCTGAAACTGAGAGAACAAAAGAGGAGGCAACACCATAAGGGCTTTTGGAAAAGATCAAACTATGAAAATAGACTGTAAATAGTGTGAGTAAATTCCTGTTTAGCAAATTTCAGGTAAGAAAAAAAGTTTATAGTGGCAGAAAAGAAAGATTAACCAGGAGGGTAAGAAAAACTAGAGAAGCCGGAAAAAAAGTTTGGAACTTTTTCGGTAAGAATAAATATAAGAAGAGAACTTAGCAAGACAATTAGCCACATGTGATGAAAGAGAATTATTTTTAGGAGTAAAAATCAAATTACGAAAAACTGATATAAACGAGTGGATCAGATCATCACACCTTCGCCTCATTAAAGATAACGTCTATGTCCGTGGAATCGTTTTCCCTCGCTTCGTAAGGTCCAGGCGGCTCTGTGTCGGCTTCGCATCGGCCACACAATATATTCACATGGCCACATTTTGTCAGGACTCTCCGCTCCGTTACGCTCCTCATACAACCTCCCTATCTTTGTTACTATCATTTTCTTGTCCTCTATGTCCATTACTCTAAAGCCTGTGACTCAAGCACAAAACAAACTCCTAACTTGTAAATTTCCACTACAAGACGATCCTACAATTATCATATCTTATCTCTCCTTCCTTAAACAGCCTGGACTAATTTAAAAATATAATGCCCAACTTTTCGCGCTTCTAGTCAAAGATGCTGTACATGATGCGGTAAATAAAAAATAAATAAATAAATAAATAAATAAATAAATAAATAAATAAATAAAGAGGTTAGTAAACGAGCCATAGTAGACGCGCCCAAAAATAAATAAATAAAAAGACGAATTCGCCGACGTTTAATTGGAAAGCGATAGCTGAGGAGGGATCTACGAATAGACAGATATATTATATATATATATATATATAACTCAGCCATTTTGGTCTCGCAAGGGACTATGCCCCTTGACCCCTCTTGCTTTCATTTCTATCTTTTTCTCTTCTATACTTTGTATAAAATGATCAAAATTTACAACGTAATTCTTACTGACATCAACACAAAAAAAAATAACATCATCATAAAAAGCCTATCCTAACATTTAACTTTCATTATATAAAATTAAGATATTGTTTCGTTACATATTTCGTTACATAAAATTGTGACACTTTTTCAAATGGGGGGTAGCCTAAAAATGACGTTGTAATTAATATATATATATATATATATATATATATAAATTCAATTCTTCGGGCCTCACTACATCGGGGGTGCTATGTAAACGAAAAACCACTGCCTAACCAACTACACTACTGCAGCTGGCTCAGCTAATGCTAACTAAGGTCTAATTAATCGATCAACGATGGAGGTAGCAAATGCAGAGAACTGTGACGCGCAGAGAAGGAAATTACTTAATAGAGTTTTGTTTACATCGGCGTCCGTTTACGCAGAGATGGTTTTAATAAATAAAAGATCGAAATTCGGCAGGACGGGTTTAGGTTTGTTCGATGATTAATGACAACGCAGCCGGCAGTGTGTTCGGAGATTTATTGTATTCAACGGCGATAGCGGTGGTAACGACGGCCGAAAAGGGCGAAGGGGAAGGGAAGATGGTCGGAGGCATGCACTCGCTGAAATTTAGGGAGGGGGTTGGGTGCGCGCACGAAACGAACGCGAGCCATTAAAGTTCAATTACCTCGTTGTTTTATTTGCGAAAGCTTTTTTTAGAGATACGCGTTAATACTTTATTGCCGCACACGCAAACATGCCGAGCCAATTTTATGGCCACTTGGCTACTTGCTTGCAGCAAATGATGAATACACCACGCACGTAGGTAGCCGTGTTTTTTTGCTTATTCACCCGCTTCGCAACATTACTCCGACATGCGACCATCAGTAACGTTTTTATCGGCGATATTTCTAATATTTATCAGTTACCAGAAAGTTATTTTTACTGTCTTTTTATCATCTCGTTTCTTTCCACATACACACACACACACACATATACACTAGCATAATCGCCTAAGATTAACCAGCACAACTGACATCGTTCATGCATCCGCATCGGTCTTATCAATCAGGCCTCAGAGAAAATCCGGCTCGAGAATGGAGCTTATCGCATCTTTTATTTATGATAAATCACATTTCGCTGACAACGGAAGAACTCTACTCAACTGCTGCACTGCCTGTATAACGATTATAGAGAAATTAATTTAGGCAGCGACATTTGAAACTTGAATTTCTTAAGCAATATTCTACGGTTGTAGGCTTAATCCTTTTTTTTTTTTTTCTTTCTTTGGGCGCGTCCACACAGGACATTTAGCCAACACAAAGGACTAACAAATAATGAAACGTAGGGATTTGAAAGTTATATCAGGAAGCGATTAGAAACAGAAGAAATGAAGGTAGCCAATACAGGAACAACAGAAGGAGAAGGAAGAACAAGAATGTAGTGGGCACAATAAGGTTGGTCGGGAGGCCAAGGCCAAGCAAATTAGAATAAAGGACTGCGCGTTCCGAGGAGATAGATTAGCGCATTCGAATAGAAGGTGATTTACATCACGGGTAAAATTTAAGATAGGAAGATGGAAGAGGCCTACATCATCTTGTTATAATACATTTTTTTTTCGGTCAGTTTGTAAAAACTGATTTTTCACCACCTCCCTACACTTTGTCAAAATTAATCTGATTTAGATAGCCGATTGATTAATAATGGCGGTGATTATGCTTTTACGGAAGTCTGAGGCACAAGTGAAAAAGCATAAACATAGGCGTATTAAGCATATTTCACACTATATCATCTCATAAGTAAATTTATATGCAGTGGGCGCGAATTTTTGTGTTTTTTTTCTAATTAGCCAATATTGTTTAAATAAAGCTTTACAAATAATATAAATATATATGCTTATATTATTTGTAAAGCTTTATTTAAACAATATTGACTAATTGAAAAAAAACACAATTTTTCACTCGTGCCTCAGACATCTGTAAAAGCATAATCACCGCCATTATTAATCAATCGGCTTTATAAATCAGATTGATTTCGACAAAACTCTGTTCTAGCCTCAGTACGAGCGAATTAAAATCAAGTACAGCTATTATCATTTAATTTGATGTAAATAAATTCTTTGTTTCCTTCTTCTCATTCGGATATTTAAAAAATTCAGAAAACGAAATGTTAAAATATTATACGATAATGACTTGTTTAGGTGTTAATGAATAGCTAAAACTTTAATTCGAGCCAACAAAGTGGTTAAAATTTAAAAAAAAAAAAAAAAAGAACAAAATCAAAACCTGTAGCGTGTAAATGGGTAATATCTTCGTTCTAAACAAGTTTTTAATCAGATTTTAGTTTGCCTCTTTATCTTTTTCGTCCCTAGTTAGTGATTACTTTTCTTTCAGACACACGTTAGTCGGAGCGATATAGTATATTTCAGGTAACTTTATATCGTGCGCGGTGACATTCTCGGTGATAACGGTGACAACTTGGAATGGCGAACATCAACAAATTACCCCGTCGAGTCGTTCGAGTGTGGGCAGAGACTTGACACTTTAAAGATGACTGATTTCAATTAGTTCACTGCCGTACAAAACGGGTCCTACTGAAAAAACGTACATAGATTACCATTGACGCATGTAATACATTCGCTATTTTTTCTGTTTGTAAAATGCTGCGAAGTAATAGCGATTAATCTTTCTCCCCTTTCTTTTTATATTGCTCAGCGTTCGACTTATCAACAGAAATTAGCGGCATCATTTTCTTATCTATATAGTTTAGCTGTTCAGAACATAATTCTGTCATAAATATACACACGACGCTCGAGATAATTACAAAAACATCTGGCGTCGAATGTGCTGCATTTTATTATCTCTGAAGATTATTCATTCTTTCGTCATTATTCCAGCTTTCTCGATATATATATATATAGGTAGTACATTGGGTTTTATTCTCCTGTTTTTTTAAATAATGTAACAAACCGTAAAGGAAAAAAAAAAAATTCCGCTTTTGGAAAAAGACATTTATGGAATAAAACGAATCTTTTTTCATTCGAGCTTATTTTAATCGACTTAAATGAGAATTGTAAAAGAATCAGAATACGTTGACGGTCTTTAAAATGTCCGTGTTCCGATGTTTGAGACTCGTCAGGAAATTCTGAAAACCCGTTTTCTCTGGTCTGGCTTCTCTCTAGAGTACTTTCAGTGATTATTTCCATCTGCCGGACGAAGGTACTGCGTTTTCTGGTTCAATGCGCGTCGCGGTTCAGAGAAATCGCGTGGTAGAAGGATTATGAATTTTGTCGGGTAACTCGCGATGATCAATTGGCACAAAAAATTTGGAGACAATTAAACGCGCTGGAAAAATACTGAAATAGAAAAGAACTAAAAAATATAAATTTAAAATAAACCGTATTACATGTAAATATTTCTAATTGAAAGGTTTTTTTTTTTTTTTTTTTGTTGGAATTCTTCACAATCTATAATCGATTTATGGCGCTGTGAATTGAGGATGAAGTCGCTGCACATCATACGTCTTCGAAGATTTAATTTATTTTTCAAAATTTACCATCAGGCAACCGGCTATTTGTCAAAGTATTATGTAAATGTTTAATGTAAGACTAGGTGGGATTATTCTTAATTTATAAGGAATACTATAGAATTACGTTTATATTCGGGGTTTTCTTTGAAAGTCATATGTCCCTTTATATTTAATCTATAGGTCTTTTCTTAGATGCGCTCAATGATTAGATGTTCGAGTCTGTTTTGGTAAGCTAAAGCCTTTATCTGGTTTGGAAAAACTTATTTCGCTTCTATACGTATATATATATATATATATATATATATATATATATATATACACAAATGTGCCTCTCTCTTTGTGATGATGGATTTTTAGATGTTGCTTGTGGTACAATTCCGTTCTATAAATTACTCTAGATGTTTGACTGTAGATTTTCATGATTTTTCTTGTTGAATTTGCCGGGTAGTTTTTGAGTTTAAGAAACTATGTTCGCAGAGTTGTTTTGTAAAAATAGTGCGACTAATGCAATCTTTAATGTTGACTGTGTCGGCATATTCATTTTAAAAAAATAATTTTTACTTTTTAAAAAACATGCAACACACAATTTTAATGTACAATTTGGTAGATGATGCATAAAAATTTTCGACTAGTTTCAGGTATAGTAGTGCCGTTGGTTAAAACAATGCGGCTAATGAGTAGTCTAGAAATACGGAAGCTGAAAGTTTTGACCTTAAAACTTAAAGAACTCGTGGAGAGTGTAGAAACTAATCTCATGTCCAGTGTCGAAGTTTGAAGCTAAGCATCATTTTTCAAAATTTAAATCCATTTTTTTCCTGGGAGATCAAAATTCACCGTAGTCCAAAGCCCCCCTAGATACATTTCCAGTAATCCAACATAATTTTCAAAACCGGAGTTTGGGGTATCAAATTTCACTGAAACCTAAACCCCTTAGGCTGCCGCAGCCAATGTAATCTAAACACGCAACCCGACAAGGACTACAAACACCTTTTCCTCTCAGGTCGAGAGCTCGCTTGTTAATAATGCAACCGGTTTTAAAAGTAAATCAAAATCCATATCCTGACTCTAAAACTAACCTGACCACCCCCCACCCTGACCATCATACATGTCCCCGATAGTGGATAAAATTAATAAAATCACGAGTTTGCAAAACGTTTTCTATCGCGGAGCTAAGGAAATCAGCCAAGGTAAGCTAATCTCGTTCACCTTTGCCGATATTTGTAACCAATTTCGCGGCCCTTTCTAAATCATCTTCCACCATCACAGAGAGAAACGACAAAACTGCCCCGGTAGAGTTCTTCTTCTTCTTATATCAGGATTACGACCGAAGATTCCATTTCAAAACCTCAAAATCCCCTCGATAAATATTATTCGAATTAAATTGAATAATTCCAGCACTAAAGGCTACCGTTTCGATGCTCCTAATCTTCCCTCACTCCCTTCAACAATTCCGTTTCCCTCTAAAGCCACCGGCACTGAATTGTCTCCAAATACTAATAATCATTCGTTTATTCGACTGCATTTTTTTCTTCAAATGCCATCACCTCTGCGCTTTTATCAGCACTCTCAGTAAATTCGATATCCCGAAAGTATATAAAGCCTCGATCTTATTTTTCGCTTTTTTCTGCGCAATTCGATATATAAAAGTTCTCGTTTTATTATCCATTTCGAATCCAGTAGTATCTGGCAATAATTATAAAAGTTGTAAATACGGTTCCAGACTTTTCCGGTATTGTTTTAAATACATTTTTTTTTCAAAACACACATAAATGTGATCTTTCGAGTTGTCCTTTTCTTTATTTGCTCTAATTAACAGAAGATGGGGGGGGGGGGAATTCAACCGTTCATCAGGATGAAATTTGTCTGAAATGATCAAATTTTCCAATTAGACATCGATTACGATTAATGTCGCAAATCGACCAGTATTAATTCACCGATAGGGATCTCGATTAGGCCAAAATTAGCGCTTTTACGTCTTATCGCTTCGGATTTTTTTAATTGGCCAATTGGCCAACTGGTCAGTGCGGTCTGTTCGCGATGGCCAGGTTATTGACGTCCAACCGAACCGCTCTGCGCCTCTGGCCGATCCATCTTCCGAACAAGAAGTGATAGAGCGCTACCCGAAGCATTCGCTGCACAGCCTAACGCGCTACCGGCGATAAGGATCGCGGTACGCACGTCGAAGCTGATATCCGATATCGCTGTGTAGACGAGCGGACACGAACGTGTAAATCCTAATAGGGAAACATTAAGGCAGTCCTACAATCTTCGCACAACGCGACCGCTCGCCTCGGATAACTCGCTTCGCCTTATCAGTGACCTGGCCGACCAGGAACGCAATGTACGCACGCACTGCTCCCGTTATGGTACCGGCACCTCGCGGACCGCACCCTCCGGCCCGTGAACGGTGCGAGGGCCGTTCTCGTAGATAGGTCACATCCGTCGTTATTTTCTTTATCAAGCAGATATAGTATGGGCGTATGTACGTGTGTGCGTGTGCGCGCGTTTGCGTGTGTACGACAGGCAGAAATTTAGGTCGGTGTGCGCTCGTGTGCGTGGCATTTTTAAAACAAGCACGGTTAATGACCTCAAATAACATTAAATTTCTTCACTTTCAATTTGAAACGGTGAACGAGGTCGATGACGACGCATAACCAGTGCGCACGCAAATATACCGTAATTTTCATCTATCAGAAACTTAATTTTTTCCCGCTCGAATACGTTAAAAACGAACGCTGTCGTAACGCAGCAGCTTCGAGCTCATCTTTTTTCTGACGGTTGTTGACGCAATTTTTTTTGAAATTTTTCAAATCGGGGGCGATTTTAAATATGGGGCGAAAGAAAAAGAGAAAAAGAATACGTTTCCAAGCCGGACTGGAATTTAACGAATTTCACTTTTTAAATTGGGTGGCTTTATTATTTATTTATGTATGTTGGGCAAAAAAAAGTAATCTTCCAAATGGAAAATGTTGCAAATTGACTCTAATTACGCGTTTAAAATATCAACATTTCGGAACAACTATTACGATAATTAAAACGATCACGAATGATGTCATATTAAAAAGTGGGAAATTGGCCAGCGATCGTATCAAAATTTTTTCAGCAAATTACTCTATTCGATTCCTTTCAATTGCAATAATAGGCTAAAGCGATATATTTTTTTAACACGGATATGTTTTAAAAATAGGCTAAGATAACGTTATCAGTATTTGTTTAAATTATCCAATAGTTTTACTGGAACTACACGATTTTCACTTTATTTTGCACCTTTTTTTTTTTTTTTAAATTAACGTAGAGAGCGATAAATTTTCTCTCCCATTTCTTTCCCATGCATATACTTTAGGATGATCGCAGGTGCGTAATATTGCGATTACAAAAAAAAATATAATCCACCATTCGATCGTTCATAGCGGCAATGATTTTTTTCTTTCTTTCCCTCTTCTTCGCTCAAAACGTAATAAGACGAGTATCCCCGTTGTCTGCCGTCACAAATTTATTTTCTATTTTACGGTCTTTTTTGTGTTATGAAAAATGGAACGAAATTATAGATTAGAATAGTTTTTTTTCTCTATTAACTCTCAGCAGATGGGCTCTAGTAAAACATTGTAATCACATTTTCATAAAAGTTTATGGTAAAACGATTAAATATCCTAAAGGTACGTGTAGGCATAGGAAAATTATAAGTTCAGTCTACTCGCAGTTTACGGGAAATATATAAACTGCTCACGGATTTAAAAAGTATCAAAGGCAAACTCAGCCAGCTACCGTGTGCCGTGATTGATTAATTAATTGTATTCCGTTCGGCTAGAACCGGGTTCAAATTCTGCCACCACGCATTGAAGCTTCCAAAAATTTCACGCAATCTGCTGGGTTAATATCCATAGCGGCGCGCCAAAAAACAAAAAACAAACAAACAAACTTTACTTGCAGGAAGGTTCAGAGCGCTTGGGAAGTATCATTTTGGCACAGTACCTACATCACATATTTGTGTCATAATATTCGGCGAACGTGTGATGTAGCGCGCCAGTTCCCCGATAATTACGATATTTGTTCGAGTAGCCTCGCGTCAATTACGGTAATTCGGCTTTGCTAAGCATTCAAATTTTCACTTATTCCGGAATTATTATCACCGATTATAAAATATGGCGCGAAACTACATTAAACCGGTAAATTTCGCAATTTAAAACGTCAATTTCCTCTTTCCGACTTGTAAAGTCTGCAATCGGCCTATTCTCGACGTCCGTAAATAAAACATGCCCGTTTTTCCGCGATTCCCGAGTGTGTTTCATTTTCTATTCGTAACGGGATAACAGAAAATGAATTTTGCTTTTTCGTGATTTAAATACGGCTTAATAATAATAATATTCTAAATTATCGATTGTCATTTTTTTTTTTTTTTCACTATAAACACTTAGTAATGATTTTTCGTCATGGGAAGTTCGTTATAAAGTATAAAACCAAGAGATTCAAATGGAAAATGCACGACTCAGTAAATACCGTAAAAGCCAGCTGCTACCGTGGCGTAATTGGTTCGACTATGTATCGAGACAGATTACGTATCTTAAAATTATCTATTATATTTATTGAAAATTCGTTTATCCTCTATTTATTAAAAATAAGATAAAAAAAAAAAAAAAAAAAAAAAGGAAGAAGAAAAAAAGTCTTTTGCCAAAAAATCTAGAAATTAACAAGTTGTTCATTTACGTAGACATAATTTTTTCTGTGATAGAGAATGACGAATGGAAAAAAGCAAAAAACACGTCAGAGAATGATGATGTTTTACCAAGTGCCTTGTTACGGGGGTAGTATTTAAAATTTATTCGATTTTTCGATAAATATTTAAAGATGCAAATTTAAATAAAACAAAGTGTGCGGTTATCCGGAAGTGCCAGTTATGTTAGTGAAATGTAGCAAAACATGATTTAAAATTCGAAACATATATATGATAATTACAGAATTGTAAAAGCCGACTATTGTTACATTTGAATTAATACACGTTCGTTGTTTTATTTCATCCATAATAATCGTCTGGCAACGAATATGTACCGAATACCATTTTACGTAATGAAAATATCAAATTATCGCGTCATAGTTGTATTTCGTTCAGGTAAGATTCTGTAAATCAAGAATATGAATATAAATCTCTGTTCGCTCTGGGTTAATATCTCTGTGGTTAACGCGTCCAAAAAAGTTCAACTAAATAATGTCACGTTCATTGAAAATTACTACTGTTACGTAGTGATAACTGTCAGACATATTCATCACAAAAGACCGATAATAGAGACACTTGCGTAATCTTTCCATTTCACACTGTCCCGCCTAATTTTAGCGTTTTTCTTTTGTTTTATTCTCGCTTAATTCTTGTCAATCACTTGGTGCGGCATTTTCCGACTGGAGCCGTACCATTACTCGAAACAATAAATATGCATTCCCAGCAATGCCGTGTCCGCGGGGAGGAGGGTTAAACTCTCCCGCTATTAGAACTGAAATAGTTATTATAAATACACAAAAATCTGAAAAAAAACCTAAAATTTAAAATAAATATTGACGATTTTTTAGGATGTTCTTACCTTTAAATAAAAAAAAAAAAAAAAGAAAAAATATGCTCCTTATTTTTAGGTACTTCATTAATATTTTATGGAAAATTTTTTATTACGAGTATAATCAATAACATATGTGTAATTTTTATTAATGTGTTTATACGGGGTAATTCATTTATGTAAATTATTAATACATATAAATCAAAATGATGGAAATTATTAATAGTATGCGAATATTAGTGAAAAATGTATCGTTATATGCGAAAAAAAAAATCCCTCACTCCCTTTTAAATACCCGGATACTATAAAGAAATACTCTTGTAAATTTTAATTAATTATTAAAGTATGCAGGTGTTCCAGTACAAAATTGTGCGAAACAAATTCTTTCTGCTGCTCATAGCGGACGTGTCGCTTAGCGGAAAAGCGAACAGGGATTTTAAAATATACCATATTGGAGTGTTTTCAAGTTATTTCTGGCCACCTGATTAACGTAGGTGAATGCATACCTGTTTGTTAAAACTGTATAATAACACAAACTTTAATAACAAACAATATTATGAGGGCAAAATAATTTATACTATAAATTAGGTAATTACCCTTTATTTTTAGAAACGTTTTCGAACATAACCGATCATCGGCTAAAACTAACTTAATCAAAACTTGAAACACACTGGAATGAATATAAGGAATACATGTGTATATGTAGTAGATGCATAGCAGGAACAAACATGGAAGGTATAAAAATCAATAGGTTGAAATTACTAATACTTAATACGAATATAAAATAAAATATGAGGACCTAAAGTTAAATTTTTATATTAAAAAGTGGATTGTTACTACTATTAGGTAATTGAACGTTTAAAATATTATTTTTATATTTATTTATGTCATAATTTTCTGCAATATTCATAACATTTCCTTTGCTATAAGTGGCCAAGACGGTTACAGTGTTTTCTAGTGAACTAGGTTTATGTTTATTTTTAATTAAATGTTCGGCATATGTTGATTTTTCTATTTCATTATTATTAAATGATTTTTTGTGTTCTTTATATCTACAATTAATTTTCCGTCCTGTTTGACCAACACCTGATTAATACTGAAATGATTTTCAAATTTTTAAATAGAACAAATAAAAGAAATGAAAACATATCAAACTATTGACCAAATGTAGTTTCTTTAACCGTAGAATGGGGAAGCCAATTGAACCAACTCTTTTTTATAATCATCACAACAACACCTAGCGATCCAAGCAAGGGGTTTGCCCTTTCATAAAGTCCGAAAGAAGAGCTACATATATATATATATATATATATATGTATTTTTTTTTTGTGTGTGTTAAAACCTAAACTAAAAAATAGTAATAATAATTAGAATTCCGGGAAATTTTGAAAAATTATATTATTAAAAAGATATTTAAAGAAATATTTTTATTTATTAATGCAATGAAAACAAGAAAAGTAATCATTAAACCGAGATATTTTAAAAGAATGAGAATAACGATTTTAGTTTTAATAATTATGGATCGGATTTTGAGTTTTATGTGCACTTTTTTATCAGTCTTCCCCAACCTAACACCGGTATTATGTCTGCAACAAAATAAACAAAAACAACTTTTTTCTTAAAAATTTTTTTTGCGAACTTTTTTTTTTTTTTTTCGATTTTTTGGACACGTCGACAGTGGAACTTACACAACGCAGAGATTTGTCCATTATTTAAGGAAAAGATTAGAAATTGAGGAGATAAAGAAGGCTAACAAAGGAACTATATTGAGAGAGGGGAATGTAGGGGCTAACTTTCGTAAAAATTAGCCTTGCCCGTTTCAAGATGCTAGTGTTGCAAGGTTCCTGCAAGGAGCACAAAAATTAAAAAAAAAACGCGGAGGTCAGGTTATATAAAAGCCTTTAAATTAAGATGAATACAGTGTATTAAGGTAAAAATGAAAATCTCTCAAATCCATTTGAATATTTGGAGATTCGCTATTGACCAGCCACATCGTCTCAGCAAAAAAAAAAAAAAAAAAAAAAAAAAAAAAAATTGCTTATCGAATAGTAAAACATTTTTTATTCTAACCGTATTAAAACATCGAGAGGAGTAACCTCGAATAATTTTTATTCGAACGTAATTTTCTTACTTGTATCAGCTGTTTTTTGTTAATAAGTGACTTATCGAACAGATCAGAGTACACACACAGTAAATTAGCATAATAATTTCGTTAAGCCGACAAAAAATTAATCTCTTAATTTTCTTATACGCATAATTTGTGTTTAGTAACGTTTATTGTTGCAAACTTTGTAATCGCTTTTTTTGTTTTGTTTTTTTTTTAAATTTATTTATTTGTTTTTTTGCAATTCGTATTTATTCGCTTAGAAACGAATATTTCGTCTCGTATTATTCAGAGAAAAAATTCGTGCTTCGTGTAGTGGCTATGTACAGTTGAAAAATTTTTTGGCCAAACAAATTTCAAAAATAAATACAAACTCCGGTCACTTACAAAAAGTTAAAGAATACCGTAATGATAAAATTTTAGTTGGTTCGTACGACGTCGGTTCATCGTTTTATCGGTTAAATAAGAGGAAATATTTTTCAAATACTGTAAAATATAAGCAATAATCAAACGAAACCAAATTAATTATATAGTATGCGAAGCGACATATGTGCTAGTGATGTTTGTTAACGTTTTAAAAATCAACAAGGAGGTCGTCAATTTCAAATAACTTCTACTAAAGTAATTTTTAAGTAAGTTCTATTATTATCTAGTTTAAAAGTTCCACGAAAAACGCACAATTTTATTTGGCATATATCTATTTTCGGAGCCACATTTTTTTATAGGTCTTTGCAATTTGTCTAGCGGTTTTTTCCTTTGATGTCTACTTTGTACGAGTCGTTGCTAATCTACAGAAACTGTTCTCATACGAGGCGAAAAGTAAATATTACACTTTTAAATTTAAAAACTCATTTTAATCCGCGAAGTTCCTGCACTAAATGAAATAGGCGGGAAACCGTAAAACACATTGTTTATTTCACGAAATCGCGCGAAAAATTTCGGGAACTCAACGTTTTTCTTTTTGAAATTTGTTCGGACGACCGGACACGTTTTAAATTAAGGCATCGTTCGAGCCTGAATCTACCTTTTTAATTTTTTTTTTTTTTTTTTTTGGGCTCGCTAACCAAGAGCATTGACCCATGTCTACATATATTTTTTTTTTTTTTTTTTTTAAATAACTTAAATTTTAATGCTATTCGCTATTGAGTAAAGGAAGGATGCAATTATTGGAAAAATGGCCTGGTTTGGGAACGACAGTATCGACGAAATATTGTAAGGTGCGATTGAGTTGTAGTAAATTAGAGTATAGTACGGATTGTTCATTGAATAATGCCGAGCACTCAAAAAACACATGATTAGCGTCGCAGATGTAATTATTCCTTGGTAGGTGAAGAGGACAAAGAGGAGATAAAGACGGAAAAAACCGGTGTCATGAATGGGGATGGAGTGAATGGTTAAATCGAAGACGACATATGGATACAATGGAGTTACGTTGAAGAACTTGACAGCTATGGAACCATGGTTTACGAGGAATGGAAGGTTGAATAGAAAGATATCAATGCGGATTGGAAAACGATCGGGCATACATGTCGGACCAAAATTTTGAGTGTAATACCTTTTTAATTTTAAATCATCTTTTTTAAGTTAATCATTATTTTTCGATATTTAATTCGGTAGGCGAAAATAAATCAAGTAGCGTAATCGCGATAACGCAGAAAACAAAACATTTCACGCGTAAAGGTGAACGGCATTCGTTATCAGTTGAATCCGAATAAAAACTCACTTTACAAAAATACCACCGGTAGGAATTAGAACGAGTTTATACGAAAGACACGGGATATTTTGCGCACGCGTTACTTTTCATTAGAGGTACAACAACTCTATCGCTTCTATATATTAGACCGTGTAATTATTATTGTCGCGTTTCCTCATTTTAAACCTGTTTTGACTTTGTATCTTGGGGCTTCAAAATTTTTTCACAAATATAATATTAATTTTTTAAATTTAAAATATAAAAAATATTTATTAAATTTTAGAGCGATTTCGTTCGCCGGTTATACGTTGAAGGAAACGTCCCACTGGTTTCGAGTTAAAAAACGCACAGACTTTTTGCTATGAAATTACTATGCTTATATAGAGAGACTTTTTAGTTTAAATTAAAAAGAAAAGAAAAAAATCAAATACTTTCGAACTCACGATATTGTACAGTGTTGTCGATTAAATTGATGAAAATATGTGTAATATAATTGAGTTGGTGAATTTTGATCAGATTTTTCGCTCTCCACATGCTTACGCACGCGTAACCAGTAATTAGTGTATAAAACGTATTTTTGTGGACATAAAAACTTCTCGGAGCGGAGCTAGGTTTATAAACTTAAAGGTAGAAAAAAGAAAGAATCACTACCAAGCGCGAAAAAAATATAAATTGCTAAAATTGGCCCCTTAAGTTCTTAAATTAAAAAAAAAAAAAAAAAAAAAAGTCAAAAAAAAAATAAAAGTTGCTGAACAAAAAAAAAATTATACGGCGACCCGATGAGTAGCCGAAAGCGCTTTCTGTTTCTGTCCTTTTTTTTAAAATAATAAATAAATAAATAAATAAATAAATAAACAAAAAATATATAAAACAATATTATTTTATATTTATAAAAAAAACAACCAGTTAGTCCGTCATCATAAATCTTTGACTCAGCATTTCCGGGCTTTTCTAATACACGCTAAATGTGATTGCACCTATAAAACGACTTCAGTTCTATATGTAAATATGAAATTATCGCTGCCGACACAATTATCGAAATTTGTATTGTCGTTTGTTTCTGTTAATTTATGAATTTAATTTGTTTCGCTGCTTTTTGTATCCCGAAGAAGTACTATTAATAATTAGAATTCTAAATATCGTACCCTTTCGTTAAGAGAGGGGGGTCACTTGGTCCGCAACGCAAAGCTAAATTCATTTCCGGTGTACTTTTCCGCGACCTACAACAACGTTTGGAAACGATTCGTGTAAATTGTGAACATGTACGGATAGGATTTTTCGCAATGATTACAGACACAGCGAGATTACAAAAATTCGCCGTTAAATTTTCTTTAAAAGCTGATGCGGAGGGTTTGGCGTAAAATGTTTTTCGTTTTTGTTTTTGTTTTTTTGTTGTTTTTTTTGGGGCTCGTCGCTAAATACTTGCGTGCCCAGAAATGGCAGGAAACAGAAAGAGCTCTTCATTCGATATCTTCCAGTATGATCCATGTCAGAGACAGATAAATATCAGAGAGTCTTTCAATCCTCTTGTTTTATTTTATTCACTGTTGTTTTCGTTGTTTCCCGTTCGAATTTGTCACGGATATAAGTGTTACGGTAATTGCGCAATATTTTGCTCGATGTACATTGAGCCTAGCTCTATTCACAGTCGGCTGTTGACATTGGCAGTGAAATCGGAGGAGACATTGAACGCGTACAATCTTGAATTTCATTGCAATAGTTTGACTTTCAAAAATACCGTCCCTCCTTCCTGAAATACTCGGCCATCGATTATTTCCTATTCATTACAAGTACTCCGTACCGGCTGATAGCGGAGAGAGTTAGCTGACGAACCTTCGTCACGACATCGACCAAGAAAAACTCGAGTACTGTGACGTAATGCCAGATAGAAAGTAAAATTATACGTAATGTGACGTAACGGGCGATCCGTTGAGTGCGTTCAGTATCTAAATGGATACATCTAGATGAACTGGTAAACTTGGAAAATCACGTATTAAAAATGGCTGCGAGCGAGGAAAAGCAGATTTGAACACTCGTTCTTTTTCACTCGTTGAAACGGTTCCACTTAAAACTGCGATGCACACACACACGTACACACACACACACACACGTACACACACACACACACATACACACACATACACACACATACACACACACACACACACACACACACACCGTCGGCTGAAATGATGACTATGTTCGAAAGAGCAATTTTGGAACCGATTATTGTCAATTTTTCAGTGAAACCAGTTTTGGAGATTTTATCATTTTCTTCGAGCGTGCATTATTAAACGGAATGTTTCAAAGATTTGATGATTACAATAATTCCGATATTTCTCCGTATTTTTTATAGTTAGTCCGGCAGTATAGTAAGCCGGTTTTTACAGCTCGCGAATTGCGCTCATTCAAGAAAGCGACCATCCGGAAAGGTTAAAAACTGCAATATTTACTTATCGGGAAATTAAATATTTAAATAATCGGCATTACATTCCGATAACGGTGAAAGTTTTTCCCTATTTCACCGCAGAAGTACCGAGTAAAAGAATGAGTATAATTCGGTTTTGCAAACAAGCCCGGCTCGGTTAACAGTTTTTTACTTCACTTCTCAAATTTTTCGTTTAGCTTTTAATAACTTCCTCGCGAACATAAATCTGATGAATCTTTTTCGGTCGAGTTCATTTTCTTTCTTTAAATTTTCGAAATTTTCGCATTTTCTAAATTGCTTTCGTTTGAACACACAAGCCTTTGAACGCTCTCCGGCATTTTTAATTTTTAGCGTATAGTTTTAGCAGTTATAGTACTCTGAAGAAGGTTTGTTTTTCAACGTGCTACATCGATTGAAACCGGTTTGAAGAAAAAGTAACACAATCATCCGCAAAGACGTAAATGTATACGCGCATGAAAATTTTTAGTTTTAGATTTATCGCTGAAAACATTTTCTACGGAACATGTAAGATAACGAGAGAGAAAAGCCAATTTGATTTCGCGCTAAGGGCGCGTTGAAAGCACCATTACGATGTAGTGCTGAGTGAAATTTGAATTCAGTCGGACTGATAAATTGCGAACGGGTTTAAATTGTATTACTAGAATATGTGTACATATTATGTTGTGCATATAATACACGGGGGAAACTGATGAGTATCGAAGTTGTTGCGAACGGAAGAAACATGGAGTAGGCGGGGACAAATTGTGCTAGACGTTGCTTATGTGTCACGTAATTATTCGATTCAGCTTTCTTTGCTGTACTTTTTCTAGACCTGTTGACAAACGACGAAACGTACGAAGAGGTAGACACGTTCACAGTAATTCCTTTTGTGTGAACTATGTTATTCCCACGCCATCCGGTAGACACCGTTCACAAGGATGACCGAACAGTAGTTGATTCGAAAATTTTCTAGCGAGAGTCATTAATGAAGTAAGAACTAGTTCACTACTTACTGAAAACTTAAATAAGACGTTTCCTCAAAAAAGAAAAAAAAAAAAAAAGACAACAAAAGTCGCTTATCATTCCTTTATTGAAATATAAGAATATGCATTTATAACATCGTTGCAGCAACGGTGAAAATCATGTTACGAAGTTTGTTTTATAAGACGTTTATATTATTTTGCGACCAACGATACTTAAAACCAACACTATTTTATAAGAATTATAGAACACCAAAATCGGAGACTTCAGAAAATGATCGAGTCTTATTAATGACTGTGCCATTTTCGTGCCAGAGGGATGATATGAAAAATCTCGTAACATTTTTGTGTAACGTTCTTATGTCTACTATATGTAACGTTATATTGAATATCTTGTAACGTTTAATCTATACCCCCTTCTGTTATCATGTTTATAAGAAAGGTCATACATATTATACACATGTATATATATATATGTATTTGTATATGTATATTCCGAGAGAAAGGAACTGGCCCCCCTACTCTCATTAGTGCCGTTGAGCTTAGTACATTGTGAACCTTAACTTCACAATCCATGATACTCTATCAAGGATATATGGGACTTACTTTACTTTACTTATATGTATATTATTACGGAAATTTTAAATAAAAACTGATACAGAAATCGCAAATTATTAATTTTTTTTTTTGAATAATGTAGCATATTGAATTTGCGTTTATATAAGTATATTATATAAAAGAATTCCCCCGGTCCAGAGGTGTTCTGATGGTGGATTCCGGAAGATCGAGTTATATATATATATACATATATACATATATGTGAATATAATAAAACTTGATCCTTCAGAGCTTAACATAGGGTGGGGGGCATCTACCGAACTGTTAGATTATAATATTTCTAGAAGAGCAAATCTCAGTTGTTTATGCTGTTCTTTAAAAATGTACGCGTATACATATAAATTCAATTGAAACCTTTTCTTTATTAACAAAAATAATAGAAAAAAATTGAGCAAAACTGTGTTAGCAAATGGATTACGGAAAAGCACATAATAAAAATCCAATACAAAATTCTAACAACAAGATAAATGTAAACATAAATGAGCGTAAAAGTGCAAAAACAGAAAATATAATACTACTAATTCATCAGAGTCACGAAATGACCACATATAGTTTCGGAGTCGCTTACTTCATAATCGGCAGGCGACAAAGATGAATCATGTTTATCGAACATCGGCTAGCACATTGACAAAATTCTCAAACCTCTCACACAAGTTGATAATTGGCATACTACACCGTTCGGGAAAATTTTCTACCCGTGTTGTCACGTTCCCGCGATCTTTCGCTACGTTAACAAATGAAACGCGTCTTTCGAATGACGAAACATCCTCTGTCGAGTTTCTTTTGCTCCTTTTATACATTTGTTTACACGACACCTAGCTAATACGGAGTTGGTTCTATCTTAAGCCAAGTCTTCGCTCTCTACGGTACAGCCCCACACACACCTTAAAGAAATCTTTTTTCTCGCTACTGTCTGGACTTTCAGCACCGTACACAACAGAAAATGCAAGCGGTCATTTATATCGCTGGGATTTTATTTTTATTTCCCCGAATATAAATGGTGTATTTCAAAAAAAGAAACATGTTTGTATAAAGATGCAGGGAATTTTAACTCAGGAGTGAGTGCGTGTTTAGCTGAAATAACGTATTAATAGACATAGAACTGCGTGTGTGTGTGTGTGTGTGTGTGTGTGGTAGTTTAAAGGCGGTAAAAAATTGCAAAACATAGTCCCTCTACTCATCAAGCGTATGTGTTGATAGATGAGTTTTTCTAAGAATAACTTGAAATAACTTAAAATTATTACGCGCAATGATTTCACGCTTTTTCGCTATTTACAGGAAGTGCATACGATAGAAAAACACCGTCATCATACTACATTTTCGGTTTCACGACTGAATTTGAGTTGAGGCAGTTGATAGCGTATTAGTTGCCGTCGATGTACTTCCTGTGCATCACAGACCCGATATACAATAGGAGATTTGTAGAATTTTCTCTGGTGATGATTAGAGATTGGAAGAACATGTTAACATATTAATTCGAACTTCGATGCTTTTTCAAAACCAATACATTCCGTTTCGAAACAAAATCAGCTACGCTAATGTTCGTGACCAGTTCCATTTCGAAACCGGATCGCGTAAAGGTTACTCTCCAATACTGCGCATAAAAATCTCGCGCGAGCCGTGCATCCCATAGACGTCGGGAAGTAGAAGAGTAGTCTTCGCCTTCATTCTGCTGAGTAATCCACGGTCATCTCTTAAAGATTCAGTCCACTCTCGTATCTTCAGTCGGATATCTCGTGTTTTTATTCTCCATTTCGTTACTCGCGCCTCGATGACTTCTTGCCGTCCGTCAACAGTTCAAAATCTGCTATCTGGTTCTGCCGCAGTAGCAAAGACGCTCCCCTACTTCTAAATGATAAATCGCCTTTAATAACCTAGCAGAGTGGTACAAAAAGAAGAAGCGAGCAATGTTTACTTCTGTTCCACTACATATGTATATAATGTCAGCCGTTTAAACTGGCCGGCGTTAATTTACTCCTACACGCCATCTCAAAAAAACCGTCGAAAAAGAATGTACAACTCGAATGAAATTAACGCTAGGCGAAGAATGCGTCAAAGTTGGAGTGCCGCGATAAGTCATCCTCGGCATTATGCCCCGTTATCGCGCTAGCGATATTACTTGACGATTTTCATGTACGTATGTGTAAGTGCACGGCACATAAGCGTTATTTTTTAAATTTTCTTCCGATCCTATCCTATTTACTCGTCGTGAGTCAGCTGCGGGAAAACTCTGCTAGATATGAGCAAAATTTTTATAACAATTACATCGAACTTTTTTTTTAAGGGAATATTCCACGACGAAAAAAATTGATTTTTTACATTTTCCATCTTCGTTGCTCCGTAATAGAACATTCCTCGTTTCGTTCTATCGATAATTATCCGTCGCGACTTTATTTAAATAGCCCCCTATTTTCACGAGGTGGTCAACAGCTTCAAAAATAAATAAAAAATCTAGCGTTAGTAACTGTCAGAACAAATAAAAAAAAAAGAAAAAAAGGAGAATCCATCGAAATTTAAAAAAAGTAGATTAATGAAAAAATGGTTGACTTGTAGGATCAAAAGCCCGGTGTACTCTACGGACGGGGGGGGGGGGGGGAGATTCGATGTTTAAATCGTTATAACAAAAAAGGAGGATTCGATCGGTTACGATAACGGGGGTGGTAATATTGCAGAGTTTCCAGTTTGACGATTCGCAGGGCGGTAAAATTCTCGGCGAGGGCCAGCCTGCCTCGAGAAAAAATTCATTTCAGTAGAAGGAAACTAAAAGCGCGCACAACAGCATCGGCCAATTCTACACAATCAGGATGCGAAAGGTCTCGTAGCTTTGTTTCGCCGTAGAAATCACTTGTTGCTCCTGCACGGCACACAATAGTGTTCATTAGTAACGAAACGGTTAACGAAATTCCGATATACTCTCGTCGAGAAATCGGTCGATTGATGACGCATTAACCTGGGGAACTAGGCGCGCGCGCGCACACACACATAATACGCGCGCGCGGACACATTATGCACCGACATCGAGCCGTAATGTAACACGCATTGCGCGCTGTAGTCGCGCGCACACACTAACGCACACACACACATCCGAATCGGAATTGGTTGTCGGCCGATGACGAAAGGAGGACGCGATTCCGACGGTTCTGGGCGAGCGTGTCGCGGTGCTGGTGCGTAAAAAACACGTCTGCGAGTCGCGATTTGCGGGCAACGACCTAACTCAATTACAAAAACAGTGTTGCCAGTTTTTTGCGCGAAAAATATCCTCATCGCGCTGTCCTCGTCGCCTTCCGTCGCCGCGCCGCAGCTACTCGTCGGCCAGTTCACTCGCTCGCCGTTCCACCTCCCACTCGCACGAGTAGTCGCAAAAAATCGCCGGCTGTCGGCATCGTCATCAGCGGCGAATCATCGCCGCACGCTCGTTCCTTAATTATCATCAATCACCGCTCCTGCCCAACATCAGACAAGTTCCGTTACTTTTATCTCTGCACGAGGAGGACCACTGTTCCTCTCTCTCGACCGAGCGACCGGACTGTCGACGACGCCGCCAGAGGAGCGGCACCGTTGCTCGCCGCTATCACTATTCCGAACCAGGAAACGGCGCGCTATCGCATAGCCCCGGTCTGCTCGCTGCCGACGCCGCGTCATCAGCCATCTATCACGTCGTTCTGAAAAGCGCGAGCTTAATGAAATTCCGGTGAACGGGTGCTTTTTTAATTTTTAAGCTTTTTCCGCTTTCGGCTTTCGCTTTTGTCCGCCTTTTTTTTTTCTTTTCCTTTCTCCGCCGTTGTTCCTACTTCTCTTCTCCTTCGACGTCGTACGAGCGGCGGGGTAATTCAACTGTTGATGGTTTGTGCTGGTCGTCGTACGTTCATTTCCAGTCGGAATTTCGGGGATCTTTCTCCTGTTGGCCCCCTTGCCGTTGTTTCGGCTTTTCCCCACAACTACTGCCAGAAACGCCCTTTCAAATGTTCAGCAACGCGTAAAATGTTCTTTGCGTCAATATATTTTCAGTTGACGACACTCTTCCCCGCTTTTTTTCTGATACACGTGTATGTGTATTTCTTCGCGCGTCCAAACGCGGCATACCGCCGGATGCGCACCGTGTTATACGGCCGTGCCGGAAAAATCGAGTTTAACCGATTTTTAGCGTTTGTTTTTGGAGCGGATTCTGTCCGAAGTTTCAGCGAAAGTTGCTAATACCCCAGACACAACACTAGTGTAAATGCGCGTACGAATATTCGTTGGATTTTGTGTTCTGAGATCGGCAAAAGTTCCATTAAGCTCGTGAACTGCCGCACTGAAATATTCTACAAATTTCAGCTCTTTTCCGAAAATCCTACAGATCCTGTTGCAGGGAATAGCTCAAAAATTAGAGAGCGACGAACGGGTAGAAATAATTCATGAGAAAATAAAACGATTGACTTGACTGCGCGAACTTGATGAAAACATAATTCGCCAATTTTGCGAATCGCTTCCGGAAATCGAAGGTGTCGTTTGATGGTCCATTTTTCCTGCACGTACCGGGGCGATGACATACTGGAAAGCATTTGCTGAGCAGATAACCCCCCCCCCCCCATACCTCCAAACCGTTTTGGAATTTACATAATGTGTCTGTGGTTCGCGAAGGCTTCGAATTAAACAGACTACGTCTAAAATGGCGTAGTCTGAAATTCGGCATCCTAGCCGTAAAAGCTTTCCCGGTGCCTAAGGCGACCCTAAACGGCTTCGCATATTTCCGCATTGAAGGAACCTGATCCGGAGGAACCACGCTGATAATGAAGACTTCTCTAGAGCGGAAAGAGAAAATTTAACGCGTTCAATTTTAATTAAATTGTTGACGCGTTAGAAATTTGTCGTCGTCTTCGATACTTTGCCGGTGTTTTGATAAAACATTTTCGTGTTCAGCCCGCCGCGGTTAAAATGTTATTTAAAGTCGAGTTTGTTTTTCTAGGCGCGTGTCTATATAATTTACGAAATCAATAAAAATCCGTTTTGCAACGCGATTAATTATCCATTCCGTGAACTTCTGCTCATTAGAGAGAGAGAGAGAGTACTCCCCACCGCCAGTATTTGCTAGGTGAAAAAAAAAAAAACAACAAAAAACGTTTGATGCGGGAACATTTTTATACCGCAAAAGTATTTTTCCAAAAAACCGTATAATCTGTTTTTCTTCTTCCCCCGTTGTTCAAAAAAGAATACCAAGAACATGGAAAATCAAACGACATTATAAAGCTTTTTTTTTTACGAGACGCCTAAAATTTAAGTTGCTACGTGCAAGCATGGTCGTCAGGTGCGTGCAAGCTCTCTGTTGGTAAAGTGATATTGATTAAGCCGAGGGATAATTCGTCATTACTACTGTACCGTTCTGCAAACCTTCACACACTCAACCAAAACGTCCGGAGATTAAAAGGGTTTGAATATTCCATCAAAACGCCGACAAGCTTCTTCTCTCAAATGATGGAACATTCCCCTTATGTCCCATCCACAATCTCGCGTCTTACGGTTTTTCATGCACGACGTTCAAAACTCATGTCCGAGAAGTTCAACACATCACAGATAACGAGGTGATCGAGAAAAACTCCACGAACGAACTTCGCTAAAACGTCTGTAAAATGGTTTAAACAATGCGATTTGCGTTCGGAGCTACTTCGAGAAGGAATAATGTTATTTATTAAAATATTATTGTTCCGTAAAAATTGTTTATGGCGTTTCAAATCTCTTTTTTTTTTTTGTTCTCTGTGAAAAAAATCGGTAGACATCAATAGCGGCGTGTTCGGTACTTGATGAATTTAGAATATGTAAAACGATCAAGTTTTAAAATGTTGAACTTTGTCGGTAGCGTTATTCTGTATTATACAGTTCACATAACAGTTCTAACCTCAGTCAACTCATCTATTTATTCTGCCCGCCATACTTGCCTACTATTAATGTAGCGGTATGTATTTTAGGCAAAAAAAAAAAACAACAAAAAACCAAAAAAAACATCGATAAAATTAGAAATACACTCACGTCACTCGTGAGATTACCTGTTCTCAAAAAGTTCAAAAGTAAATTTTAATGCGGCGGTCAAGTCTCGTCACGTATATTATACATTAGGGTTTCTTCGTTCCTGCATGATATCACGAATTTAAATTTCGGTTCATTCAGATGTTTCGCCGAGGTAAAACTATATTTTTTACTACATATTCAAATTTTTTTTTTTTTTTTTTGAAGGTCGTCAGCCGAGGGCATTACCCAGCATTAGATTACATTAGCGAGAGTAAGAGGGAAAAGCGAATTAGAAATGAGCATACTACTAGAGCTAAAAGAAATAGACGCTATAATAGGAATGATCTCTAGGGATGCGAGTAAAAGAATAAACGAAGCACTACAAATATGGAGTAAGCAAACGAAGATTCAGAGGAGTGGTCTATAAAAGTGGGAGCGTTTTACATAGACGCTAATTCGAAAAAGATAGGATTTGTATCGCAGAGTAATCATCAGGATGGGAAAAACCAAAACGGAGAAGATATTTATGGTATAGTTGTATTTAGAGTCTTAATTGACACGGTTTTTTTTCTTTTTCTTTTTTTGTCCACATTTTTACTTGCAGTATGTAAGTAGCTTTTTACTTGAAATGGATGAACACATTTCATAGGGAAGAGCTAGAAATCACCCTGTTTCGATATAACCAGAAATGAATAGATTATCGCGATGATCCAGAATTTGCTAAGAAATAGGAAATGAGTTATGCGCATTAACTTACACGTAGCGTAATATTTAAAAATGCATTATTTCACTAAACATTACATTTTCTATTATGTATAGCACATTTTATTAGTTGATTACTCCGTTTACATACATTTAGCGTATATTTATATAAAATCGCGCATACTTTGCAGTAGAATGATTGACGAAGCGCGATAATTGCAAGCGTAACATCACGTGTGAGTTTGCTTTTGGAAAAATTTATGAGTTCACTTGGCAGCGGTGTGTTTCCACTGTAAGCAATTCATATTTTTGTATATTCATTTTTCGCTACGCAAACTATACAAAACTGCACATAGTATAAATGAAATCTGAGAACTATTTTACATTTCGTTATCTTTTTTGCTCTCCTCCATGAATAAAAATAGAAGTAGTTTTAGGTTCATAATGTACTAAGAAGACTCCCACGATATTGATAATATGCATATAACGTATATGTGTGTCTATTAGTGGCCAACCTTGCGATGCTTCCAGTCACGCGGCAAAATACCAAAGTATAAAGAAATCGGCCGGTACTTCTCTAGCAGTAGAGATTAACCTGTCTAAAGGGACAGTTCTCAGTTTGTCCGTAGAAATTTGACAATTCCGTATTTGAGCATAGGGAAAATGCTTAATCTGTAAGATGCTACTCTGACAGTGTTGTGTTGCAAATGAATTCTGATTTTATGATCTGCTTACCTTTCATGTTTGTTCGAATGACGCTGTGAGTACTTCTCGAACACTACCACTAAGAGGAGCACATTGAAAAAGATATAACAACAGTGTGAATACCCAATCAGATCGAGCGTTTAACTGACCTACAGTACTTCTCTATTTTGACATATAATAAGTAAAAAAAAAAAAAACACACCAATATAGAACAATTTTGTTTTTTATTCATTTACCCAACGGGCGTTTATTAATTGTTTTATATTGGTGTGTTTTTTTTTTTTTTTTACTTATTATATGTTAAAAATGAAAACAATGAGTTACAAAATTCGATATAACTTCTCTATTTTGAGCGAGCTACATTTCACATTTTTCGTTATAAAACTCTGAGACTACACTACCGTTTTTTTTTTATCATGGCGAAATCAAATTTCTAAATATGTTCACCGAAATATACTATTAGCGAAAATCTGTCAACTGTGATAAATGAAAGTACAACGAACGAAATTATTCGGCAGGTCGAAACAAATTGTTAACTTGAGCAAATGCGCTGATTTCATATTTTTAATCGATTTTTTATTGTAATTTTCCTTTGAATAACATATTTAAATTTTTTCAATTTATACTTTCAAAGATGTTTTATTTATTTATTTACTTTTTGAATTCAACAAAAATTATGTTAATTCCTTCTTGTGAAAGTTTAAATATCTATTTCTTTGCATAAAAAGGACTGAGAAAAAAGGTAAAATTCAACTCTGATGTGTATACTTATATATATATATATATATATATATACGTATACACACTTTTCGACCTTCATTTGTACTATGTATGACACATAGTACAAATGAAGGTCGAAAAATTTGTTTGTCTGTCTGTTTGTGCGTTCTTGTTCCGGTCTTTGCAAGTAGCTTGAAACATTTTCAAGTGCATAAATTATATAAGATTTTGATGTGATTTAGCCGAGCTATGAGAGTTTTGAAAGGACAAATACACTGGATTAAATAAAAAAAAAATATTTGATTCAATATTTACTCTGACAAATATCTTAAATAAAATCATTGATTCAATCATCACTAAAGGCGTCTCTTGTCGCTGTAGTCATTGTGTTCTGCTGATGGCCAATTTCCGAATTTCTTGATATTTACGTATATCCCACCTGTCGTATACACTTTTCAGTAGCAAAGTTATTAGTCTTCCTTTTCGCTTTTTACCTAAAATTTCACCTTCTATAGAAATTATCGTGACTATTATATGTCTTCCCGTATAGTTTACACTTTTTCATACTGTTTGTGAGACTTCTTTCTTTTTTTTTTTTTAATTAATTTCTTGCACGATTTCATTATTGCCTTTCTCTTTTTTCCACGATATTCTATTCTACGAGGTCTGGTTCACATTTGCATTGCTTTCAGTTCATTTTGTATGGTAAATATAAATCAACGGTAACGAATAAGTAAAATGATCACCACTATGGTAATTATAACGTTTTATTAATTTCTGGCGTGGGTACTAACGTCGCTTTCTGTCTGTTCCCTTTTTGTGTTACTCAAATCATTAAACTTCCACGACAGGATCTAAACGTACAAGCAGCACTCCTAGCCCAGCTGCTATGTCATGGGGTACCGAGATGACGAAAGAAAAACATTTTTCTATTAGTTTACAACGAAATAAATAATACTGCAACGGAATTTTTTAGTAGTTGCTGCACCGGGAATATTGTTTTGTTAAAATTTCAAATCTTAACCGGACCACTGTGATTTGCTGTTGTGGTAATAAATTAATTTTTACAAGATGCTCTCAACGAAGAGAGGTTAAAAGAGGCACAACGGACGAACATATTCTCTTAAATACATAATTCTGGGCGATTACTGCACGATTAACTGGCATTCGATTTTAAGGTAAACGGGAGAAACCTGTTGTGATAATTACTGATTTTTAAAATGATGTACCTGTGTGATGTTCAAGAGAGAGCGAAACATTTTGTTGACAGGCACGGGTTCTAGAAATAGCGGAAACTTCAGCTGAACGTAGCACGTTTTTCGTTAAAAGGTAATAAACATGTGTTTCTTAGAAAGAGAAGGAATTCCTCTTTATATGAACACATTAATTAAAAACCCATTTCAAAAAAGTAAAAAAAGTAGATGAACAATTTATAGAATAGGGAAAGTGAAATGACGAAAATGGGATGATCAAGAAGGGTTGAAAAACGGATGATTGATATAACGAAGGAATTTCATTTTCAGAAATGAAGCTCAGCTGGCTCTAAGGAGTATTTCATTAACGGAGATGAAGTCATCAGAAGCAACTTTATCCCTTTGTACACGTATTTCATAAATATACACGATCTTTTGTAAAAATAAATGCAATTTGGTATTTTCAATATGGTAGAATGTTAAGGACACGTCGTTTTCCTTATTCAACCGTACGCTGATTTGCACATTTTGAGCGGGGAAATTTTCAAACGTCATATAGTTCACCGAACCAAAGAAAATTAAAAAAAAATTCAAGTCTACGAAATTTCAAAAGCACAAAAACCAGTTAAATTTCGAGATTATCAAAGAGGGCAGCGCGTCAACTGGACACTGAATAAAAATAGGCGGGGTCTTATTTTTACCGCAAAACTCGACATTAGCTGACTTCTCGATAATCGAATTTTTTAAGTATCACTGAATTCTTTCATATAATGTAAAATTTTGTAATTTGAACAATATCCCCAGCCGTATCGAAAAACTTTTGAACTAAACAATTCTTAAAGATAAAAGTATTCGAAAAATTCTGAATTGTTACTTTTTCGGTAAAGTTGTAAAATCTGCATAACCAAATGAAAAGACGACGAAGTAATGTTCATTTATACCGCGAGTACATCGAATAAATGTAGGACGTGTTTGCGCGCCAAAGAGACTGGTTTTGTAAGAAAGAAATGAAATTAAGATTTTCGAAAGCATCCTGAGTGCACAGGTATTTCGGTAGACATAAATTAAATACAATGTGAGAACAATCGATATATCATAAACTTTAGGTAAAGGTTAAAATTTTAAAAAATAATGCTCATCAAGAGTTACCGGCAATAACACATATTGTTTAAATAAGTATTAAACAAAATCACTAATTTTTATAAAATGATTGTATAAAAACCGATTTTTGTTTCGAAGTCACCACGTTCCGTGATCATGAAGTTATTGAAATGCAGTTTGTTTAAATAATATCACTGTTGTATAAAATTCATCGTATTAAATGCTTAATAAACGATGAGTGATGTACACCGTAATAACTAATTGTTTATTTCGTCTAGGCCATTTCGATTTGACTGCGCTGAATTTAAATTAACTCGGCCACAATTTTTAACCAAAAAAAAAAAAAAAAAAATCACTACCTGAAATACTATCAAATTCGCAGTCACAGTCCTTAGAATTTTCCTCAAGTCTAACGGTGTGATATTTATCTAAGAATTATGAAATCAAACACCCTTGCCACACATGCTGCAACAACTATTAAATATACTTTTGATTGCATTAGGAGGCAATAGGAATAATTATTGAAAGAAAAGAAAAAAAACACACACACATTCTCGTCGGTGATTCTGGTCAGTGTAATTTTTGTAATTTCAATTGTTGTTTTTCAATTTAGCAGAAATTAAAACGAATAACAAAGAGCTTACGATACTTCTCCATACGTTTCATTTTATTTACGAATCGCCCCACGTTAACGCGTGTTATCGAAATTACGACCTCTTCAATTTTGGCGCGTATTTAACCATTATTGCGAATGTTTACGCGCGTAATTTTACATGTCAAAATTTCGCATAAAATACCGCAGATGTTTTTAAATGCTTTTTTCAGTGTACAGTTTAATACGCATTGCTCGCATCATTCGATTTCGACAGACTTCGTTCGTAGTTATTTTTTCGTTTCGTATTTTTTTTTCGTGTTTCTATATCCCCCTCCCGAAACCCGAAACCCGAAACCCTTTCGATATCTCTTTTTGTAAAAAATCTGTAAAAGTCGCATGGCGCATCTTTTAAATTCGGCCGACGTATGGTAATACTTTGTCGAATACGAAATGTCTTGAGATTTTTCGAAACTTTCAAAGCGGAGAAGCGCCTTTTTCTATGAAATCTAAGAAAAAAAAGAAAAACCTAAAAAAAAAAGGCGTAACAGCGAAGAAGTTCTGACGAGAAACACTCAGAGATTTCCTATAAGCAACGGGATAAAATAAGGAATTTTAATATTACTAACGTGTTTAAAACAACCGAATGCGATTTTCCACGGAAAACATTCAAAATCTCAGAATTTATTGCAGAATTGAGTTTTATAATTAGTATAGTTCGTCACCAACCGGTGCCCGCAAAAGTATGAGAGTTGGAAAAAAATATCAAAACGGGTAAAACTGGTCGAATTTAAGATATCGGTTCTCCATTTAGTAATAAAATCTGTACGATGAACACAACCCTCTCTCCTTGAAATGTCTCGATTTCGGATGGAAATAAAATTACAACGCTAATTGCGAATTATAACGCTATTAGTGTAATTTTTAATATCCCTTTATGTATTGAAAAAGTTTTTGATTTTTCCGTCACATTTTTATTCGCGCTGCGATTAGATCGGTCAATTTGAAAATTATTAAAACTTCGTCTATTCGATTAATATTGAATTAATCGAATAGACAAAGTTTTAATTTTTAATTTATCAAGGCATTAGCGAAGGAAGCGGTTGACGAACGAGTTTGACGAGAAAATCTCGCCTGGACCGCTAAGCTCCTAGGCTTTTTATTATAAATTTTACACTTAAAAGTTCCTTCAAAATTGGAATTCCGAATTTCCCAGTTTCAGTACAGTAATGAAGTGTTTTCAAGGATCTTTCAATTGCGAAAAATTCTACGGACGCCCGTAATTAGTATTTTTATAGTGTCGCGCATATTAATCATTTTACGATATGTGAACTACATTAAAAGCTATTGGCTGCAACTGTTTGTTTTTTGTTGTTTTTTTTTGATATCATCATTTATGGAATTCCGGCGCAAGAGGTATTTATCTATAATCTTCATTTACAAAATCGGAATTCGGATCAGGTGAACGAAAATATACTGCTGCCTAACCTACCACGGGTATGCAACCTCCCCGCCGCTGGTGATAATTATCGAACAATAATATTCGATATATGAAATGTGAAGTACTGCTAATGAACTAATCGCAGCTGCCAGAATTAAAAAAGTGCAACTTTATGAAGTCATCTTTTTTCGTTCTTTTCAACAATAATTATCTCGATACGGGATGTTGGACGATAACTAACGTTCAAAGAACTGCGGTTGCACGGGAATGGAGAACGCCTAAACAGTGACTGACTAAAAATACTAGAAGAGTTGGGAAGCAATTGCCGCGACATATTTCAAAAACGGAGTTGGGATTTCCTCCCAATCTGTAAAACGATGTCTCCCTGTCCCCCGGGTTTTCTTCTAAAACAGTTGCAGAATAAACGCGCTGACCAATAGCAAATCCGAATGTAATAACGAAGCGTATTCCACATTGTAATCATTTGTCAGTGTCAGTGTTCCAGCGAACAAGTTAATGAACCGTCGATAGCCGCCAACTATAACATACAATGAGAGGACGTGATTGGTCGAATGCGTCTGTTAAGAAATTATCTGTCCCGCGGATGTCGTTGTATTTCTCGCATAATGCCGGACTTGCAGAAGTCCTTGGATATGATCATTCTGTGTGCAGTGCACAGTCTCTTCTCGGTACAGTCGGGTTTGTTTCTTTATTCGTAATGAACTGCCTCGCCACTTTCTATGTCTCCGTATGCCCCCCAATACACATTACTAGATTTCGTTTTATCTGTCAGTTTTTAAAAATTCGACTTCTCAGTCCACACGAAAACCGACCTTTTCCAGTGTATTCAGTTTTAAACTTTAAGTTTGTCTCCTAAGCGTTATCAGTTTTTTTTTTTTTTTTTCTAATACATTGCAAAACGCAATCTCTATGCCAGTAATTATCTCCACGTTTAAGTTTTGCTTTTCATGCGTACAGGAATTATCTGTGTGCGTATAAAAGAAGTTTTACTTGTATAGCTATTATTTTCTTAAATTACATCAGGTCCGCCAAAATTAAAGGAAATGCAAATTAAAAAGACCAGCGGTAAAACCGAGTTTATTATTTTATTTCGTACTTTGATTTATGCCTTCACTCGTCGTCAATTTGAAATTTTGTCATCAAAAATTACACAAACTCGAAGAAGAGTGTTTCTTTTTGTTGTTTTTCGAAAGGTCTTATTAATCGTTTCGATTTCATGGCCATTGGTCAAAACACTCTTGCTTACGGGGAGACTCGTTCGTTGATTGTACCGGGTACACACTTCACTTGATTCGATTGACGTCGTCATTCTACAAAAAGAAAATATTTATTTTTCCAGAGATAAATTGCGCCATCTCTTCGACCACAAGACTCACAGACCGTTCGGTAACGTTAGAAATTCTTAAATATTTACAATAAAGTGCACTAGTACGCGCGGTCCGCAGAATGATATTCTTTAATTATAACACAGTTTTAACTATAACAATAGTTGTTTTTTGTTTCGACTTTCGAACAAGCCTCGGGGCGTATGTTTTCAGTGGAATGCTAAAATTGTAATGGAAATCTACAGTTGGAACTGCCCTGTCTGATAATTTAAATTCGCTCGTTCCCCCGAGTAATTCATCGTAAAGAGGGCTTTGCGTATTTAATTTCCGATTTATTAAAAGAAAAAGATGAAACGATATCTATTTTAATTCGTACAGTTTCTCATATTATACACTGCGCACACGCGAATTTATGTAACCGACAACGATGAATTTTTTATCTTTTTCCGATCGTACCTGACTCATTAAGGAACACGATCGAGAATGAAAGATTTTGAAAGACATCGTCAGATAAACGGAAATTACTTGTTAGGTTGAAAATACTTCGCGGTACTGTTATTTTTCCAAGTCCGTTCCTTGCAGATTAACAGTGAGTGGCGAATAAAAATGTAAATGAAACGATAACCCGCAAAAACTTAAAAGAAACATGGGTAGTAATTTTTGTATTATAATAATCGGAGAAAAGCCGTTGCCGAGGAAAAATTGAGTGAAAAATTAGAAGAATTTAAGATGATCTTTATCCTTGCCGTACTTATATCAAAAAGAAGAAAATTCAAATTGTAAATTTTGGTAGATAAAAAATGGTAAAACCAAGTAGAGGTAGGAAAAAAAAATGTGAAAAATTACGGCTATAATAAACTAAAACCAAAAATTTAAAAAAAGTTAAGAAGAACAAAAGTGAAAAAACACTCCAAAAAAAAAAGTAATATTGAAAAATACGAACTATGACGGAAAAAAAAAATGTCACAACTAGACTTCCTCGCAAAGGCTAACGTGACGTAATAATAAACAGCGATACCGGACGTCCTTGTTTATACGAAGGAGACACCGAACTTGGTCCGGCTCGAATTGACCTAAGAAGGTTGAAAATAACCTTTTGCGGGTAATTACATCGATGGATAAATAGAGATATAAATAAATAAATACTATGCGAAATGAAAATAAAATTAAAAAAAAAAAAAAAAAAAAAAAGGACAAAAAGAAAAAAAACAATTGATTAACATACTTGTTTAGGAGTAGCAAGATCACAATTTTTTTTTTACCCCACCAATGTTCGATAAAAAATTCTAGTACATAGGTTATTTGAAATTAGATTTTTATATCACCGGTAATGGAAGCAATGAGGAAACCAAGAGAAGGAACAGCAGGAAGGAAGTGGCACTATAATACTACGGAGTTTAAGTCTATAAAGATTTATCAGTAGAGCGGGGAATGCTAAATAACAGTGTGCGGAACATTCAAAAGGGGTATGGTCGAAAGTACATTCTTTTGGTTATCATTTTGGTACGGTGCAAGATAAGGAGATTCTCTGTAAGCGAAAAACGATAACGAGATGAGGCAAGTTTTATCGTTAAGACGTAACTAACACGTACGGAATAAAATAATGCACAGCGTTGACGTAAAGAAGGAAATTGATGGAACCGAAAATAAGACGAAAGAATAAAAAAAGAATCAAAGTCGAAAAATATCCAGAATCATAAATGGAATTTTTTTTTTGAAATATGTAAATTTGTTATTATTCATTATTAACTGTACCGAAAAATAAGCGGTCAACCACACTTTCCTTCTATATCAACACGGCATTGGAACGTCCGGAAGGAAATCATTCTGAATTTGGTGAGTTTGAAAATGGTTTTAGTTGAGCAAAAGCGAAGAAATGAAAGATCGTGCTTGCAAAATGCTTTTAGCATCGAAAGTTCTCGAATTGAGCATATAAGAAAGAAAAAAAAATTGTTCGTACCAGCGCAACCGACTCCGCTAAAAAGAAAACGGAACAAGCGCTGGAAGAAGTGTAAAGCTTTTAAAGTAATTGCGAGTCAGAATATAAAAAGGATAATATGCAGAGTGACCCCCTCGGAGAGAATAAAGAGAAAATAAAGAATTAAGTAATTGCACGACAGAGATTTAAAGCACATAGCGAGGAAATAAATTAGGAGACCGAAGAAAGTTTGTAAAATTAAAAGTAAGAATAGGAAATTTTATTGTGAGATATAATTTGCGGAGAAAATTTGGCAGGGCCTATTTTGGAGGAAACGTGCCAGTTTCGAAGTGCGGACAAATAGAAATAAATTTTGAGGAAGAGGTTATATATAAGAAAACGATAACCTAAATGTATGTGATATACGTATCCCGCAGCAAAGGAGGGGTACGTTAAAATCGAGGGAATAAGAGCTTTAAGGGTTCCTAGGCATAGATAAACGCAGCAATTCCAATCGAAATATTGAGGCGAAGAAGTAATTTACGAAACCGGAAAGGTACATAGTTCGCAAAAAAGAATAAATTTTTCAATATAGATTATTATTAGAGTAATGGAGATGGAAAAATGAGACGGCTAAAACCATGTACTATTAAACGGTACGTATATTTATACGTAACAGCCGATATTTTCGTGATTGTCGTAGATGTTTTAGAAATTTTTAGCGAATTACCGACGAAAATGATTTGCACGTAAAATTTAAATTGCTTTTATCTCTTCGGTGTACTCAAAAAGTTTTCGTCATTCTGATTAGTAGAAGAATTTTCGAAGGAATATACATATATACATATATATATATATATATATATATATATATATATATATATATATTTGTAGTATATTATATAGTCAGTTGATAAATTAAGAAAATTACCATTTTTCATGTTTTTCCGCGTTTTATTATTGTAATTTTACCGTTATAATTTTTGGTCGCATAATAATTATCGTGTCTGACGACATTTATTTAGAATTATCCGGCGACGAAGAACGTATAGAGACATCGTCAGAAATCGCCGGTAAGCGGGAGTTAACAAGCGAATCGAGCAAAGTCCCCCCTGGTGTATTTAAAAGTGAACAATGAGATCTCAAATAGTTCTGTTATAAGGGGAACCGTATCACGCGCATCAGACGAAAACGTCGATTTCCGTCATTTCCTTCGCGACGAAATAATAACATTTAACCGATATATTCAAATTATTCGGCATTTTCTAAAACGATTTAAATGTGTTTCTGCTCTTATAAAGAGCGCGATTTTGCACGGTTTGTTCAGTAACTTTGCAGCAAAAATGGAGATCGATGTCTCTAATTCTTAACGTCGATGTGAACTCTCCGCCTTCCGCGTGAACTCCAGGCATGAATGTCCTTCAATATTTGAGTTTAGATGCTTCTTTAAATTATCGGATCTTCCGTTATACGTAATAAACGTATTACATTTATGTAATATTTAAAAAAAGAAAAATGACAAAAAACAAGTTCTAAAGAAAAGCACTAATTAGGTTCGTTTTTTTTTTTATGATATGACGGCGCACTGGCGCGGCTACGCCGAAATTAGATTTCGTATCTGAAAAAATTACCTTTTTAGTCGTAATTGAGACCCGAAATTTAAAAAAGGCAGTTCGTAATCGCGTTTCATGGTAATAATGAAAAATAAACACTACAGGTAGAGAAAAATGGTTCATTGTTCGGGGGATTCCAGTTTGGTTAAATAATGAAAGATTAAATAATAGACGAAGAAAAATTGTTTAGTGATTCATATAAAATTTGTACAACAGTTTTGTAGGAAAATCTTTCAATATTTTCGTTACTGCGATATTTTTTCTTTTTTCCATACTGGGAAAAATAAAAATATTATTCTCTTCGGTGGCGAAAATGGTAAAGAGCGTATATAAAAACGAATAATGGATAAACACTTTGACTCGTGTGTATATTTAATCGTGGTAAAATGGTGCAGTGTTGGAAATAAAACAAAATTTTGTTCTTTACGCGGTAATGTTTGATATAAATTTATAGACAGTTACATTTTTACAATAATTATAGCCAAACGCATTTTGCAAAAATATTTTTTTCTTTTTTGAAATTGGTTATTATTAAATTATACATTTTATTTTTTAAGAAGAACTGGAAATAATATAATTTTGGCTTAACGGAAATCTATTTAAATTCTTTACGAATAATATAATTAATAAAAATTATAAAAAGAAAATTGTACACATACATACGTGTGAATGCTACCGGAAAAAAAAGAAAATTATTATAATAAACCTGTGGTCTTCGATATCTTTACAGACGGCTGATGAAGATATCGTGGACCAGACACAAAACAAATACCGCTGTACTGACAAAAGTAGGAGAAGAAAAGAGAACACTGCTGGATGGAGGATATCAAAAATTGAAATGCCTAGCTCATAAAATCCGAGAAAATGTAATTTTCATGATAGCGATGCAGGGGAAAATTCCTGGAAAATCAATGAGAGAAAGGAGACGGTCAGAATTAACAACAGCGAATCTACCAATAAATCCGCAGTGCAAAAACTTACAGAAGATAATAACTCTTTCCAAAGAACGAATAATATGAATATATGCAATCTCCTGATTTAGGAGAAGCAACACTATGATGATGATGATGATGATGATGATGATGATAATAAACCTATAAATTTCAATTTTGCAATACAACTCTGTGCATGATAGAGATCTTTTATGATTACTTACATTGAGTTCATTTATATAAATTGCGCTACCGGTTTTGAGTGAAACAATTAATAAATAGATGTGTTGGTCAGTGAGTTCACAGAGCGGAAGAGTTTTGTCAAATAAACTACACAAGAAATAACATCGCAGGAAATTTAAATGAAATACGTTTTTGTTTCTTATTTTACTTGGGCCTGAGATCGGCAGTAGAAAATACTAGCGCCATTAAAAACGCAAAACAAGAAAATATATATTCCTGCCTTTTGTAGCATATAAAATCTAGTATATACATATACATATATATATATATGTGTGTGTGTGTGTGTGTGGCCAAGGGCGTCGACAGCTGATGAGCCCCCCCCGGGGGGGGGGGGGGGGTGAGTTTCCAGCCGCCATGGGGGGGGCAAGATGATAGAAAGAGGAAATGAGTTATAGGAAAAATAAAATTTATAAGCTGTAACAGCTTAATATTATATTAAACAAGAATAAAATCTTAATTAAAACATAATTTTCGTGCGTTTCTGGCAAATTGTCCATGATTATGCGCCTATAATACTCATCATGGCAAGTTGATTAAAAAGTTTTAAGGCTCCAGGGGGGGCAACTGCCCCCTGCCCCCCTGACGGCGCCAATGTATATGGCTAACACTGGATGTTCTTCGTGAAAGAAATTTTTGCGAAACATGGCAATAGTACACGAACAGGGCAAACTTAGAATGGAAATCATATCGAAGCCGTATACTTTTCCAGTGTAACTCAGGTAGTAACAGATCCGACGTCGAGTCGAGCTTTATTAGTGTACAAATGTATAAAACATCACAAAATAGAAATATAGAAATTAAAAATAAGAAAGTTTCATAAACCATTCTATTATAAACGGTTAAATAGCGTATACGTTGTTTTCAATTTACAACGTACTGATTTGCAGTAAAACCATTTGTTCGCTTACAAATCCCTTTTTATCTAAAATATCTCTTTTTTTGTTGAACTTTTAATTTTAATGTACTCATCACATTGATCAATCGATCAATCAATCACTGAACCGTTTGGTTCGTTTTCTCCATTCGTTCCATATTATTGTTTTTAATTGGCTGTACGTTGTGCACTTTATATCTTTAATTATTTGAGACATATAACTGTTTCTCGGTCTTCCTCTTTGTCTGGCTTTTCTTGTTTTTCCCTCTATAATTTTGGATATTATTTCATCATTTTATATGACTGATCTATTATTGTTCTATGCTTCTTGATGGTATTCAATAAGTTGCGTGTTTCCGCTACTCTGTTAAGGACATTTTCATTTTTAACCTTTTCGGTTCACTTTAATTTTAGCATTTTCCACCAGAACCACGTTTCACCAGCTTTGTTTTAAGTGAAAACGACAGTCGACTTACTTTAGTGTTTTTTGTCAAATTATAGACATTTTTTCTAAATGTAATTCGAAGTTCGATGTCAGCGCGAATTCAAAAATAAATTGAAATACTCTTATATTTATTATAATATATAACGGAATACGAGTATCGAAACGCGTTATAAGCGACTGAGGAAGTGTCTTAAAATGTTGCATCAACAAATGTTCAACGGAAGATAATGTTCCTAACTTTTTTTTTTTTTTTTTTATGGTAGCTTTTATACCATTTAAAAATGAAAACTTTTTCAATTTGTCGTAATCATCATAGTATTTAGAGCTTTATACAGAAGTTTAAGGAATTTCAGATGTCTCGAATTACATTCGTTACGATTAACGAAACGTCTTTTAAATTCGATCTCTCTTCCGAGATTCCGCATTTTCGTACGAAGTAAGTTAGACGGTTGTTTTGCATTTTCACGAATTTTCCTTTTTCAATTAATTATTTTTCTATCTAAAAGGCAAATTTAATACCGCATCACACGTAATAGCACACTGATCAATTTTAATAAAGTCGACAAAATATTACTTGTTCCTAACTGTTTTCCATGATCAGTAATGTCCTTGTTTTTTTTATTGTACCTGGTTTTTAAACCTGACCGTTTCTCGAATTAAATATTAAAATTCTAAAAGTACTGAAACGAAAATTTATCAACAGACGAAACAGGAATAAGGCACGAATATTCTACTGAGCGACCCCATCTCTTTCATAAAGTAATCGTGACAGCTCCAAATTTTATTCGGATCACTTGAAACTCGTCACAACTGTTTGTTTTACCTTTGTGTTTATACTTTACATGAAGTATATTTTTAACAACATTCGTTTCTTCTCTCTTTTTATTTCCATTTTCCTTCGTAATTTTAGAAGTGTTTAGCGACCATGGAACTCGATTCGGAATATTCGCTAACCACCGGACCCAGTTCCAAAGAGAGCGATCAGAATTATCAGCCAAAATGTTGTATTTAATGATCCGTTAAACCGAGATTACTCCGATTACGTTGCGATACCGATCGTTTATGCACGTATCGGCATTTAATTGTGCTCCAATATTCTCATCCGATTATGCACACTATCCGCATTAGTTATATGCTACATTAAAAGCTCTGCAATTCGTTTAGCATTATAAAGAGAAAAAATAACAGTAACTTTAATTTCTTCTTTTCGACGGCTATGCAAAGATAAAAATGTACTTAATGAGTAATACCCTGAATGCCTGACAAGAAAGGTTATTAAATTAAACAGATGTTCAACTGGAGCAACATTTTAATGGACTACTCTGCGCACATGGTAGAATATTTGGAAATGGAATAACGCGGACAGACTGACAAAATCCAATAGTTACGAAGTCATGGAAACCACTGCTGAATATAGCTAATAAATGCAACTCGGATTATTTACGAAATTTTATAATGATTTTAAATAGTTTTGAAATTTAATCGGTTAACGAAAGTACTTATTAACTTGGGTTATGTTACCGGAGCCCCTCCTCAAAAAAAAAAAAAAAAAAAAAATCTTTTTAGTAAAACTCGCATTAAGATGGCTGCTTTAACTCTTTTACTAAAATACAGTGTTCGCGCCCTGGCAATATGTTGTTTTTTTTCGTTTCTTGTTTATTTCTTATAGCTAATTATTTATCACGAACGCAAGAAATAACACGAAATTGTATATATTTTTTTTTATTAAAAAATAAGGAAACGCTTTTATTTTAAAAATCCTATAAAAAATATGGCGTTTTTTTTTTTATAATAAACTGTCAACTAAACGAATATTTTTTAAACTAATCGCTCTAAAAAGTAAATACAGATTAATTAATTCTGAACTATAATATAAAAGCGTGGTGTGCTTTGACGTTCATTTTGTGATGTGTCGTTTTAGCCAAATGTATCGCGCGGTACTTAAAAAGTAGCTTATTCTAGCAGCTAATATTGAATTATTGAGAGCAAGTTGAATTAATCAGGTACATTTCCGCTCGAATTTATTTAATTAATCTAATAAATGTAAAATATATTATCGAATTAAAAAAATTACAAAAAACAAAACGCATTAATAGAGTAATCAGAATGTCGATATGTGTCTTTTTTAATTCGTATAATAGGGCAATGATATTTCGGAAGTTTATCGGTTTAATTTTCAGTGCTCAGAAGTATTCATTAGATTTCAGCACAGAGAGAGGCTATATTTTAAGGCTTTAACTTAAGTATGCGCAAAATCTGTAACGAAATGAATCTTCTACAGTAGTTGGTCGAATATTTTTTATCGTAAAATCCTTTTAAAAAAATGTACAAAAAATTCTAATGAAGATTTATTATTTTGTATTCGGAGTAAGTGCGATTTGAAGCATCATAAATAATTTTCGATCAAGTAATTGATTGCTTCGGTACATTGTTATCCGCATCCTACTTTCCAAACAAAAAATAAATCTGTGCGACTAGTTTGGTATTTAAAGAGTTTTATTGCTATCGATGTAGTAAGTCTTACGTCCGATGGAGAGATAGTTGGTATATTTTTTAACGATTAATTAAATAACCGGAAAAGAAAGATTTCATTTATTGAATGAAATTGAAAAATTAGTCGTTTATGGTACTGATTTCGTCGTATTATCAAAAAATTGAATTCTTCTTTCTTAGACATGTATCATTTTTAAAAGATTAATTTTTATAAATTAAAAATAAAGAATTCTTAATAGATATTGATAAATTACAAATAAAGAATTTTAATAGATATTAATAAATTACAAATAACGAATTTTTAATAGATGTTGATAAAAAAAAATTTTTAATTAAAAATTAAAAAGAAAATCTCTTTTTAAGCTGGTTAAATAGGTTCCCCGGGGAGGTAATACTCGCAGTATAGATCGCACTTTAGGCTGAAAGAACCCGATATTTCTTAATACGTATAGAAATAAGATTATGCCGCCAAAATGTTAGACTACTAAATAGATTTAGTGAAAGATTAAAAAATCTATGACAGATACGAAAACACAAGTATTCTAAAATAATTTTTTTGGTTTTTGGAAACGTTGTTTTTCTTTTCATCCAGCATGGAGATCGTTTGTATGAAGTAAAAGAAAATAATATACGTATACCGATACGGAGTAATCGAAATTTATGTAGGAACACGCGTGAGACAAAGGTTTTATCGAACGTTTACTTTTAAATGAAATGAATGCGGAGAACATGTAACGGAACATAAATTTCGCAAACATGTTGATCTGGTGTTGAAAAAAAAATTCACACCTGGGCGTGTCAGATTTATCCATGTTAGGAATTTGATGTTTCTTGCCGGGTAAAAATAAACGTTTATAAAGCCCCCTCCCTCCCGTTGAAAGTGTTTCGAGTTTAATATTATTATTATTATTATTATTATTAAATTAGATTTATGTGTCATGTGCAACAACTATGGGGTTAGGGGCACGGGATGGAAGGAGGTTTAGATTAGTAGAGGCTGGACTTATGAAGGAAAAAAATTAAATTAAACGGTGAAGAATAGTTATTTTTAAGGATGAAGGGAAGAGAAGAAAACAGGTTGAAAGATTTCTCTTCCAAGGACTATGAAGGGCATTCGGTGAAAATATGGCGAATGTTGGGGATGACACTGCATACGGTACATTGAGGAGCTTCAGTTCCATTTAGTAAATGTTCATGGGTGAGTCGTGTGTGACCCAATTGGAGTCCGGTGATGACCAAATCATCCCTTCGATTTGGAATATTCCACAGTGATACTGAAGACTTCATCGATTAAAACTTATTCGTTTAAGATGTTTGCTGCCATTTCCTCTGCCATAGACTCTTTTACCCACATTTTATATGAATCTTGAGATCAGTTGCTGGAACAGGACCGCTTGGCACACTCTTTTGCAGCCGAGTCTGCCAGTTTGTTTCCTCGAATACCAGCGTAGGGGAGAGGGCGGGGGGCAGGAATTTACAGGAACGTTACTGTCTTATCTGGTCTCAACGATAATAATTTGAGAACTTCTTTGGCTCTCAACTGGTTTTTAGTGAAAAATTTGGAACGTTTCAAGTAAATAATTATTTCGTTTTTTATACGTTTCTCAACAATTTTGGAGATAGGTGACAAAATACATATTGGTCTGTATAGAAGTTAGCGCGCTATTTCTCATTTTATGAATTATTTAATAACAGCTCTTTTTAAGTAGACTAGGAAATTCATCACATTCATTAAAAACATTGCTATTTACAGTAAAACTATATCTAAAAGAAAAAAAAAATGTGAAATATAGGTACATTCGAAAAAAAAAAAAACCCGCAATGGTACTGCAGAAGTCTTTTTAATCATATAGAAGAACTCGAATTGCTAATTAATGATTTGGCGTTGAGCATAGTCTGTCTCCAAGAATCATGCCTGAAACCGACCCAACCTTTTTCACTGAAAGATTTTATAGTTTACCGTTCGGATTACTTCTAAGGAATATCATTGGCGGTGTTTCACTCTAGTAGCGTCTACAAGATTCATGTGGTTCGGCTCAACGACTTTTGCACAGTTTTCAAGGGAGAATTCTATGGAATTATCATCTGCTTGAGTGACTATCTGCAATCTCTCACCCGAATCCTAAAATGCATTTTGGGTCACAGACTCTCTAAGGTCACTTTGAACACTGAAAATCTCAAATCCGCTATCCCGAAAGATAACGCGTATTATTAACCTGTTTTTCCGGACTACTCAAAAGTAACGTATTTTTTTTTTTTTTTTTTGTGTGGGTCCTAGGTTATACTGACATGCCTGGGAACGAATGAGCGAATCCTGGGACAACAACATACAGCCCGGTGCTTAAAAACGCCCCGCTTCCTCAAATTATGCTATCCTTCTTCCAAGAACATAGGGCGACAGAAGATGGGAAATCGTGTGGTTGGCTTAAACATCATGGCCGAGGTCGATCAAGGTCATACTGAGCCACGGTGGTCACCAATATCCGCATCGAAGGGTTTTTAGCATTGACCGGACTGCGCGTATGACACATATCAGTGTCCCACAACTAACTATCTATTAGAAGTTGCCCAGTAGGTAATTTGTCAGAACTTATCCTGCAGCGAGGCTTACTTTCTGTTCTAATTATGGTATTAGCAAAAGTATAACTACTTCGGTGCTCTTCTGAAAACAAAACATCTTCATCAGTCGTAACAAAAGCTTTCGAAATCTAACCGTTAACGTCAACACTCATATTTTCGTACCAAACAATTTCTTTCAAAAGGAATTTTTCCTAAATATTAGATTTTTAATTTTTTTTTTTCAATTGTAAAACCGCTAATTTCTTTACAAAAAAAAAGAAAAAAAAGAGGTGCGGGTACGACCTTAGAAACTAGGAGTGCGAAAAGGGAACGTTTTAATTGCAATGACATTTACGCGATCAAACGTATTATATTTCAGCGTCAATGGAGGACATTTTTTTTTTTAATTTTAAGAATAAGTTGTGGGTCTTACAGGGCAAATATGCCCGTTGTGTGAGTGCCCAACAGTCTTATCAACGTTTATTATAATAGATATATAGTACACAAATTACAACTACTTAACTTATTTCGTAACTAACAATAATAATAAACTTATCATTATGCATATTAAAGTAATAGCATATATATGTATGCCAATAATACAACAATGCCGTGTAAAACGCATCTGAACACTAATATAATATGTAGACAGCTTAATATTTAGAATCGAAATAAAACATGATCAGTGAGAGCCTAAAATTCAGGAAGGACACGACAAAGTCAAAAAAGCTAACAAAACCGTAAACAGAAAAGAACCATTAAAAAGAGTAACGAGATACAGGACGAGACTTGGATCTTCAGTCTTTGCACCATTCTTTCAAACATTTTTGCACCCACATCAATTTTTTTTCCCCTCTAGTATATGATTTGGGATTGTACTTATTTAAATTAATTTAGAAGTGAATCATCAGTGTTATCAATTCGTATATTAACCCCCCGGAGATAGATGTAATATGTATTACTTTGGTTTCTTGTTAATCGGATTTTCTACTTAGATGGTAATTTTATATTATTGACATTAAATTCTAGTAATCTATAATAGAAATAGTACACATCTTGAGGGACACTTCATCATTTTCCTTCGACCATGTTGATTCAGAGTCGTTTTTTCTTCCTGTAGGGTAATTAGGAATTCGATTACAGATATGTAGAAAGAATAAAAAAATGTAGAATTCGTGTGAAATTCATCCAGAACCACGTTAGGTTAATAAGTTTCTAATGTGCTGTGATACACGTTACTTTATGTTTATTTATATATTTATTTACATCTGACTTTGTTTTCGAATTAAATATCCCCGTTTTTGTAAACAAACTAGATGAATAAAAATCCATTTCAATCGGAATTAAAGACGCGGCCGAGTTCTTCGATGTGATTTGTATCGATAACTATTATTTCGCCGCTACTAATTCTCTGCGATAATCGTTAGAGGTGACCTATTTATTTTTATTTTTATATCGGTCAATTGTTTAAATGTAACATTAAAGGGGGACGGTAAATAGCTCGGCTTCCTGTTTATACAAGAACGCTTTCACTGGTCGTAAGCGGAATTTCGCCAGTGTTCAAATGTTTACCTCAGAAGCGTACAGCAATGAACACCGGAAGAAGAAGTTTGTCTGACATGATAGCCTTCTTGGAATGTCACTTTACGACTGTATTTACGCATCAGAGGTCTGCCAGTTTTACTCTTTATATGCGGTCTTTAATAACTCGGGCAAATCGTCGATTCGACCTGTCGTTGTATATGGAAGCAGGTCGGGCACTATCGATTATACTCTTTTAGCGCGATTAATTGTAAAAATGATAACTGCGACTACGCAATAATCGTAATTCCGATAATTATAATGCGTAGTAACCGGGTATTTCCCAAGAATCGAGCAGCGCTCTTCGTCGTCCGAATTTGTTTTACGAGCCTGTTTAATGAAGCTCAATTTACAGGCCCAAGCCCGAGATTCATTTTATAATAAAAAGTAATTGAACATTTTACGAGGAAGCTCGCTGTTTTAAGCTGTCCTTTTTCGGGGGGTACGCTAGCCGCATATGATGACAACATTTCATTCTATTATACGATGAATCTAATGATAAGTTTTAAATGGAACGACGTTGTTAGAAATTACGAATTATTTTACTGATTTTAATGAAAAAAGAAAACGCAAGATGTTACACTTTATAATATGGCATACTCTTTCGGTTATATTTTCTAGTTAAAGTAGGTGAACAACTGGAAGAAATATGGCTCCGACTATATCATTTTTCTTTTTCGGTTTTAAGTACGTTCGTGCAATTCGAATTTGTTATCGTTTCCGCTGGTGTTCATTATTTCTTTGGATACGGATCCGGAACTGATTCGCAGGTTCGAGCAACTCCGATACTTATCCACATCGGACTCACATGGATTTGGTGTTTTGCACACGAAAATTTTAAAGTGTTAGGTTAGAGATTATATGTGCTAGAAAGAGGGAAGGAAACTTCAAAATAGCTAATGTAAGAGTGTAAGAAAAAAAGCGATAATCTCTCTAATTTCGATATTATCATTTTGATCTGGGCTCAGATATTCATTCTGTATCAAAAAAAAAAGGGCAGACGGTTCTTCTCTGATCGAGGTCTATATTTTAGCTACATTCATCGATTCAGTATTTGCTGGCTCGAAGATGCGTGTCCGGAATTGTAGTCGGAGTTACATCACTAACTCCACTGCGGGACACAAATCCGCGGGTACGTATCCCCTTATAGACCTACTCGTCACTGGTTTACACAAATGAAGTGTCTTGTCAATCATTTTTGTAAAAATTGTTATTCGTCTCTTCGGTACGATTCCGTAGATGTTAAAAATGCTGCAAAAATCTTAAGTTGTACCGGAATGAAATGCAAAATATATTAATGTTCATTTTCTGCGTGGATCAAAAATGAGAATATTCCGAACGGCGATTTAAATATTTCTCGCATCGTAAAGTTCCATGGCTGATGTCATCGCCTGCGTTTCGATTTAGGCGTCCTTTTAAATATCACTTCGGCAGTAGCAACTGTATAAAGGCGCCTCAAGAAGGTGGTCAATGTCCTCTCTTCATCGATCAGTCCATCAATGCATCTTAAAAAACTGTATTCTGTCTCTTCGACAGATTTAAATATTTTGTCCGCTGTGAAAGAAAAAAAAGGGCAACGCTAAAGATTGCGAAAAAGAGATAAATGAAATACATCTCTAAATGCTCGAACGCCTAGCGCCATCGACAGCAAATTATTGGTTGCGTAATAAAAAATGGGGAGTAATAATAAATCACGTTTGAAATGTTTAAGAGTAATATAACTATATCCGAGATAACATGTAGTGTGGAATAGGTGTAATGTTACTTGAACTTCATTATGCTGAGTTAAATAGGATAGAATAAAAAATTCTAATAATAAACAAGTGAATCTAATCAAGGATATCAGAGCGACCATCTCAAATGAAGACGCTGGACGCTAATGGGCTTGGACTAATATATTCAGATCATAACAGTTTTAATCTTCAAAGTACACGTATAATAAATATCAGTGAAGGTTTTATTACCTTTTTCTCTTTTTTCGCTTCTTTTTGATACTCGCCTATACTATCTCGGGAGATTGATTATTAAGCGAGGATAGTTAAATACTAAACTCGGTATTTACGTTGAATTCCTGTAGAACCTTGATGAAAGACAGTAATTCGTGATTTCTTTGACAGATCGCGGTTAATTGTTCACTACAGTCTTCATTCATTTCGATTTTTTTTTAATAAGCTGCGGATTCCACAAGGCATACTGCCCCTCTGTGGGTGCCCAACACTCTTATCATCGTTTATTTATAAATATATTTGCAAAACTTCTTAATACCTACTTCACATTATGCACAGTACACATATCATATTATTACACTTGACGGACATCCGTCTTAATTATATACATACGATCGATTCTCCACCATTATATACAATTAAAAACTAACTTACTGTCATTGATTTATGTTCTTAACCAGCCACTGCTTAATTATTAGTTTCCAAAGTCCTATCTCTGAGTTCATTAAATCTTCAGAAATTCGTACCAGCAATTTAATTAATACACTGCCTCATCAGTGTTGTCTATTATTGATACCTTTTCGTCGGATATAGTACACTTCCCTATGCTGATTCCTAGTTGTTCTACCTCATTTCGTCGAAGATAATGGAGTACTATTAGACTTATACTCTTTTTTTTTTCTTTTTTTTTCTTTTAATTGGGCTCGTCAACCGAGGACCTTCACCCAGAAACAATTAAGGGAAAACGAAAGTTATACAGTGAGGCGATCAGCTATCGCTAATAAGAAGGAAACAATGGAGGGGATAATAAGTGTAAAAGGAAAAGACAGGATATAACGAGCACAAAAAGGAGCAGAAAGCCCCAGCCCAAGCAAGTGGGAGTACAGAGCCGAACACTCCACCGAAAGATATGAACACTTAATAAACACGTGATCGACGTCACAAACAACCGCATCATTTGAATGGAGAGGACAACATGGGGAAGAGGACAACGAGAGGCGAAAGCGTGAGGAAGGTAGCAAGGAATGGTTTAAGCGCAAACGCACAATGGAGACAACAACAGAGCGAGGAAGTGAAGGAAACAGAAGGAACCAAGGATTTGAAGGAAGATTAGGCTGAACGGACAGATAAAAAGAGCGACAATTAGAAAAGGATGAAGGGTACATATTCGACCAAAATCTGGGATGGAAATATTTACACGAAGGCAAGAGATTAGAGGATGGGATATTTTTGAAGAAGAATGTAGAAGAAGCAGCAACCCGAGCCAAAGAATCAGCCATCTCATTATCTGAGATGCCAGAATGACCAGGAACCAACAGAAAGTCAATATGGATCCCATGGAGAGAAGAGAGAGTCCGAATGAGAGAACGTATGCGGAGAATAGTGAGATCACAGGAATGATTAGGAAGAGGAGAAGAGATGGCTTGAAGAGCACTCATGGAGTCGGATATGATCAGAAACTGGGAAGAAAGACGATTGGAGGAGATAAAAATAATGGAACGTAAAATAGCCATTAGCTCGGCTGTAAATATGGAACAGAAAGAAGGAAGACAGAAGGATTCAGAGAAGTTATAGTCTGGAAGAATAAAAGAAGCACCAACCCCATCAGGCCCCTTAGAACCATCAGTGAAAATGGTAACACGAGAAGGGAAGAGAGAATTGACAATACTGTGGAATTCCTGTTTAATTACAGCTGGAGGGAGAGATTTTGCAAGTGTAGGCGAAATAAATACTCTGGGAAGATGGCAGAGATCGCTGAAGTTAAAGGAGAAATAAGGCAGACTATTAAAGGAAATTGTATGCGGCCAAAATGAACTAAGACGGAGAGAAATAAGGGACAGGATAGGAATTTTCCTAGGCACAAAGCGCCAATTCCGAGAAATTGAAAGGTAGGAAAAAATGAGAGAAGAAGATGAGAGAGAAAGACGTTTAGCAAGGAAGCGATAGCCCAAATAAGATCTGCGAATAGACAGAGGAGGAACATTCGATTCAGCAAGCAGTGCTGGAATAGGAGAGGATTTAAGAGCACCGAGACAGAGTCTAAGGCAAGAATTTTGGATCACATCAAGATTAGAGAGACGGGATTTGGAAGGCTAAATGAAAAACTTATACTGAAGCAGCCGATGATAATAATATAACATTTTGGGAGACATTTCTTTTTTCTCTCTTCACCAGCTAATGTTACTGTTAATCTGATCTTTTTTGGGGATCATTATCTTTAAGCACCTCTTTTGTTGATTACTTATCTGTGTGATTATTGTACTTTTTGTTTTTCCCTATATTGATATTTCATATAAAATTCGTGACAGTACTATAGCGTTAAAGTATACATGAAGACCATCACATATGGTATTCATTGAATTAATAATCTAATGCTGGCAGCGTTTACCTAATTTTGTTTGATAAATTTGTAATATGCTTGTCTCAAGAGATAATGTTCCGTCAAAAGTTAAGTCAAGGTATTTAAACTTATCCGTCGTTTCTAGCGAAGTATAACCACAATTCAAGGTAGGAGTCAAAAAGAGTGGTGTAAGCAACTATTATTATGCATTATAATAGAAGGTTTTCTATATCTGCTGGATATATATTAATTACAATGTAATTCTTAGGCTACCCCCCCCCATTCGAAAAAATGTCCCAAAAAAATGTCCCAAAAAATGTCCCAGAAAAATGTCCCAATTTTATGTAACGTTTGTTATATTTTGTAGGATTTTTGTTATTGTTATTTAAAAAATGTCACAATTTTATGTAATGAAATATGTAACGAAAAATGTAACGAAAAATGTAACGGAAAAATGTCTTAATTTTATATAACGGAAGGTAAATGTTGGAATAGGATTTTTGTGTATGTTGATGCCAGTAAGAATTACGTTGTAAATTTTGATCATTTTATACAAAGTATAGAAGAGAAAGAGACAGGAATGAAAGCAGGAGGGGTCAAGGGGCACAGCCCCTTGCGAGGCCAAAGTGGCCGAGTTTATATATATATATATATATATATATATGTATAAAACCTTTGATTTTTTTTATATTAATCGTTAGGTGTTTATCACGTGTCCACCTACACATAGTATCAACATCCTCTTTCAACAGTTTTTCGGCCACATGAATGTCACGGTGCTCAATTACGAGTGCTATATCATCCGCATAGACATATGCAGTCGAATTTTTAACACATTTGTGAAGGGAGTTGGTGTAAATCAGCAACGAAGCCAATATAGTTCCTTGTCCTACACCTCTTAATGCAGTTTCCTCTCTACTTAGTTTTTCATTGATTTTCACAACTCTCGCTCTATTATGTATGTAACTTTCAAACCATTTATTTTATTTACCTATAATACCAGACACCGCTAATTGCGGCCATAGTGTTTGATGAGGATCTTTTTGTGGGCGCTGTTCGGCAAGACATATGGATAAATACTTATCTTTTAGTATAAAAAATAAATGCTAAAATAACAAACTAATACGTAAGTAACATGTTATTTTAGCATTTATTTTTTATACTATAGTTACTAACAAACAGGATGACAAAATATTCTTTAATACTTCTCTTTTGATGCTGATTACATCGCATTTAGCTCTTTATATAGATATGATATATCATAAACAGGTAAAACGGCTAACAAGACATGAGAGCTTCCCTTTCCTCTAGGACATTCTTCTAGGACATTTATTTCCCTTCGGACTGCACTAGTATCGATCTCTTTTGACTCCTTTGTTATTTCCTCATAGCAGTTCTGGCCGTCTCCTTCTTCCCCGAATAAATCTCCTAGCGACCTCTTTTCCTTTCGTCCTACGTTCTTCTTTCTTGATGGGTAATTGACAAGCCCAACAAATTTATTTAAAAAAAAAGAGAAAAAAAATACCAGTACTTTTCATATCCCGCAACGGTATTTGATGATTCACAGCATCAAATGCTTTACTGATGTCTATAAAAATTACAAGAAACTGTGTTTCCTAATTATCAGCCCTTCGTTGATTCTCCTTGTTAATGTTCTTAACGGGGAGACTGTTGATTTCCCTTCTCTAAAGCCGAATTGGTTATTGATGTAGAAAATGATTTCCCTCTGGATAATTCTTTAAGTAAGACGCAAGAAATTGTTTCAAAATTTTTCCCAACACTGAAATAATCGTAATTGGTCGATAATTTTCGCATGCGCTTGCTTCACCACTTTTATATATACATAGGTCGGATAATTCCGGTTTTAAGTCCTTTAGGGGACACTGTACTTTCTTTAATAGAGCAGTTTATTAGTTTTGTTATTATTGGAGCTAGGACTGCTACATTATTTTTAATGTCTGAAACTCTTATCCCACTCCCGGGAGCCTTGTGAATCGGTAATTTGTTAATTATTTGTTCTACATGTTTGATAGTAGCTTTTAGTATGTAAAATGACGTGTATGTCACCTTCGGATACACACTATTCAGTAACTGTATGTTACAAAATTGACCGCAATGCTGCCTTGGTCGAAAGAAGTGTTCAATAAATTTCTGCTTGGTACTAAGCGAAAATCCTCGAAAAATCATCTTGTAACACTTCTAACGACACGCCGGATGGATTTATATATTTTCTTACAAAAGTCGTTTCGAAAATCGTTTCTAAGCAAATTGTAGTGAAAGATTTAAAAGAGCACAGAAAGCTGCGCTATGAAACTCCAATCCTTCGGCTGATTAATTCTCGGATATTCTCATTTAGATATTTCGCACGAAGTGATTTTTAAAATGATTTTTCCGGTATAGTTGGAACACGAATTGTTAAACACAGGCTGGGGACAAATAGAAAATATTAACGCAAGAAAAGAAAAAAAAAATAGCACAATAGACATGCCACTCTTGCCGACAGTCGCAATTATTGTAATTCCTGTAAAATAGTTGATTATGTTGTAATCGCAATTACAGAATTATTAAGAGAAATCTATTTTGCCAGAATTATAAAATATTCAAAAATACAAAATTACGAATATGCAGCGAAAGTAACCGGAAAAATTGTTTAGATAACAAATTTTCGGATCTAAACAATCATGAGCTAAAAACAGGTACTGAAACGTACATTTGAAGAAAAAGGGTCGATTATACATAGTGTAGGAACAACGATGGACTCGTTCCAAAAGAGAGGAATTTAAATTTAATTTCAGAGGAGTACGAGGATTTTAAAATTGACCATAATAATTTTTTTTTCGTTTTTCGCTCGTATTTCAGTTACTTAAGAGGATGATATTATTCTTTATTTCCCAAAATGTAATTACCTCAAATAGTGTGAAGCACCACCAGAATTTATATCTCGGTATAGGAACGCGTTTTCAATAGATCATCTGGCCACAATTAATTATGCCGATGCTGCGGCATGGTTTATTAAAATAGCGCCGGTTTTTCAAAAAATCGCAATAAGCGGCAGGAATGGAGAACAATTTTCAAAAATATAAAAAAAAATTATAATAAAAAATTAAACGGAGAGATTGATAAATTTCCCATTTTTAAAACCTACATACAAGAGAGCTATTCTCTATGTCTCTGTAAAAATTAATTACCGCCGAATTCCGTTTAATTAATGCACACGTTATCTGCCTCTACTATATAATATAATCAACTTGTTTGTTCTAACATTTTCAATATGTTTCACTCTTAGCCGATGGTCATTTAGATAAGAAGAGTGTATACTTTAGCGTACATACACATCATTCGTAATAATTGTATATACCTAATTACAACGATTTTTAAAAAGCTCGATTTCGCTCTCAAAAAGCAGATAGTTCCATAAAAGGCGAAAAAAAAACAACGAAATACTCGTATAATAAAAATTAGCAGTTCCAGTAGCGTTCGCCTAAATAAAAAAGAGAACCAGGTTCGCAGTAAAATTTTTCGTAAATCTGCGAATATTTTTTTAATTATCTCCATGCGCGTTAATGTCCGTCGGAGCCGGTGCGCGCAATCCGAAGTATTTCTTTTGGGGGGACATAATTTTGATTTCCACTCGGAGATTGATGCTTTTTGTTTTCACATTTTCGTCCGCGCACTCCGGAGTGGATTTTTACCGGAGAAAAGCGACGGGCAGGAGAAACTCGCGGTGATCGTGAGAAAGGACTGCGGGAAATGACATAGGGACGACGACGAGTTGTTCGAGTTTTTTCGCGAATTACGCGTCAAGAAAGAACTCCAAAAAACTAGCGCAGCATCAGCGGCCGGGGGCAGGTGCAAGAGGAAGTCCATTGCAAAAATAAATCGTCTTCCGCCGAGAGAGCCCTATTGTGTCCTGTGTCGCGGAAACTGGTTGCTGGTCTCTGGCTATATTATTGTACCGAGTCTGCGGAGGTACCGCGTTTCTTCACCGCTAACATTAGACAACAATCGCGAACGCGGATAAATACTTCGCGGCGATAGCGATTTTATAACGGTTTTTAAACCTGTTTCGCCTAGACTGCAGACAATAATTGCCGAACGAGTTTTCTGTTTGCTATTGCGTTTATACGCTTTTTTTCCACCATTTCCAACAAACGCCCACCGCATCTGTGATCTATTATGCTTCGTCGTCTCTTCTGTCGCGCCGGTTAAATAAGAGAATCCGCGACCGAAAATTATACACCCTCGCCGGGCACCGCTTAATTTGTTATTCTTTATGCAAATGCTCGGCCTAGACCAGTTATCCTTAGTGTCTGATATTTTTCATTTTCGCAATACTACCGAAATTACGCCTGAAGACGGCATTAGTTTTTCACCGTTGCACCTAACTTCAAACTAAACGATTTTCAGTCTAGTGACAATATTTAGACGTCTTTAAAATTTTAGGTCATACACTATAGAGAAGGAGCTGCACGACATAATTAAGTGTTTAAGAGACAAACGAATCATCGACCGATTCTCCTCATGAGCTTGCTCGCTCAAATCTTACATTCCAAAATAGGCTTTTTCCTTTATATTTTTTTTGCGAAAGGTTCTCCGAGTATTTAGGTTTTTTTTTTTAAATTTTCCAGCAGCTTCGAATCAATCTTATTTGTGTCGAATTTTGCGTGAGGTATGGTGTGAAAATGAGTTAAATGTAAATTTTGTAATGTAACGTGCACGCTTTACGTGTATACATATCGGCTGTATTTATTAGCCGAGAGGTATTGTTTGAATAAACATGAAACGTTAGGTAAGTGCGTGTCACCCGTTTCAACTAATTGTAAGTTGGTCCGGTAGCCGATCACTACAGTACGAGAAGACGATTCGCTTCGCCTTCGTTTTCTTCTGTTTCTACCTGTCGTTGGTTAAGTAGCCATTTTAATCGACGTTCGAATTTCAATGCAAATGGTACGTAAATAAAGCTGTCTCGTTCCGATAGTAAAGAAATATAAAAGTTGAATATAATCGGTTGGATTTTTTCCGTATTAATATATAAAATCTCACTAATTCGGAACTTCTATAATTCGAATGAACAAAAAAGAAACTCTTATTTTTTTCTTAAAATGCTGCTGGGTTAATTTTTGTAATTGAAGAAGACGAGTACATAAATATTTTACAAAACGCTGGTGAAAAATGTGGCAGACGTACGGGACTGGTTAAATGGTGATGAAGATGAATTTTGGTAGTACTCTGTCCGGACGGAAGAATGTAAATGAACGTTTAGAGTTGGGGATGTGTAACGAGATTCTTCTGACGGTGAGCGGAAGACAACTGCGAAGAAATCCAAGAAGAGACTGTCTAACTGATGCTAAAAATCAAGTTGTTTCATTATTAAGGGGTTGTGTAATGCAAACGGTGAATTTAATAAATATTTCTTTTCACATTAAACGAAATGAAGCAGCACATTGTGTGACAAAAGAAATCCAAAAACAGTACACTCAAAATGAAAATATATCGTAAAGTATGTAAATAGTGTACTAACACAGTACTGTATTTAGTGTTTTTTTAAGGAATATATAATTTGAATAGTAAATTAGTATGACATTTTGTAGTCAATTTTTATTAAAATTAAACATGGAGTAATTAAAATTTTTCATTTTTATACTTTTTATTTATTACTGAATTCACCGAATTAAATACATACACTTACGCTTTGATATTTATCTAAATTAAGTACTCGATGTTCGTAAAAGTTCGGATCGTCCCATAATTCGGAATTTTCGCTAATTCGCACAGGTCGAATTAGCGGGGTTTTACTGTATATATTTATATATATATATATATATATATATATATAAATAAAAATAAAAAAAGATAAGGGTGAGGGTGGCATAGTGGGGTATTTAAGATGTTACGGATATTTTTTTTAGCTAACAACGACATTAGATTGACTTTTAAAGATGTTTTTTTTTTTTTTTTGGTTTTACACTATGTCTATCATTATTTGGCGTGCCATTTTCTATTTTATTAGTAACAGTTTAGCTAACGGAACGAAATCCATTCAGAGTGAAGTTTACCCCACTTTGCCCCGTACAGCGGGGTAAAATGGAGTACTACCAGATGGACCATTGCGGACCATTTTTATAGAAATTATGTTAACAGTTTCTTGTAATCGAAATATAAACTTTTAATCGTTATTTCTTAAAACAAAATTAACCATTTTTGCTCGCTTTATGCATCGTATCCAAATAACAAATGCATTCAGCATCTTCACCATCTACGGTTTCCTATATCTTTTTTTGTTTTTTTTTTATTTTCCAGTTTGGTTCCTCTTGTTATTTGGTTTATTATCGCTTAAATCGATAGTTGTGGTGGAAGGTTATACGACAGTTAAGCACCAATCACAGAGCGTCATTTGAATCGCGTCGCTTAGTTGTTTCTTTACAGAGTTTTGTTATTACCCCGCTGTCCGCCACTCCTCTCCGTTACGTGTAGAAAAGCGAAAAAAAAATCGGTAGCAATCAATTTCTTTTAAATATTCAAAAACGAGAAATTATTCAAAGTTAGCTTGCTAGAGCAGACTCTCCTAATCAAGGGGGAACAGAACGGAGTTCACACAACAATAGCTGCAGTAAAACTTTACGTTCAAACTTTGGCAGACTTCCCGTAAGCACCTCTTCTGGTTAAGAACCGCTGAGCTAGACACAATCATGGAGGCTTTTTAAAACGTCATCGTGGGCGCAGCAAAGAATAATCTGGCGGCGAATGTGACGTCTACAATTCGGGCTGTTTCATATCTATACCATCGAGACTGCTCATTTGTGTGCAGTCAGTGTCTTGCTGTTTAAATACACTTTTGACAATAACCCGAATGCACGGACTACGCTAAAACGTTTCTCCACACGAAAGAGCCCAAAAACGATGAAAAAGAATCATCGTTTTTTAGACATAATTTACTTGATTTTTACCCGTTTCACTAATCCGCCTTCTTATTGGTCGTCTTCGCTTCTCGTTGTTAATTACTTCCTTCTGCTTTAATTTAATTTTTCGATTTAAAAGCCTCTCCTCTTTCGTGTTTCCACTTTCAGGGTTTCTTTTAATATTTCTCGTTATCGTCTTGTCCTCCCGTGTTTCAATTTGCAATCTCGTACATTCGCTTGCTTCTAGTTTCTTGAACTGTAACGCTACGCATCGGTTGAAGAAAAAATCAAGCACATGTAAATTATTCCGAAATAGCAATCAAAACCCGCCTACTTCTAAAAACGCTTTATCCGATTAAAATCGAAATTCAGCTACCGTGGCCTATTCGTGGTTAGTTAATTGTGTTTCGTTCGGACAGGATATGCCGCACGTTGATATACTTTTAAAAATTTCACTTGTACTGGATTATAATGTTCGTAGTTGGCGACGGCTCAAAGGGGGGGGGGGGGGATCAAAAAAACCAGGCGACCATCAAAAAATCGATGCATTATTCGTGCATAGAATCGAAGCGGTCATCGGGTGATCAGCGCAACCGTTCGTGACAATGTTAAAAACTCGTCCGGGTCTCGTTCCCGAATTATAATATCTAATGTTTTCCCGCAATATACGTATGTATGTTCTTCTTGGCGCGCGAATGAGATCGCTTATGATTAAAAATGAGAGAGAAAAAACGAAAAAAAAGCACCGACTTAAAGGGAACACTATTATGTATTTCCTTACGGGGTATTTTACAAATTAATGAAAAGCCGAGAAACGCACACACAGACATACTTTGTTCGACTGTTTTTAAGTGAACCCTGAGAGGAAATCTCGTCAAAAAATTCATCACCGTTACAGTTCTAAGCCCTTCTTGCGGAAAAATACTTTCAAGCTGTTAGCACCAGCGCCGCAAAACTCGCGCTAAATCTGTATCGTTTTCTCTTCCCAACCCTACAATCCGAAAAATAAATCACTGATGCGAGTTTTGCAACTGATCATCAGAGCTTCTGAGAAGAAAGATTTTATCCCATTTCGTTCTTTTTCGTTATCTAGCCTACCGGGGAATCTTAAATGTTTCTACGGTTAGGCGACAAAAAATTGAGTTTTGCAATTTAAAAAAAAGCCATCATCATCAGTGCTAATGAAACATGGTGTTTTTTTGTTTTTTCATTGTTTGATGTTTTTTCTAGTTCCATTTAGTATAAATATCGTCGAAATATAGAGAATATTCAGACTAGATAAAAATAGCTTCACTAGCTGAACTGGGTCGAGGAACAAAAGAAAATCAGAGAAGAGAAGCGTTATTTAGTTTCATAGAAAAAATCGATATATCGGAATTGTAAAGTTTAATGTATTAAAAATGAACGCGTAAATGTACGTGCGACTTTTACGATATTTTTCTTTGATCAGCTACTTTGAAACGTTGCCTCTTCAAAAGAATTTTTAACGAATAATTAGAGGCAGTAAAATTTTTCCAATTTTAACTTTTCTCCAAATGTTCTAAGCCATACATATCGTATTATTATATAGAATCAGTCAATTAATCGATTACGTGAATTTGTCTTTATAATTCATTCGTGTCCCACCTTTCATTTATTTACAACTACTTGTATTTAGTTAATTTGCTTCGCGTTAATTTCGGTTTTTGTTCTGTATAGCCCCACCCCCATTTCGGGTGTACTCGAAGACACGCGGAAAATAATATCACAACAGGCAATCGGCATTTATACGAGACTAAACTTAAAAGAAAAACACAAAAGTAAAAATTGAAAATGTTTGTTTTATATTTCTATATATTCTCAATTGTATATGATCATTTTGTTAATTAGGGGAAACTTCGATCTACTGCTTTCAAACATCGATGTTTGATATATAAAGTTAATATATGTTAATTAAACAGATTTTATTGCCTCGTGACTTGTAATAAAAGTTTCGCTTCGGAATACGACGAATTATGTCATCGATGCGAACTGCAATGACAAAAGCGTGCAAAAAAATTCTGCACAGTGTGTCATTCGGAAAAACTATCAGACTGATCGTGATGTGTCCCAAGCAGTGTTGACACTCGAAAAATGAAGAACACCGACCGCATTATCATTAGTAAAAATAAAAACGTTTATCTACTAATTACTTTACAAGTACCTAATAGTTAAATATGTCGCGCATAATTAGCCACACCGCAGTACAATCTGTTATATCGATATATATATATATATATATATATATATGCTAAAAATAAAATAGTTGTAAAAAAAAAATATTCCTTCTCGAGTGACACTCCACTTCTTCCGTGCTGGTTTATCGATTACTGTTTATATTGTTTTAAATTAAACGCCACCCTGTTTACTTATGTATGTCCTTTATGCGCTTTTTCCGTAACTTCTTATCCGTCTATAATTAATAATTTACGATCCGAATTTCTGTCATTTCACGTTAATTTTAAAATATCTGACCGAACTAAAATCAAATATCCTCCTTATTTGATTTTGGCCGATGGCTTGTACCCGGTTTGTAAAATTGAATTTTAAAATATTCGTATATCAGTTTTAAATGTCTTATTAAACTTCCCTTACGGTAAACTTTATAAAGTTGCATATTCGCCCAAGATCATCAAAAAAGATACTGTAATTAATACAAACAAAAATAATAATAAAAAAAATTCATTAAACAAACAAAAAAAAAAACAAAACGTACATTTTCTTTCCTAACCCATATTTACGGTTTTCTAGAAACAGCTTGAAATACTGGTTTGGAGAATCATTAAAGAAGACATAAAATTGTGATCCAGGATAGTAACATCTGGAAAACGACAAACCACGATGGAATTTTTAAAATCAAAAAGACAATCTCGGTTGAGATTATCCAGGAATAACTCTGTATTCCTGCTTCGTCTACAGAGAAAGATAAGGTTCAAGTTGGAGTGAAATTCATTAGGCACGTTGTTGTTATTCCTGCAAGTCTCTATTCTTACCTCGAGTGCACCAAAAGATGATTACACTCATAAGAGCTATTCGGTTTTCGTTGCAGTAATTTCCAAGGTATATAACCGTTTGTGTTTTTTTTTTTTTTTTTTTTTTTTTTTATGGAATATATTATGAAGGAGTACCTCCTTAAAAGTGGGTTGTTGCTAAAGACCCATTGGTAATTATAGCTTAAGAAAAGGAAATTCCTAGAGCGTTTTTAAACTGTCGTGCAACTCTTATTCGATTCCGTACTTCCGTTTACGCATAGGCTAAATTCCATTTCGTGTTATTTGTAGACGAAGTTAAAAATTGTCGGCCTTAGCTCCGACTTTAGGTGATGCTTGTAGGAGTTCTCCTAGAATTCTGCTCGGCACCGACGTGTAAGGCAGGGTCTTTGGAAATTATGAGGTTGTTATTTTCGTAAATTTTGTTCGACCCCAAGGTCTCGAAGTTTCCATGTAGCCAAGATGCCCCATATTTGCATAGTTCTTCTTAGCCTCCTTCATCATCGTTCCTTTCACTAATGATAGCTGGAGCACCCACTTTCTCTCTCCCAAGTAATCGCTGAGACTTACTGTTTTTCTACTTTAATTTTAATTACAAACACGTATTTATTATCACTATTATTATTATTATTATTATTATTATTATTATTATTATTATTATTATTATATATATTTTTTAAATAAGTGTATGTCTCACAGGGCAAGTTTACCTGTTGTGTGAGTGACTGACATACTCTTGTCATTGTTTATTCAAATCGGCAAAATTACAATCTATTCTTGATTATTATATAATCATAACAGTAATAAAAGTAAATTAATGTCTAAGTAGCATACGTACACGCGATATAAATACGCATCTGTACGCAATTACGTGTAGCTTAATCTATTCAAAGTCGAACTCATGATCTTCTTTTAGAGGTATTGTAAAAGTAAGGAAAGTAACGAAACAAGGAAAAAAATAAATAAATGCATAAATGAACAATATAATGAAATGGAAAGATTCAGGACGCAGTTTGGTTTTTAATCTTTCTACCCCATTTTTTCAGCCATTTACTTCCTTTTTCCACATACCAATTCTTCTTTTGTTTAATACACGATTGGTGATGGTAATTATTAATTTAACTCTAGTGTAATTATAAATTAATTTTATCAACTTACCGATAATGTAAAAAATCACGGAGAGGCAATTCAAGTTCATTCCGGCCGCTTGAGTTCATCATGGGCTAGCGCTAAGATCGCATCTATGGAAATAACGGAAAAATATTTAGTATACATTTCTAAATAAGTTTAATACGCTGGTGTGTTTTATTTTCCATACAGTGTGAATGTAACTGTTTCGCTAATGTATCGGTGTTACTAATAGCGCAACCCCTTTAAAGGTTCAAAAAAGTCTCACGGTGCTTAATAAGCTAAAATAGACTCGGTAGGTCCTTCAGTTTTGGTGTTAAAATAATAACTTCATCTTTTGGAAATTACATAGGCTGTTGGTTGCACACAGGTTTTTGGTATTTTTTTATGATAATTAACTTTAAAATGAAGCACTTTAGAAGGACGTAAAAAAAAAATAGATAATTTGTATACGATCTTCTCAAAAGTAGTCCGTAGACTTTTTCTGTATTATTCCTTCGAATGTACAGAAACGAGAATGTTCCGAGTTACAAATTCCATTGGCAGTGCATTATACGTCGATATCCTAAAAAATTTTCCAGAAAAGGGAGGATCTAGCTTACAACAACTTCAGTGGAAAAAACAAAACGTATTGTTGTAACATTTACGTAGTACTAAGTGGTCAGGGAAGGAAAAAGTAATTAGAACTTACATATTTAAATGTACTTAGTTATCAAAAATTAGTAATCTAGTATGCAATAATAGAAAATGTAATAATCGAATAATTTAGAAAAAAATCTTTTGCTGGTTTACTTTTCACAAACTGTTAAAAACTATTAGAAATCTTAAAGTTTTCCAAGTAGGTTTTTCATGGTTTTTCATGTTCTTTTTTTTGTAAAAGTGAATTTTACGTATTGAATGTGACACAATCCGTGCATTGCTTGTAATGAAGTTGATAATTTAATTCACACATATTTGACGGATGCAATCATAAAAAGCAAACAAATAAATTATACAGTAACTACACTGGTTAATGATAAAGTTAATTTTTTTTCGTGAATTTTGTTATACGGAAGTGTAAAACAAAGAAAATTTCGCTATATACATAAATATTTTTGCACGCACTATTATAATTGAATATAATGTGTATTATGGTTAAAGTCAATACTGTCGACGATGGAGCATGCAGTGGTTGTGGGATGGAGCGTACTACAATGGATATCATTTTATTCGCCCGTGTATAATATACGAAAATAAGGAAGGAACAAATTCAGAATGGAAATCCTATCAGAGCTGCATACCTTTCCAGTGTCTGTAACTCAGATAGTGCCAGAACATCAAACTTAACTTTACTAGTATATAAATGTATAAAGCACCACAAGATAGAAGTATAGAAATATAAGGAAGTATTATAAAATACCTTGTGTAAAGGGTTAAGCAAAACAAAAAACAAAAAAAAACCGGCTAAATTGCGAAGGCGGAGCCAAAAAACAGCATATATATAAAAAATAAAATATACAGAAGTTGTAGCTTCAAGACTTAGTTGCAAGAAGTTACATTATATTCTGTTTTTAATTTAAGTATATAATTTTGTTGATTTTTTTGTTACTTAAAGTTTCAATATTGTTTCATTTGTATTTAAATATAGCCGAGAGAATATATTATCTCTACATTATAAATATAGTTCCCAACTCAGTCAGCTCCCGTAGCGTAGTTGGTTAGTCAATTGTGTTAAACGTTCGAGTATAATATCCTGCTGTAGTACATTGAAACTTTCAAAAATTTCACTTATACCGAATTATATGATGTTCATAGTTGACGCGGCAAAAAAAAAAAAAAAAAAAAAAAAACAAATAAATAAAAAAGACTTTTTTTCTAGTAATATTTATTCTATGATATTAATTGCCTGAATTTTCGATATTACTTTATTCAAACGGTTAAAAGATTTATACCCTCAGGTTTGATATGATTTTAAAGATCAGAATCACAATAGACCGCACTGGGTGGTGCTGAGTAAATTTCACTGCAGGACACTATTAACGATCGATGAGGCTTTGAAGATTTTAATTCGTGTAATCTGTAATTAAATGACATTTTTTGCACTTGCCAGTTTTCGTGTAATAACGGTACAAATGTCATCCTGTTATTCCTGAAATTAAATGCAAACGCCTTAGGAATTTTAGCAAACACACGAACCGATTTAAAGTTCGCAGGATGCTTGGTCATTACGATGTTGGCATGTGAAAGGAACTACGGACGAGAAAGTTCACTTTTGACGGTGAATTGAGACCTTTGTTCTAAAGGCTGACTGTTGAATTAGGATTAATTTAAAAAATAGCTAAACCGGATCAATCCCTAGCCATTTTACTCGTATTATTCCAGTCGCTTTCACCATGAATGAGTTTGGATTTTTTAAGCCACTCCTATCTCTCGAATCTCTCTATCATCGGTTTGCATAAATTGAGATTATTCGAACAATTGGCGCGATCGACAACCAATTGTTCGATGCATTGCCGATACTCTTTGAGCTTACCCCCGCGTAATCTACGAAAAGTTAGCTTAATAATCGATTCATCTTCTTCTTGATTCTAATGCTACCTAAGGTTAGAACGGAACACACTTTTGGCCGTAATATTTTGCTACGAAAACATTAATTGGGAAGAACGAATTTTATTAAATCCAAATTGTAAACGTCAACCATTTATCAGTTTGCTTTAAATTTAGATGCAGCATTTTTATATTTCCGACAATCGAAACAGGAAGGAAGAAACGATGGTCAAAACAAGGGAACAGCCAATCGGAATCCTGAGCAGCAAAACTATAAAGCAAGTCTCGTCGAATTAAGGAAGACTATGAAGGTATATTAAAATTAAGTAAACCGCGCGCGAGTTGAACTGTTTTTTTTTTTTTTTTTTTTTTGGTTTTTTGGGCATGTTGGCTATTTTTACCCAAACCAAAGGTATGGCATTAAAGATTATATATAGGAAAAAAAAATATTAGAAATGGAACATACGAATGAAAGGAATAAACGAGGGATAAGGAAAAGAAAGGATGCTGTTATTTGCTAGAAATATATTCGCCATGCGTAAAAAATTGTTTCAATCGTTGTACACGATGTTAGTGATCGTGGGAGAGTGTCTTGGTCCTAAAATTGCGTAGTCAAATGTTTACATACATTTATATACTGTTGTGACGATTCGAATTAACGTAAGTGATGATTGGTTCGTTTCATTGTTTAAACAAATAAGATAATAAAACCAGTTAAACATTCATTTCTTTATGAAATGACAATGAAATTGTACGAATGAAAAACAAAAAAACAAAATAGAGCAATAAAAGAATAGTCGTGAGTGGTTCTTAAATATAAAAAAATTCATATAAAATTGTTAAACAAAAAAAAAAAGACGAAGGGGGAAATAAAGTAACGAAATTATTTTATCTCGACACTATGGGCAACAATCATTACGTGTCAAACTTCTTGGAGGCACAGCTGTCATTAAAATGCAATAAATATGAGCGCTACCTGGTGAAATAATTAGTTGGTTTACGTCAAAGCTTTTTTTTTTGAAAACAAAAGGTTTGATTTATGGTATTTATTAAATTCTTTTTAATTTTTGAACAAACTTCACTAGTAGCTTCGAGTACTTTTAATTCATTTAAAAGTGTTCTGTTTATGTGTAAGGAACATTCATTTTTAAACGGGCAAATTTTAAAAAATCATTATAAAACGGAACCAGTCGATTCGGCTCTATCGAGTTTTTCCTGTACCGCGTATAACATTTTCTTATTACGAAGATGAAAATAAGATTGACATTATTTTTCTGTAAGACAAAAATCAGTTGTTTTTTTTCATCGAAAGAGTTGAAATTACAAAAACAAACATACACGCAGTATTCGAGACAATTTTTTTTTTAACTTCATAACAATCCTCCAATTAATTAATTAACTGGTTAATTTTTTTTTTGCTTGTAGTAAATAACTGAGAACTGAAGGGTGCGTTACCGACAGCGCTTTCAGTTGCAAACATGCTCACTAAATGTATAAATAACCGCACCCATTAGTGTGGGAACTTTTGTTATTGCAACTTGCAAAAGTAAGTTGATTACTAACGTGCATACGGGCCTATCGCCGTTCTATTCAACAATGCTCTCTTCAACACCACTCAATACCGCACGGCTGTCTGAAATTTTCGAAACATTTTTATTCGTTACAATGACGATTGCAAAACGCTGTAGGAGGCTAAGCTTTTGACCAGTCTTGATGGCTGTCGCAGAATACTTTCCACGGAAAATTCCCAGGTTGACGGTTTCTCATAATTACACGAGTCGGCGCACCTGACATACAGTTTATCGGAATGTAGCGTGCTTCCGCCCCGCAAATGTCAACAGTTTTTTTTCGCGATACCTTCAGCCACGAGGCTAGAATACGCGTCGGATGACGGTCCCGTGTTAAGCAGCGTTCAGTTACGGAAGCGCTTTTGTTGGAACTTATCACATATAGGTTTCAGTAAGCACGAATTTATTTCTTTATCATTAGTGTAACAACTGTTCGTATTAACGATTGATTGTTCAAAAACGGAATATGTTGCACCGATAGTGTAATTAAAAATTATTATTTACTACTTTTTAATCCGCTACTTTTGTAGAAAGGTGTAAAGACTATTTTGAAAAAATTAAGGGTGATTTTTTCACGAAAATTTGTTTTCCGTTAGGGTGTATTTTTTCAGAAATTAATTAGCCGTGTTGCGAAATAGTAAGGCTATTAAGTAACTAAACTGCCTTTTCGCTGCACGACCTCTATACGTTTCGGAGAGGGCATGAATACGTAGGGGATAACCTGCGTAAGGGATCTAATGTGGGACAGTGTGCTTGCGTAATATCCATTGTTGGGAGGGCGAGCGTATTAGACGTGTCTGTTATTCCTAGTTGCGGTGAAAAATGTTAAATAGAAAATCTGAAGTTTTTCGTTAGATTAGAAAAAAAAAAAAAACGTCGAGTGAATATTTCTAGAGGTGTATAACGATGATTTATTATCGCGTACTTTTTTCATAAGATGCAAACGATTTTTTGAAGGTAAAAAATGTGTTAAAAATGATCAATGGTCAGAATTACCGCTTTAATAGATGAGAAAATCGTGAAAATTAAACTACGCGAGATCGCCGCTTTGAGCATTCGAATGGTAGCCGAAAAGTTTAAAATCGATAAAGAATAGGTTGCCGAACGAACAGAATATCTAGACCGAAATTGAAAAATTTTAATGTTGACCGGAAGCTTCTCTGACTCGAAATACATGATTTGTCGCAGGGAATCGTTGTATGTGATAAAATATAATAAATTTTTTGTAATATGCCGCCAAAACAAAGCCAACTTACTGGAAAACTCACACGTCTCCAAAGTCAAAAAGACGACTAAAATCAAAATTCGGAGCGACGCCGAGGTTTATTTATTTAATTTTTTTTAACATTAACGATATAATAATAATAATAATAATAATAATAATAATAATAATAATAATAATAATAATAATAGATATCAAAAGTCCCATCAGTCGGCATTACTGCATATTTAGAGCTACTAGTCACCGTTAAGGGAGTGTGTGAGGAAAAACAGCTCGGTCTTTTGGCGGAACAAATCTTGGATCTTGCATTAACGTTCCTGTTCATACCGCGTGTTTTTTTTTAACGATTTTTGGCGGGGATCCCATATTAGACCATGCACCATATTCACCGGGTTTGGCGCGCGGGAATTTTTTTTGTTACCGACAAAGTGAAATTTTTAAAGGGAACCAATTTTAAATCCATAAATGCGGTTAACAAGGGTAACGCAAAATGACTTCCTGCATGGAACAGTGGCGAATATAATAGTGTCTATAAGAAAGGTTTCGAAAAGTAATTTAATAATAAACGTGTTCCTGATATAATAAGAATAAGGCGAATTAGTACTTCCTCAGAAACACATGCGTTGCCTAAATATGAATTTCTGTAAGCACTGCAGGAGACGGATTCGAATACTGATAAGAATATGTTTGCGTTTCTTTTTTTAAATATCGTTTTTTTTCTTGTTTTTTTGTTTTGTTTTTTTGTTGTTTTTTTTTTTTTTTTTTTTTTAAATAAAATATCACGAAATTAACAAAATGGCCATATGAAATTGATTTTTTAAATACTTTTCTCTTCTTTTGCCGATTAAACCGGACGTTTCGATGAAAAATCAAGAAAAAAATATCATCGCACTACCACCATCGATGTTTTAATTATTTAATCGGTAACGAGGTTTTTTTTTTTATACTACGTTCAATGAGGTTAGAATGTTTCCTTACACTTTTCCCGGCTTTTTGTTATACTCTTGTCTTATTTACGTTGATCATAATTTAGATGTGTTTTATAATTTATTTACAGTGAAGTACCGATTATCCGAAAATCGCTTATCCGTAATGGATGTTTTAACGTATTTTAATTATTTTTAATACATATTTAAGGTATTTAAGATTTTTAATATGTACGTACGTAATTACATATACGTACCATAGGCCTACATGATACTACATTCGAGTTTTTATTTTTCATTGCAACACATATTAAATTACTGTAGTCTATTCTTTTATATGTTAAATACGTATAATGTTTCTATAAATACACGTAATGCTTCTATAACGATTATCGATTATCCGAAAGAAAAAATCGTTTTTCCGAAATTGTCAATTCCCGATTATTTCCGATAATCGATACTTCACTGTACATTACAAAACGAAGGGAGACGAACAGAGACGAAATTATACAGGAAGCGTTTCGCAAAAGTAAAGGCTTTTCGTAAGTGTCGGACTTACAGATAAATCAACGACATCGATTAAAAAGTCGCATGTCTTTCCCAATGCTGTTCGTATTTCCAACTTTTTTTAAGATACCACTGAAATTGTTATGAACCTTTTCCAGCACATTTATAATGTAAAAACGTCTCTCGAGATAATTAACTAACAACATCAAAGAGCGAAAAAAACAAAAGAAAATCGACATTTAGTAAATTTAATAAACCGATCAAGGTACAGATGTTCTTTGTTACAAAAAGACGTTACTATCACTATCACTTTTTTTTTTTTTTTTTTTAACCGGCTACCTTTGATATTGTTAAACTATTTTAAACGATTCTACTTTTCTAGTATGCGACCGGTTCAGCTAATACCTGTAGCTATTAAAGTGCGTGCAATAGTCAATTTCTATTTGAAGACATGCTTTATTTATATCGAATCTTGGAATAATTTTTATCATTTTTGAAACTTAAAATAAGCCCGTGTAATTCTAAATTAAGCCTACAACACGTAAAACCAACGACTGACACTAATTTGCAGCGTTCGGAATTTCAGTTAGAACTTTTTTTTCTCTTTTCCATCCGAAATCACTGTTATTACGGGCATATTAAAAATGATCATTTCTTTAAACTTTCAATAGCAAGAACCGAGTTCTACGCAAACAACAACTAGCTGGCTGAATTTTACATTTCCGAAGCTCGAAAATCAGCTATTATAGGAAAATTCGGAGTTATACACTAAGAAATACCGTCGAAAAGAGGGACGCTAATAATATATCATCCAGTGAGCATAATTGAATATTGCGCAGAACTCTAAAAAAGAAGCAAAAAGAGAAAACGAAAGTTTTGTTCAGAAATCTCAGATTGCGTATTATTAATTTGCATACTCAATTCCGAAAATTTTAGGGGGAATTGTTAATCGAGATTTTCGAAAGATAATTAGACATCAAGGGTGCAGCTGAAATTAGCAAGCGCGATAATAAGCTAGATGAGAACAAGTGTAATTTCGATTAAAGAGCTGGCAGTTTTAAACGCGATAAAAATTAAAAAACTGACAAATAAAAAAACTGACTTCTTTTATAAAGTAGATAGTTACTACTTTTTTTTTCTTCCTTGTTTTGGTTTTTCCTTGGGCTTGCCAATAATAGGCGATCTCCCATATCAACAAGTGTAAATAGTGGCAATTAGGAGTCACAGGGAATGGAATCTGACAAAGAACGCTATACCAAGAATGGAGAAACAATAGATGGGGTTACTTTGCGAGCTTTGGAAAAATTAAATTCAGCGGCTATTACTACCCCCACTACCGCGCATGCTGAAAGTTCGAAAAAACGATCATTAACGTATATTGTAAAGGAAACAAGTAACCGACTGAAAATGTTATCGCATCATCTCAGCTGCAATAGTTAATCGAAATATATTTCAATAGTTTTAAAAAATATTTATTTTACATCAAGTCTTTCAAAAACAGTCTATCTCCAATAAAACGAAAAATAGAACGCATTAGAAAAGTAATAGAAAAGAAGATTTGGAAAAGGAAATTATAAAACTTCGAAATATAATGAAATTATTAATTCACATTTCAGAAGATAAACCTCCCCTTAGGGAAACAAAAGATTAGAAAGTTTTAAAAAAATCCTAAAAAAAAAAAAAAAAAAGAAACTACGAAGAAGATTGCATAAAAGGGAAAATAACGACACAATACGGAATCGCTAAGAATTAAAATGAGAATACTAAAGATAGAGCGTAGAACTGCGGTTATCGAACGTGAAAATAGTCTGCGGCAAACGCATATAAACGTGGCTACTTTTAATATAAATAGGTACACTGGGTAATATTGAAAAACATAAATTTAACTGAATCAGAATATTCTTTGTTAGCAAGCCCAAAGAAAAAAAAAAAAAAAAACTCACATAACTCGCAATCAGATAAAACACTTTTAATTTGTGCAAAATAAACTAATATAATCGAAAAGCTGAATAATGCGAAATGAACGTAATCAAATTTCTGATAAGATGGTTAAACTTCTTTGCAAAGCAGATTTAAACCTATATTTACGAAAAATATTTTGGACCGAATATTGTTTTTCCCTAATTACTGGAAACAGGGAAAATTTAAAATGGGAAATATTTAATAAGTCCAAGATCATATAACAGACCCATAATGCTACCATCCGTTGTTATAAGTAAAATATATACGGAAAAATCTGAAAAAATTTTCTTGATTCAACAGTCAAAGAAAAAGCGATCTTAAAAGAAAAACAAAAGGATAAATCAGCTGAGCTTGCAGCAAAAAAAAAAAAAAAAAAAAAAAAAATTACGCGATTACACTGAAGAATGTAAAAAAGACTGGCGAGACATACGAGTATGTTATTAATCAGTTTTGACATATCCGGTATGATCGATCAAATAAAAATTGATAAAAGGGTTTTAAAAATATCTGATGCAATATAAACTATTATTCAAAACTCCGGTTTATTTAGACAGGGAAGTAAGATAATGTTCAACAGAAATACTCAGGTAAGGATCAGTTCACAGGCCAGTGTACTAAAATTTACAACAATCAGTTCAATCAATATGATAAGCTACACAAACGATGATATAATGTTTTAGAGGCCCAGAAATTAACAAGAAAAGAAGACATACGTGAAATAAATAAAATAATAAAAAAACTTCGTAAAAATATATAACGTTTCGATTTATAATTTAACGTAAATAAAAAACCCAAGCACTATAGGCAGAAAGCAGGAAAGAAATAATTTATAAATAAAAACGACATAAAAATTAGAAATGAAATGAAATACTCGGGAGTAATTTAAAGTTCAGTAAGCACATGGAATATATGTAATAGAGGAGATTAAAAAAAATTATTTTAAATTAAAATCATTATATTCAAACACCGTGTCAGAATACACTTTACAAGGCTATCCTCGGATTAATAATACTGCTCAACAGAATACTTCTCAATTTTACGAGAAAAAAAGAGTTAATAAGTTACTAAAATTACGAAGGAAAATACTAATAGGAACGATTTCTGGTTATCGTTCAATGCCACATAGGACTTCCGTCAATATTATAGCGGGAATTATACCCGATGTCTCTTGTTTTTTTGTTGTTTTTTTTTTTACTTTTCCATAACTACAGTAAAACTTTACTGTTCAATCACATCGATATGTATCATTTTCAAATGCTAATGAAGAAAGTTGTTATTCCGAAAATTTTGGTTTATACGCATATAAAATTTCACAACACATGCATTATCCCGATTAGTTTAAACAAACTACGAAACATAAAATTTAATTATTCGTAAAATACAAAAAAAAAAACCGACATTTTTCGGAGTCACATACTTCATATATAATCGTGGAATTTTATTATGTGTTTATCATTTTCTAATTAAATATAGAAAAATAACGACCGGAAGAAAAACAGAACACTCTACGGTTTTAATTATATTTATTCGTGTAAATGTATACAATAATTCGACTATGGATGAAAATCAATTTAACTCACTGAGTAACAACAGTAGCTCCTTCAAACCGTTCTCAAGAAACACCAAAGAACTGGCGTGAAGTCAATTACATAATTTGAAATGTACGATAGTACGAAAAAGGAGTCATTCCATCAATATGTACAACGATTAGAAAATGACTTTGATCTTATGGATGTAAAAACGGATAAAAGAAAAAAATTACTAGCTCCGAAATTATATATATATATATATATATATATATATATATATATATGTACATTATTATCAAATTCAATTGCGCCTACACTTCCGGTACATATTGAAAACATGATAAATTAGCTGACACGCTTAAATATATCTCCGATCAAATCCGTTGGTAGAGAGACATTGATTGCCTACAGATATTACGATTTTAGTAATGGAAGCCTTTCTGACAGTGTAAAGAAATGGTAAACCGAAATTCATCAAGTACATCTACCAGGAATATGAATAATAAAATTCAACATTGGACAAATTCTAACAAATTAATTCAAACCGAGCTTGGACAATTTAGTAACAATTAGAGCAAAAAACATTCATGTTCTCGAATTGATTATAACGCGGTAAGTATAGCCGATACTTGTTTTAACAATCGTTATAATAGCAAAAAATGAATGATAAATCTTGTAAAATAAGACTTATTACGTATTGTTCAAAATTGATCAAAGATGTATCAACAATTACATAAAGATAGAAGATTTTGCTGGTCAAGTGAAGTAGCATTCACAAAACTTGAAATTGCTAAAAATCAAGTGCTTGCATCATTCGATCCTCAATTACCTATTATTGTCGGTAGCTTATGACGTTCTATAGGGATTGCAGGAATTTTATCACATACAGTGACTAAGGAGGTCCATCCAGTTACACTGATGTCTCACGCTCATTGACGAAACCTGAAATTAATTGCAGTCAGCTCAATCATGAACAGCAATTTATCATTTGATTATGAAAAAAAAAAAAAAAAACTGCATAATTTCTTTCCCGATTCCAACATGAACAAGAATAAAAACGGAATTATAACAAATTGTTGATTACCTATCCAGAGACTTCCTGTTGTTAAATCCATTTCAGACGACACAGAACTTACACGTGACCAGATAATAAACTAAACTGGCAGAGTCAGGAGTAAACGAAAAATAAAAAATTATCCACAGCTTAAATTAGGATTATTTCAAGAAGGAAACAATGAAGATAAATACCATCGTTAAGTGATGAAGTAAGTGATGAAATAAGTCTAGCTGATCTAAATCGATAAAATCAAATAAAATTAAATACTCTTCGTCCGAATGTATCCAAGTGAAAAAGCGCCAATTACATGTGTGAGAACATCGGTAAACAAAAATGGATACCTGGGAATAGTTAAAAAACAACTTGGTAACGTACACACCATTAAGTTAGATACGAAGAAGCAATAAAAAAAATAGGACTAATGTAAAGAAATAGCTGTAGTCAATAGTTTGGTGTGCTGGTCTGGGTAAACACTGGTGTAACTGCTGTTTTTGTCATTCTGTGATCTTTGTCCAGTAGATGTCCGTTTAAATTTTTAAATTCTGCTTTTCTTTCAAACGATTTTTCCTCTTTTAGTTTACATTTTTGTAATATCTTTCGATTTTTATTTTTTTTATTTAGTTTTTCACATCTAAGAAAGACAACCAATAAAACTCTAAAATTCTATACGAATAGGATGAAAAATAAGGAGACTATTTTAATAACATTTTCTGTATTATTCCATATTATTATACAATGTAAAATTCAAATTCAAATTCAAATTGTTTGCAACATTTACAAATGATGATTATTATGAGAATAAACGATTTCAATTTTTATGATAATTACGATTGCAGCGACAACGAGGCCAACTCAGTTTATTTATGAAAAATTTATAAAAACTCAAATGAATAAACTTACAAAAATTAGGCGATACAATTTTGGAATTTTTACGCTCTTATAACGCATACGTATTTTCAAACGACGCGGATTCGCACCACGATGATTGGTTATGTTCACTTTTAACCAGCATGGGCTTAGCACGGCACCAACAGGCAAATCTGGCTTTGGGGTACTGCATTCTTATCAATTCGCTGAAATTCCGAATGTAAGCAAAGTAAAACTCGCCTTCCGCTTCCCAGTATAGAATATTAGTGTGATTACGGAAATTCTGTACCTGCATCTTCTTTCTAAAAACTGATATGACTTTTTATCACGGTCCTTCTGGGTTTGTATCGTTGTTTTTGACTAGTTTGTAGAGGTTGATCGTTAGGCCGTTGGCTCTTTCGAAGGTTCCAATATCGTCTATTGACTGAATATGTAGCCGTATATGATCGAAATCGTATATATATACATATTCTTTAAAATTCCATACTGCCACGTGCTGAATCGATTTTTCGTAAACTTGGCCAATACCACGAACATAAAGCTATTTTTATTTTCCGGGGATCGTTTGGGTCTTTCACATAAATAACAGTGCGTCGATTAACTATTTCTCACAGTAGATCTACCTCCCAAGGGGCAGTATTTTTTTGTGCGGGTAGCAGTGGTGGTGGTTGTTGAGCACATCGAATATAGGATACTGTGTGTTATCGCTATATTCTTTTTGTTTTTTTTTTTGTTCGGATGTGGCGTTTTCTTGGTTGTATTTAAAAATATTTCGAGTGAAAAATTCTGCTCACGGCGGGGTAGGCGGAATCGGCTGGATCGATATAGGAACATTTATCATTGCAGTGTCTATCTGAGAGACTTTGAAAAAATTGCGAATAACTTGCTCCGAGTTTAGCGTTTGCTTGGAACCTTCTAGCGGAGATGAGTTTGTCATATATTTACTCATTTTTAACGTTAACCACTAGCAAATAATGACTTTTCGATACTTTATTACAACAGTGACTACTACCCCTCCAGCAGATTTTCGGTCTTTTATACTCGCTGAAGGGCTGCCTGCGCGATTGAACGATTTTTTTCCGGCTCCCGATTGGTTCATTGAGTGTTGAGTACTATTATTACGAGAGAATAAAGGTTTTGCCAAATGGCGGGATCTTGGAGGAATGCGATAAAGACGTGTATCCTGCTGATAATTGGGTTTTCCCAGATTTTGAGCCTTGAGTGCAGCGATCTCGGGCCGGGTGGGGGTGCAGTGGGTGCCTCGGGGTTCTACGAGGTCGGAGGTGGCTGCGATACAACCGGATAGCTAGACAATAGTACAAATTTCGAATTGGTAAAGTACCGGTGAGGGCGTGAGTGACGTCATAGTATGGCTGGTGGCAAGGTCTTGATTCTCTATCTCTCTCTCTCGCAATTCTGTCCCAGAACTCTTATATTTATACTACTCACTCTTTTGCTTTCTATTTTTATGTCAAAAATGTATCTCTAATCACATTAATCGTACGTATTTCGAAATAAACAAATCCCCTGACTCGCCGCTCGTGCGACAATTTTCAATTGCAGCTGTGCCGATTTCGACAACGAACCTGCATATCCTTCACCGATTTAGTTAGTGACATTAAAAGCTACCACCAACTTACTGAATGTTCAACCACTATAGACACGATACCATATTTAAAAACATCGAGCACCTAGTATAACGGTGATAATTCGACGGCTTGCTATTGTACACTAACTAAAGTCCTGTGTGAAAAAATTCGAGGACAAATCCTTTCCGAAACTATTGCAAAAATTCGTATCTAGATACAAATGGAATTATCACTAGCGGAGCTTTCCATTAAATCTATGATTAACATAATAAGCAGAACTTTCTCTGCCAATGTGCTCTTCGTAAATTTTAATAGAACTTCTCGTTATTTAGAAATAATCCAAATAGTAGTACACTTCACACGGCTATAACGATTGTTAAGCAAGTAGACAATGTACATGCGTTGCCGAATTTGTAGTCGTATTGAACTTTTTAATTACAATCTCTAAATGCAACCGCGAACATTCATCGTGTCTGAATATTCTAATGTACTTCTAAAAGAAAAGTAACGTGTGCATCTTTTAGGCCACGGACATCATTCGGCGAGCTAGAATATATTATCAATTAATATATATGTAACAAAAAGTTTAAACAAAAACTCAATACATAAAACTAAATCGTCCGTTAATTTCTCAAATTGTATCAACATCATCGAAATGTTTAAAAATAAACCTGGCTAAATCAAAACAATGATCCTTACCGGGAGCCAAGCAGCAATGCACTCTGAATTACTTTTTCTCGATGAATTTCGTAATTTATTCGCTGCGATAATTAGTACGAATGCGGAGTGCACGATTAATACTGTGGAGCGCTAGTGAGGTTCTAACATGTTTCTTACATACGAAAAATAGGTTTATGTTGCTCGCTTAAGTGAAACCTACATTATAAAATCTGACAAGTTCGAATAACGAGCAGTAAATGTTACCAAAGAACCCATCAATCGAAACCGAGCTGTTATATTTATCAAGATATCGAACAAAATTCGTAATTTTTATCAGGCGAAAACGCATCAAGTGTATTCGGACCAATATATAATAAAAAAAACCAGTAAACAACAAAAAAAAACAAAGCAAAACTGTCACTTTTGCTTATCCCCCCCCCCCCCCCGCGGGAGGTTTTCATTGCAATCGGTGAATTTAATAACTCAGCAAGGTGAAAAGCATAATTCCAAAAACGCACGTTTTGGAGTTTAAACAAAAAGCGGTCCTCAACTTTTCCACCTAAATCGAAAATTACGTTTGGGCATTGCTTCGCCTCTTTCACTCACGTGTCGGGGCACACCAATAATGATCTGTTAGACTTTCGTTTTTGTAAAAGTTTAAGAAAAACACGCGCATAGTTCATGTAGTCAATAAGCGACCTAACGGAGTCCGGTGTTGTTAATTATCGAAACGTAACTCACTACTGCGGAAAAACGAATATTATTTAACGAGAATAAGTTTAAGAAAAAGTTCATTTGAAGAACTCAAAAAACAATTGACTTGTGAACTAACGGAAGACATACCGCGCAAAACTCGATATTCCAAAAAAAGAAAGACCTGCGCGAAAGTAAATAATTTCTCAAACACGTAAGAGCTAGTGTAAAGATGCGAATACATTCCGATAGAGATTTTTATTCAATAAATTTCTACACTCACCTGTCGAACATTTCACTATCTATTATCAATGATTAGGTAAACAAAGGTTACACACGCACGTTCCGTACGAATATTTAATCAACCGACCTTTAGTCCTATCCTTTTCGATCACGGCAGGTGATGTCTTCTCTCGTATGTGGTCATTAAATCTCGCGCTACTGTAAATATTTCCTATGCCATTACTGTTAATATTCACCAGCGCGTTTGCATCCCGTGCTGTCTCTTCTTCATGGTATACTCATTACGAATCATAATATATCATCAGCAAGATAGAATTTATCTATTTCTTAAACTTTCCCTTTCTATTATCCCTAATTAACTTTTCTTCCCGACCTCGCTCGCTCTATAGCTGACGTCTTTGCGCGCACTTCATTTCGGTCACTATATTCTTTTTTCTAAGTTGTGTTCAGAATTAATCTTCCTAGTAGCCCGTTTTGTCGTCTTCATTTTGGAAATCCTAACCACACTCTGTTATAGTCTGCAGCTCTATCGGTTGAAATTAACTGATTACACAGTTCTCCCTACTGGTCCTTCTACTTATTTTTTTTCTTTCACTTCTAAAATCTGATTTCCTCGATGCAATGTGGTAGGTTGCAATTTATCTTTTGAAAATAATAAAACAAGTACCGTGCCTGTACACTAACAAAAACACGGTAGAACGTCAGCTAAATATTTTTAATGAATTTTCTTCGAAACTGTCAGAAAATAATAAAGAAAGGACACGATCATTTAAGTTACGTATATAACAGTCGACGTAAATTACTGTACTTCATTGTTTACAAAAAAATACAATTTTCTAAATATAGGAGCCAAATTTTTAAAGGATCGAAGTAATAAAATTTCCATAGCACGATGAACAAAGTCCGCAAATAATATAAACCGAATATTTCTGTTTCGTTTCAAAACTCGGAAAAACTCATTATATCGGTGGTTTCCAGATCAGGCGAAAATATTACGTTGGTTAAATCGCACGAGTTAAATTATTTTCCTATAAAAATAGCCTTAGCAAAATAGTCGAAAAATTTGAATGACAAATTAAGTTAAAATTAACTTTTCACCCTACATCCTTTATCAATTTTACTTCTAGAAACTATCTCGCGATATCGGCTAACCACGGATAGCTTTTATTTTAAAAAAATATACCGAAATGACACTTTTAGAAAATTGACAGTGCCCGAAGTTACTTCTGCCATTAATTTAGACATTAACTGATTCCTTATTTGATTCATTGCTTTACACAACGCTCGGTTTTAGCTGATTAATCGAAATAAAATTAAGACTATCGGAACTACTCACCGCTGAACGAATCACCATCTCAGGAACTAGCAATTCTCCAAAATTAAATTCATGCAATTGATACTGTCTAAAGAGAAATTTATAAAAAAACATTTATTAAGAGGTGTCCACAGTCGAATTCTAGGGGTGACGGATTTCGATCGATTCGTTTACGTAATTCAGGTTTGGTAAGAAAACACTAAAAAGTCACATCCCCCTGGAAAAGTCAAAATGGCAGAAAACAACGCTTAGTCATAACTTAATCATCGCTAAGTTTTTAACAGAACTCCCATGGAAAAGTTCTTACGATATGCAGTAAATTTATTCTAGCCGTAATAAATTTTGCAAGTAGGCAATCGTCACGAAATTAGTATTTTCGTCACTAAAGCCTTGAAGCGCGGATGCAGCATAAACACTTGCAACCGGATCGAGGCACTGAATTCTGTAATAATCATTAAGTGCGCGCTATCCTCAACCGTTACTGTGTTAACCTGTACAGCACATACTCTTCTTTGAAGGCGTCCATCGTTGAACGGTTCCATCGGACGTTGAAGTGGATGTGAAAGGAGTTTAACATGAAACAGTTGCCAAAACCAACACGTTTATAGTATTGTGTATACTAACGAAAAAGTTTATACACCGGTTAATATTATTAAGCGCGTGAAGAATGCGCAGTAAGCCTATAAATTAACAAGCTAGATTTAAGATTGGTGTGATATTAACGCTGCCGGAAATTTGAGCGGCTGACTATTGCGTATGTTGTTATTCCATCTTTCCGACGACAAATACATTGAAAAATCGCAGCGGTAAAAGCCGGCATATTTTAGGAGAAAAAATTGCTAAAGGTCGCTTAACCGGACGTTCTACGGAAACGTATATCGTTCCTAGAGATGAACAAATTCTTTGCCTCAAATTTTCGAATTCCGATAATTTTTAGGTCAACAACGCTTTAACATTTAGAACACGATGCTGCTGGATAAAAGTAGGTAGTACTTGTTAAAAGTATTGCAAAGATTCTTACTGTAATTACGATTTAGGAGGAAAACTATCGGGACAAATTAATTCATCGATCAAACACAATTCCAAGACGATGAAGCAGTGATGAATAAACATTTTTACAAAGGGCGATCGACTCAATAATTCCCTCGGCGATCATACTGGCATACGGGCGAAGCGTGCCGAGTAAACGACTCTTAAGTGTCGGTGAGGGTCTCAATTCGAGAGAATTGTAAACGAAGTAAAAAAAGAGCTCGATTCATGCCTCCAAATAATGGAGGATAAACTATATAAAGACAAACTGCCTTGAAGACTATGCACACAAACCGGGCGAGCGTTGCCATATTAAATGATAAGTTATTACTGCACTGGTTGCTACGGAAGACGCTATTACTAAATATAGCAATTCGATTGGGAGACGAATTTCAGCACCTATAAAACTGCAGAGGAACAATATATGGAAAGGAGGCGTGAATTAATACGAATGCATTGAGAAGCAGTAGAAGTAGCCAGCGGTTGGATTACTCGAAAAAATAAATGTGAAAATAGCAGTGCATGAGAACAAGATTGATTACAAACCTCTATACCTTTTGCACGCTGACACTGCCTTAGGTGAAGATTGACTTGGTAGTTTTTGTGTCATTGTTCACACGCTGTTGTTATTATGTAATTTACCATTGTACTTTAAAGATGTGACGTACAAAATGGCAGCCCAGAAGACATTGGTGCTGAGAAAACACGTGTTTAGTGTTCAAAGTCGCCCCGGGAGGATACATTGCGGAAAAGAGTGAAAGTTAGAGACACGCCGGAGGCTTGGATGCGCGATGCCTCGATGTTACGGTGTACGAATGTTTCTAATTTTTCAAGTTTTTAATAATACATCTATTATTTACGATGTTGCCGTATGAATAGATGGCGATTTTTTTCATTCCGCACGCTTATAGTTCAGATTACCCTGCTAAAATGTCCTTAAAACTTATACTACTTAGAGAACTGCCGATCTTGCAGCAAAAGAACTTCGTTGAACCAGTTCTTCGGATTTGGGGCAATTGAACTATTGAACAAGTTCTCCGTGTATTCGGTATTTTTGAAAAAACAACAGAAACCGCAAACAGTCGAAAAAATTCGGCATAATTTTCATGCCGGTTGTTTGAATTCTTAAAATATGACTATTAAGGATTATGCGAAGAAAAAAAGTTCCAAGTTTGCTCTGTAAAGGTTTCGGTGTGCTTCGAAGTACTTTAAAATGCTGATATTGCTGTACTACCAGATAGAAGCGAAGTAGCTAGTTTTTCTGATGACACAGCGGAACATTTTTTGATGGCTCAAGTAACCGTTCATGTTGTTTACATTTAGTAGTTCAGAAAATGCCGAACCGCTATTGTCGAAAATAGAGATCTCTGTATAAAAAAAAAAAAAAAAAGCTCGCCAAAACCGTACAATTGAAAACCGAATGAAATTGAAAATCAAACTTAGAAAAATGTTTCAGCTTCTTAGTTGAAAATTTGAAATTTCCAAGGAGAATAAGCTTTTATTGTAAAATCAAACACGGAAGAGCAGTGCCACTGACTGCACCTTCCAGCGAAAATCTCATTTAAAATTTTAAGAAAACTACACGAATTCAATCGAAACTGTTATCAATCATCAAGAAATCGAAAATTCCAACAAACTCTTACAATACTTTCATGATACAACGAAGAAAAAGTTTAAAACCTCTTGATAAATCTTCACATAATTTAACGGAATCTATACCTCAAGACAATAATTCAAACCCAAAGTGATAATTACATAATGATTGTGTATGACATATGTATGTGTAAATATATACATATACTGGTATTTTTTTTTTTTTTAAAAAGTATGGGGTAATTTTTAAAAAGTTCCAAGAATAAACTGCATTTTATACTCATTGCAAGAAATGACGAAACATTATTACTCTGGTAGCACTATAAGTTACTAATTATATCAGTATATACTTCGTAAAATACTCGGTTGATACTATCTTCAATGTAACTGTTATTAATAAAACATATTCAATCACCGCGCTTATAATACGCGCAATATACTAGTATATTTGTACCAGAATTTTTAATTAATAAATTTGTCCCCCGTCGGCAAATAAATAAAATTTAATGATAATAATATTAATAATACGAAGAAAAAGAAGAAGAAGAAACAAAACGTCACTTAAGAACATGTTAAAGTGTATTATAAGAAAAACCTTATTACACCCCAAAACATCGATTCAGTGATTAACAGACCATGAATTTTTTAAAAATAGTAAAAATCAAAATTTTAACTTTATTCCGGTAGGGGCTATAGAGGGGGATATACAAAGAAGATCCGTACCCAATTTCGAGTAAATCGGTTTATTAGAACTTGAGATATCATGTCAACAGTGTTGAAAAAAGTAGTTTTGAGAAAAACGCGTTTCAAGTTTTGAAAGATTCAAGTAAAGTTTTAGAAGGTCTAATTGTCATAGAACGGTGCGTTATACTTACATTTTCTTAATCGGCGATTCCTGCTTCATACAATGGACACCTTCTGCTACTTCAGATTGTACATTTTCTGAAGCTTTTTCTACTAGACGAGCAGTCCTAGCTTCCTTTGAAACATCGGAAGTTCGGATTTCAGTGCGTTCAATCGGAATCCCGCCTGACAGTCTAAATGTTCTTTTATTTTTCTCTATTTGGACGCACAGCACTTCCTTTGTTGCTTTTTTTATCCATTTTACACTTAATAAATAAAATATTCATTCAAAATTTTATAAGAGGACGCATATTTAGGTTGCTCGACAAAACTGACCTGAACTGAACACTAAACAAGAAAAGATTTCACACAAAATACGTTACAATGGCCTTCAGTTGATCGATTTTTAAATTTATATAATGTATAAAAGAGTTCGATTTATCCTCAGATAGTCGAAAAATATCTACCGTATATTGTTTGATCCACTCCGACTGAGTCGATTTAGTTGCCGCGTCACGAAAATAGCTATAACTCCGTAAATAATTTTAATTTAAAAAAATCGTTTTAGGTACATGTTCTTAAATATCTAAACTATCAGAAATGCGAAAATAAAACTTCGATTTTTTGATTTTTTTAGACTAGAATACCCTAAGCACATTATTCGTTGTTCGCGCATTATTCTGGAAACAAGCGTTACAAAAAAGGGCTCTTATTGATTCACGTTTTTGACTCTAACCCTGAACCAAAAAGCATTTTCGGTTCCATATTTATAGGGACATTTTTACCGAAATTCCCATTAGAAACTTCAGTTTGGAGATCTCCTCCCCCGACACAGGGTGTATACGCAGTGAATTATAAACAGCTATTGGGACATACGGTTATTGGTGCTGGAACCGACAGAATTCCATAAATGTTAATCATAACGACAATGATAATAATGAAAAATCGGTTATTACGACAAAAATTTAAGTACACGGGTGAATAATTATCGCACAACCTGTCGACGCAATATGAAAAATTAAACAAAAAACAGTGATCTGTTTTTAAGAAAAAATAAAGTTTGCATAGATATATATTACTATAATTCTTTGTTCTATTTATTGTAAACTTAACGAAACTGATGAAAAACTCTAGTACAGGTGCCATTATAAAGAATACTGGAAAAAGACATTTCGTTACAATAAAAAATCGGCAATAGTTATAAAGGACGATAAGCAAGGTGAACCGACTCTAGAGGGATATCTGGATCATCTTTTGAGAGTATGTTGATGCTAATAAGATACGTTGAACCTGCAAGTTTTCGACTTTTATCTATTTCGGTTTTTCGGGTAAACCGAAAAAAATGAAAAATATTAAAATAATTTTTTTCTCAAAAACGGCTTAACCGATTTGAATGAAATTAGGACACATCATAGAGGTATATAAAGAATATACTATTGTTAATTCCATATGCTACCGTAGTCTTTTCCTAAATAGTCGACTCTCTTTCCAAGAACATATCGAGGACCTTTACATCTCTTGTCTTAAAAGACTGAATCTCCTGAAAGTCTTATGTTCCCTCAAGTGGGGCGGTGATCCATATATTCTACTAATTCTCTACAAATCCATCATTCGTTCCAAACTGTACTACTGCTCCTTCTTATACGACAATGCCTCAAACTCTCTCCTTCGCAAACTTGATAGAATCCAAAACTCCCGTCCTCGGCTCTGCATTGGGGCCCTAAAGTCTTCTGCCATCCCTGCTATTTTGTCCGAATCTAATATTACACCCCTATTTATCCTCAGATCTCTACTTGGTTACCGTTTTCTGATTAAAGGCCTCGCGATCTCTTCATCTAAACTTATTTCTTCCTATCTGTATATCAATGACCACTGTCGCTTCGTTCCCCACAAAATCCCGGTTCTTGCGCACATAGCTACTCGGGGGGTCTCTAAGTTTTCTCCTTATGTCTTTTCCCGCAATAAGCTTCCTTACTTTTCTTTTGATTTCAATAGAATATCACTCCCCATCTCATTCTCCTCTCTTCCTCTTTGCGTTAACTCCACTCCCCAGAGTACAGTGGTCAGTGAATATCTCCACGTCTTAAATTCTTCATTGCCTCGTCATGTAAAAATCTTCACTGATGGTTCCAAAAATGATCTACGGGGTGGACAGTACTTTTACAGCCCCCTCGCTTAATCACTCGGAATCTTTCAAACTTCCTTCCTTTTGTTCCACTTTTTCTGCTGAAGCAATCTCCATTCTCCGTGCTCTCTCCTTTATTTCTTCTTCAAGAGGGATCTGTAAATTTCTCATTGTTTCCGATTTCAAATCTGTGCTGCAAACTATTTCTCCTCCTCCTTCCCACTCGTCTAATGATATTATTCTGTCTGTTCATGCCTCAATTTCCATCTTGCGTTTAGCACGTTCTATCTTTATTGACTTTTTCTGGGTTCCTGGTCACTCTGGCATTGAGGGCAGCGAAGCAGCTGAATCCCTAGTTCGCTCGGCGTCTCTCAATGTCCTCCCCCATTTTCCTGCCTCAGACATCCTTTTTCTCTCCTCAAGTCTCCACGACAGACTATGGATCGACATCTACCTTTTTTTTTCGCCAATCGTTCCTCCTTCTACCTCCTCCTACAGCCTATTCCCAACTCACAGCCCTGATTCTAATTTCTTCCCTTTTTTCGGCTATTGTTTCTTTAATCAGACTAAGACTTGGTCATTCTCTCCTTCTCTCTTCTCGTTTTTCTTTTTCTCATTCACCTTCTCCCTTTTGCTCTCTTCACTCTACTGATCCTCCCTATTTATATGTGATCCCAACCATATCCTTTTTGAATGTCCTGCTCTTTTTCCAGAGTGTTCTCAACTATACGCCGAACTTTTGGCGTTGGATCTTCCTACCCCTTTCAAAGCTTCCTTTATCCTTTCTATCTCTAGCCGTTATTCTGCTCCTACTTTCCTTTATATTCTTTATCACCGATCATCTCAGAATCTGAGTAGGTGATCTAAGCTCATGTAGTTGGATCAGTGCTCGCGCCGAACCCGTTAAAAAAAAAAAAAAAATACTAGCAAGGAAACAATAGTTCATAATCTTTATAATAACCATTAGGAACGAGCGATTTTTTTTCTGAAATTATAACTTTTTTTTTTTTATAATAACGTTTTGGTACAATTTTGAAACTAACTTTTTTTTTTTTTTATGTCATTTTTGTAATGTAGAATAACCTCCCAAATTTACAAATTGATCGAAAAGGTTACGTCATATTGGAAAAAAAACAAACAATTTTTTGACTCAAAAATCATTTAATTTCAAATGTTTATACTTTGGATCATCAGAAGAAAAGCTTATTCGATTAATTTATAAGTGCAAATAACGTAAAATATTTAAAAAAATAATATGGAAATTTTTTAAAATTAAAATATTAAAGTATTTAAAAATTAATTATAAACTCTATATTAGGATGTTAATAATTTTACCTAGAGTATCGTTTTGAATTTTGAGACATCAATTTTTTCATAATAAAACTACAATTTAGATCGTACAAGCGCATTCGAGAAGCTTATTCTATTAATTTATAAGTGCTTAAAATATAAAATATTCCAAACAACAATACGAAAACAATTTTTTTTTAATTGAAATATTAAAATATTCAAAAATTAATTATAAACTTAATTGAGATATTAATAATTTGTTTTTTAAAAATTCAAAAGGATATTCTAAGTAAAATTATTAATATCCCAATATAGTATATAATTAACTTTTGAATACTTTAATATTTTAATTAAAAAGAAATTGTTTTCGTATTGTTGTTTGGAATATTTTATATTTTAAGCACTTATAAATTAATAGAATAAGCTTCTCGAATGCGCTTGTACGATCTAAATTGTAGTTTTATTATGAAAAAATTGATGTCTCAAAATTCAAAACGATACTCTAGGTAAAATTATTAACATCCTAATATAGAGTTTATAATTAATTTTTAAATACTTTAATATTTTAATTTTAAAAAATTTCCATATTATTTTTTTAAATATTTTACGTTATTTGCACTTATAAATTAATCGAATAAGCTTTTCTTCTGATGATCCAAAGTATAAACATTTGAAATTAAATGATTTTTGAGTCAAAAAATTGTTTGTTTTTTTTCCAATATGACGTAACCTTTTCGATCAATTTGTAAATTTGGGAGGTTATTCTACATTACAAAAATGACATAAAAAAAAAAAAGTTAGTTTCAAAATTGTACCAAAACGTTATTATAAAAAAAAAAAAAAAAAGTAGTAATTTCAGGAAAAGAAATCGTCCGTTTTTAATGGTTATTATAGAGATTATGAACTATCGTTTGTTTTCTAGTATAGTCTTTATATACCTATATGAAGCCGTTTTTGAGAAAAAAATTATTTTAATATTTTTCATTTTTTTCGATCTAGCCGAAAACCAAAATAAATATAAGTCTAAAACTTGCAGCATCAACGTATCCTATTAGTACCAACATACTCTCAAACAACGATGATCCAGATATCCCTCTAGGGCCAATTCATCTTGCTTATCGTCCTTGTAACAGCCTTTCTTCAGAAATACAAAAAAAAACCGAACTACCGATGCTTAGCAATTTTTTTTTCTTCTATTTCTCATGCTTATTTTACGTAAGTTTTATTTTTCCATGATTGTATTTTCGGCCACACTCGAATTGCGCACAGTTATTTACCTGAGTCGAAGGTTAAAAAAAGGTCTCTAATCTCCACACACGAATTGCGCACCGGAAGTTTGCAGGTATGAAATATAAAAAAACAAACGAAAACGACGCTCGGACCATAATCGCTGTTCGCTGGACTAAGGGTTTCCAAAACTGATGGCGCTTGATCGTACTATATTTTTAATGTTCGATAACTTTCAACATTTTTACGTATCCTATTTTTGACAATTAATTTTTAAACTACTAATGAAAAATACTCTACACCTGTCTATGTATTAAAAATCATTCCTGTATAACGGTTTATTAAAAAATATTTGAGAATACGCCAGATTAATTTTAAATATACGTAATTGTTTAAACTTCTAATTCCATTTTTTTTTTTTTAAAACAAGTACTTCGGATAAATAACTGTGATATATTTATGTTTTAATCATTAAAAATTGATTCCGGCTTTTGCAATTTACCAGTTAGCTCAACTTTCAGTAATTTAGCTTACTCCTAATTGTCTACATTTGTGTTCTTCTATCTTTCTAGTTTCAAAAGAATTATATTTATGATTGAACATGTATACTACCTCTTGACATAGCGGCAGCTAAAATTTTTCCTTATTTGTAAGTTATTATTTTTTAATTTTTAATAAAATATTTCACTTTCATATATACGTTAATGTTAATTTCATGTTACCATTAATGTTAAGCAATTATCAATGTTAACAGTTTTATCATGGGGATAAATATTTCTAGAACAGTTTGAATTCTACAAAGCGCCTGTAAAATAACAATTTTGAAACATCATTTTATTTCTATGATTAAAAATAGAGCAGTAATTTAAACAGTGTCGAATTACTGTTATGTACTTATTATAAGCCGGATGATAATTTTTGATGTTTTTTTTATGAGGAAAAATTATGACGCTTACACGTTAAAATGTAAAGCTATATACAAAAATAGTATTAAATGCTCTTTCAGAAAATGCTAACGTTTGAACAACTCTTCTGACCTCTGAGCGCTAAAAGTTGCTCAACGAGTTAAGAATATGTAATATGACAAATTTAAAATTATCTAAAAATTACTTCAAAATGCATGAATCACCAACCGATATTATTCCTGAAATTTAAAATATACAATAAACAACAAAAACTTTGCATCGCAATAAACATTTCCAATAAGCACTTAATTTAAACCCCATTTGCATCTAAAAACGGCAAACGAATGTAGTTTTCGAAAATATATAAACGGATACTTTGGAAAGAAAAATATAACGATATTTTAGCTTTAAATTTAAATTACCGGAGGGTGCTGGAAACTTAAAAGCTCAAAAAAAAAAATTTTTCCCGGGCATGTTCTGTATTAATGGAAAACATTACAGAGAAGTAATGAAATCATATTTCAGTGTTGCTTCTAAGAATTACTTTTTTATTCTCATAACCTAAATTTGAGTTTAAACTTCTACTTCTTTATCATTTATCTAACAAAATACATTAGTACCAACCAAATGTGCGCAAAAATATCTATTATCTAGAGTAGAAACTATTTAATTTACAATAAACTACAAATTATAAAAACTTGACGAAGGAAAATTATCTTGTTAAATCCAACTAACATTTAAAGAAAAAAGGTAGTAGTACTGACACTATTTATTTGCGTAATTATTATCATTGTAAGTTTTATCATTAAATTGTTTTAAATAGGATTTTATTTTAATGGTAAATTTTTGAGTTGTCATTTAAAATTCAAGTAGAATACTATGTATTGTTTGATGGTACACTAAATGAAAAAATTACGATTTTTAACAAATTTGGTTTTAATTCAAATGACAATTTATAACTGAGATTGAACACTGATTAATGGATAAAATAAAATCTGAACTGAAACCTTCCCGAAACTCGGTTCCCTCAAACTCGTAAGTAACTCTATATTATAACAACATATTTAATTTGTCAAACTCGAAAATTTTACATGGTCACATTTATATTTTAAGGAAAATTAATCAGTTGATATGAAAGTATTTTGTATTAATGTGAAATAGAAGCTTCATGAAACATAATATGCCGTGCGCTGAAAATTCTACATATTCAGTTAGAAATATTATGGTAATTTACGTTATTTTATATAATATTCGTGCAAAAATTATTCTATTTTATGCAACATTTCTTTAAATATGAGTACGTTCCCTAGAGGTGGTTAAAAATATTTCGAATGACAATCGTACTGCTAACGGGATAGTAGCCTATTTTTCGCAAACGTTAAAGGCTTTTTTAATCGACTGAAATGTAGTTCGGTTATTATTCCAAATAGTAAACGTTTCATTACGATAACACATTTTGGAAGTCACTGAAAGAGCGACTTTTACTCATTTTATTCCTTCGTCGATTTTGTAAAATCAGAGTATTTTTTTTAAAGGCTGTGCGCAATTCGAGTTGTCAGCGGGTGGGCTATTTCGGGTCAGATGCGGAATTCGTGTGTGACTTGTCACTGTATTAGTGCTTTGTGCGGAATTCGTGTGTGACTTGTCACTGTATTAGTGCTTTGTGCGGAATTCGAGTGTCCCCGTATTTTCGCGTATGTAAAGAAAATATATAGCGTGTTTGTACTTTAGAATTTATTAAAAAATATCTCTGCAGCTATGATTATATAAATAAATGATTATTTGTCTAATCAGTGACAAAAAGTTGTACTCTTTTTATTTGATACATAGACAAATAAACACTAACAACCAGGTTATTCATCCTCTACAAAAAGTCGTCATTACCGATTTGTACACATGTATGTATGTATTTTTCGGTGTTTTCTTTAAAAGAAACAAGCAATAAAGATAATATCGATTTTTGACAGAATTTTCACCTTTTAGCGAGTTTATGGCAAAAAAAGAAAAAAAGTAGCTAAAGTAGATCTTTCTTTTTTTTCTTCTTGACTTGCCATCAAACCATTCAAAAACATTGACTAACCATTAAATTCTCTAATATTTTAATTTAATTAATATTTCCGCACTTTTCTTGTTATCGGGACCGAACAACCCGCGATGCATTCATGTCGGGAGCTTACGAGCCAATCGCGACGACAATGAAGCTATTCGCCTTCACTTTTATACTTGAAGGTCTTCGTTGCAGTGACCAACAGATAAGGAATATATAAAACATTAAAGCGAGTACTTTTCCATAAAAAATCTTACTTTGCTGTTGTTATTTCTATTTTACATAAATTGTAAATTTTTTTTGGTTTACACAGCAACGTGCGAACGTGCTTTTGTTAATTTCTTCGCAACCTTAATTACTTCGGAGCACACAATGAGGAGACATTTTTCGCTACCCGAAAAACTCAAATTATGGTCGGCGTTTTTAGTTCGAACAGTTTTACACATACATCTTAGCTGCTAAATTCATGACATATTGTGTTGCAAAAATTTCCCAGGTTCACGTAGAATTTTCATTTGTATTATTTTCATTTGTAGATGGGCATTCTATATTGAATTAGTTATTTATGTGTACGTCTTCGCCGGGATAACGGTGATGAACTTTATGATTTTTGAAATTTTGCAGATAAATACGGAATATGGCCGAAACCATTAGCCGTCATAATTTTCCCCGAGTTGATTAGAAATTTGTTTATAAATCCGATAAAAACATAATTCGAAAAAAATAGCACAATCGTGTTAACGATTAACAAGATGGTGTTAGAAAAAAAAGAAAAAAGAAAAACGTTGAAAAACGCTTCTTATATTAATGTAATTTAAGCGTGTCAACGAGAAATAAAAGAAAAAGTGAGCAGAAACGTTCACCGTTCTTTTCGTTTTCTACGGACCCTTAGAAAAAAATCGCAAAGATTTTTGACCTTTACCAGTTGTGTTTCATATAATAAATAAAAAAATGCGCTATAAGTTTTTTTTTTTTTTTTTTTTCTATTATTTTAAACTAACAAATCGTAAAAACTCTTTCTAGTTTTTACAGAACGGGTTTTTCTTCCCGCTATATTAAAACCTCTGGGAACCACGATAATATCTGCATAAATTAAAAATAAATTTAAAAAAACTTCAAAAACTGAGCTAGTTTTCGAAGAATTTATCTATTAACGTAACGCTAAACTTTTCCGGACATGCAATAGCGCTGAACCTGAATATCCTAGGGAAGGCCTTCTAGCACCGTCATTAATAGCTTAATTTTTCGGTACATTTCATTCGACTATCTCACACGCATTGTTTTAGCGCTGCCAATATTAACCGCGTTTACCTGTCGTAAAAATATAAATATAGTTCTTTATTACCATTGTGTTTGAAGATTCAGCATGTGAACTGGATGCATGTAAATCTTCTTTTAAAGTGTAAAATTGCAAGTTGCAATTTGGACACGAATAGTGTGGTGTAAATTCATCGCATTCAAATAGAGATTTTTAAATGATTATAAAACCGTTCAACTTAAATCGTTTGCATCAAAAAAACAATTAGGGAAAAATCCGTTTGTTACATTAAAAATACAAGATTTTCATCTATCCGAAGAAATATAATAATTATATCGTATCCGTCCGGCTCAAATGAACGATCTATTTTTTACTCTCAATTCCGAGTATTTGACGCCTCTGCTTCTTAATCTTGTCCTTCCGTTTTCTATCCATCATTACTCTACCTAGTTTTTTTTTTTTACATTATCCATCTCTGACCGAATTGCTATTTAACACTGTTGATTCTCTTTTCCTTCTGTATTGCTTTTGAGCATAGGATCTTGTTATCGCGCCAAAAAAAAAAAAAAAAAAAAAAAAAAAGAAAGATTGATATTTATTTTTTAGGAAAGATTTTTGAAACGTTTAATTTCCATACGATCAGACGTGAATATTTAAAAAATTGGTAACTTAATAAATTATAAACGTTATAAACACTTAAAAAATACGTTTGCCGGAGAATCCGGTCTTTATACCTATAAAAATCTATAATTCACAACTTTTATACATAATTATTGTATATGCCCGTTTTTGACAAAAATAACGCTGCTGACCGATCCAAAGTAAATTTTACTCAGGAAGAACTTTGACTAATTTTTATATTTTCATATTTTCAGCAGTGAAACGAACTGGAATAAATTCCGAGTAGATGAAAAAAAAAAAGAAAAAAGCGATGCATGTATTAAGTAGATATGCAATTATTTCAATAGGAACTTGTATAAGTTTTCACCGTTTGAAGGATTATTCAAGAGGTGAATATATTTAAACTTTTTTTTTAGGAAGAAAATACGAAAATTTTAAATTTATACAGGACATTTTACTAGATCGTAAATTATTAACTCGGATTTTTTTGCAAATTCGGGTTCTGGGTCCGGTATGTATAAAAAATCGTTCGAAAAATTAACTCCATAAAAATTTTTTCGGAAATAAATTGTTTTTTTTTTTTTTCTTGTATGTGCGAAGGAAAAGAGGCGTGCAAAATTAAAATTTAGGGAAACAATTTTTTTTCTAACCGATGCGTCTGACACTAATCTGTTAAGCAGTGTAATAAAAAAAAAAGAAATATCTCGTTCTTATAATATTTACGTTGCAATTTTTTTACGATCGAATCAACAGGTCCAAAAATTCGCAATTTAAAATAAATTCTTGCTTTTAATATTTTCTTTGCAAATTTTAATTCAGTTAATTTTTCACGCGGAAGGCTACTCCAGTTATACGCTTTATTTTTTTTGTAAATACTACATCATTCATATAAATACCACGGAGGAATGTCGTGCCTTCATTGTATGCTGCAAGAACGTACCTTCTGAAAAGCAATTGCTATTTATATCGGGAAAGTATTCGTCGGATAAAGCTAGGTTCGAATCTTGGTGCCAGCGCGTATTGAAAAAATCCAAAATTAACGTTAGTGAAAGTCAAAAATAGACGAGCTATGAATTGGAGAAAAAAAAACCGGAAAAAACAAAATATCTGCTAATTATGAAAACGGGCAAACTATCTAAAAGACGTACAAGAAAAAAGCAGATTAAATTAATTTCACAGCTGGGAAAGAAAGGAAAAAATTAAAAGTGGTATAGCGGTAATTACTCTAATAATAATAGTAATAGTAATAGTAATAGTAGTAATAATAATAATAATAATAATAATAATAATAATAATAATAATAATAATAATAATAATAATAATAATAATAATAATAGCTGTTACATTTTGTTCAGAAAGAAAAAAAATATCTCTAATTGTGTAAATGGCGAGTCCCGTTTTTTCAGGCGCTCGAAAAAAACAGCAATTTTTACAACAAACTACCTAAAAGGCATAAAAGAAAAAAACAGATTAAATTTAACGGTATACGAAAAAAAAAAGAAAAATAAAAAAAAGTTAGCCTGATAATTACGATAATAATAATAATAATAATGATTGGTACATTTTGTTCATTTATAATGAAAAATAAATAATAAACTGGTAAATATAGGAACAACATTAAAAGCATTAAAAACGCGATTATTTGTAATTAAAAAAAAGTGTCCTACAATGTTTAAAAATCGGGAATAATGTAATTTGTTTTTTTTACATTTTTTTGTGACTGTTTGTCAGGTCGTAATGAAAGCAAAAAGCGAAAATTTACCCATATCCAGCTTTATCAACTTCAATTCTCTATCTGGGTAATAGTCGGAGGTGAGTCAATTATAAAAATCAGTAGGATGATAATTTAATTAATATTTTCGAGATATTGAAGCATCGGATATTCCCATATATTAACAACGATAAAAATAATAATAATACAAGAAAGAAAAAAAAAACAATAATAAAACAAACGTTACTAAAAACCGTTATGAAATAGCTGAAGTTGTAATAGAAATTGTTAGGCAAACCGTAAATTATTATTATTATTATTATTATTATTACTTTTTTAAGAATGACCGAGTTGATCAGTTTTTATTCACGATACGGGCCCCTGTAACTTTTCCGAAAATAAGTTATAAAAGACACACACACACGCACACATTGTGAGAAGCGTCTTTTAAACTATAATGAAAGTCATTTGCAGAACAAAGAAAAATAAATACATTTATTTATATTTTTATAAATTTATCAAAGTTTAATTTCGCGGAAGTTAAAAATTTGTAATGATAATAGAAAGTTTGCTCTTAGAAGTATCTGCGCCCCCCCCCCCCCCCGATGGGGAAAAGCATCTACTTCAAATACATATACATATTAACCGGATGGTAAAATATTGTTAAAGTATCATTAAAGAGAATAGCCGCGCTATCGGTTAAATGTAGTAGCCAGATTTTGTTGCGGAAAAAAACGTAAAAACATCTGCCCAATATTAAAAAAAGTGTTTCAGAGATCGTTATTACGTTGTTGCATCGAAAGTTTAATTATTATAGCACTTCTCGTCTTAATTGGAATTATTTTAAATCGTTCGGTTAATTTACGTGTAAAAAATGAATATTATTCGTTGAAAAGTTCTGAAATTTTAATCGATGGATAATTTACCAGCGCTCTAAATAAAATCGAAATGTAAATAAAGTTTTACATAATACATGTTTCCATTTTTTTTTTTTTTTTTTTTTTATCTTTCACCGAGCTTTTTTTTTTTCTCTTTTCGAACACAGTCCGGACATAAGCCATATTAAAATAGAAAATAAATTTACTTACTTTTATTAGAAAAAACAAAAAAAAAAAACAAAAAAAAAATAAGCAAAATTTGAAGCACACTAAGAGAACAGATTCAACGCTACGTGGCTAGACTGAAACGGACGAACGAATTTTGCAAATAGCACGAAAACCGAATTGTCGCGAGTTACTTTGAAGGGATGCTGGAACTAAATTCGACGATGGTAGCACGATGCGACTTTTTCGGCAGCTCCGCAGCTAATATGCCTAGTTCGGAGATTTCAGCAGGCTCGCTCGCTTTATTCGGAGGCTCGGCTGAAGTTCCCCCGAAATATTGTTCTCCTTTCAAAGTTATTTCGGAATTTTTTTCGCTCGCCGTTTTTTCCCTTTAAACTCCATTTTCCAGGGTTCACGCTCATATTTATCTCTCGCATTTGGTACCGCCTCTTTCGACGCTCACAGCTCTAAGCCTTATTCCGAATTTGGCCCGGAAAACACTATTTTCCAGCAACTATCTCTCGATTGGTTGCCTTAATTTACACTCCACCCCACACGAAAATATAAACGCCGATGTCGATTTTACATTTACCGGAGGAAAACGTTTGAACCTTGCAGACTGCCAGCAACGAATAGAGAGATGCGCAGGCAACGTGCAATAATAGATTGCGTCGCAGGCAAACTTTATCGAAACTGAAAGCCAAACTGAGGAATTTCGAAGGAGCATTTTGCACGTTCCAGGCTTCCGGCCGGCTGTGATTAGGAAAATTCCACGACGGAACCGAAAGAACTAGAACAGAAGAGAGGGGTACACGCGCGTTGAGCGTATATATTACATTTTTTTCTTTTGTGTTAACTAACGCTGCCTCGAACGAGTTTTTCAACATTAAATTAATTAATTAAGCGAAATCAATTAATGAGTTAAACATCGAATGTGTCCGGTTTTAACCTGTAAGCCCTATGTGACCCCCGAGTGCGAGAGATGGTACATTAAGGGTTTCCGAGCAACCTCTCATTGCGATTATTTCTCTAAAGCGTTTTAATATAATCAGATTGAAGTAAATTTTAGGGAACACAGCACACAACAGACAGACGATGAGCTAGACACTTTTTTTTTTTTATCACGAACGGAACTTTAAAAGCTCAGCTTTTTGATTCGGGCTTTATATCGAGCAGAAGTAGTAATAATATAGGAGCCGAGTAAAATTTGGCGATACTCAAAATCTGAGGATATCGCACCCCGATAGATTATCTCCCCCAGAGCTTTAGCCAATCGCAAAATACCGGCGCGATACATACGCGAATTAACGCAAAATTAATACTGCTCGTACGCAACAAGGCGAACATACATACTACTGATAACACGGCAAAATCACCATCATCAGTAATTTCGGAAATTCTAATTACTCAAAAGAAAATCTATTTTCATCGAGTACGCTTGTTTTAGAAAGTCCGTATCCGGAGTCCTGTCGAATTTTGTCTATATTCTTTTTTTTTTTTTTTTTTTTTTTTTGGTCCGGAGTTTGTGTAAACCTCAAAATTTCTAGACTTTTTTATCCCTTTTTTTTTCTTTTTCACGAGACAAGTTAGAAAAAAAATTCACGTTTAAAGTATTTCTATCCGCCACGGCTTAGTTCTGTATACAAATATTCGGCGAAAATTTGTTGCCAGTATTAATAATAACAAAAAATCGCTTATAAATATTCCAGCTATGTTAAATAAATGACTAAATAGCTATCATTGGCTAGGCGCAATTTAGCTATTAAAGAATTTAAAAAATAAATAAATGAATAAATAATTTTAATATTTAACATCGCTAGTCCTTGTCCGAGTAATGCGAAGGTGCGAAAAATGCCGCGACACGTTTCTGAATATTCTCCGTCCGTTCGGATTTACCGTGTTGGATTGAAAACAAAGTAATTTTACGTCACTCATATGCAAGCCGTATCTTAATATTCTTCATCGTAAAACGTGAAACTAAATCCTGTTCATAAGTTCTCTTCTACACTCCTCGTCTAAATCTGTCATCAGATTTTACAGAAATACTTTCAAACACTTTTTGAATTATTCTCACCCCCCTCCCTTAATGTAATTTACATCACTCGCGATTCTTGCTCACACGGAATAAAAAACAAAGTAATTATTCCCCACACGATTACGTCAAAAATACAGATTCGAACGTATCTTTCGAGTACATGGGCGGGTTTTAATAAAAGTAAAGTCTACCGGTGAAAAAGGTTTTAGACCTATATTACGGAGATCCACCTAGTCACTACGTAGAACCGACTTGGATAGATTGAATTAGCGGCTACTACCATACAAATGCTGAATTATATTAAGGTAAATTTGGCAGCGTGATTTATTGCATCGTATCTGTAGAAAAGAAATGTACGTAACGAAATTCATATCGACGAGAGTGAAATAATCTCGGACCCATCTTCTACTATAGGCTTTACCTTCATTCGTTTTACTTAGGCATAATATTAATGGTGTTTTCGCTACCTTTTAATCGGGTACTGTTTGCGAGGCACGCACATTTCTCGCGTAAATTTAACAAGAAAAATTATTGTACATTATATTCATAAAAAATTATGAGGGGGCTGTATTTCTGTTTCTCGCCTTCTGAAATTATTTTGCCTTTCTATGTTTCCCATTCGTAAAGAGAAATATAAAATATTTCTTTTTTTTTTTTAAATCCAAAATTTGTTTCAATTAATTTACAGATGATTAAGTTTTTTCTCTCTCTTTTTTATTCAATAAACCTGGAAGCCAAAAATAAAATACAAGCTTTTGAGATGTTCTGCTGGCGTCGCATGCTAAGGATTCCATGGACAGAAATGCGCACAAACACGTCTATATACTGACCAGCCTGGAAGTCGAGGCACAAGAGAGGCTGTTACCAACAATCCATCGCCGTATTTTACAATTCTTCGGACATATTATGCGCCGTGGACCAGAGTCACTTGAAAAAATTATTACGCAGGAGAAAGTCCCCGGAAGGAGAGGCCGCGGCCGCCCTCCGAAAAGGTATATAGATCAACTACCGGAAATAACAGGAAAAGGACTGGAAGAATGGTTGCGAGCAACGGCAGACCGTGACAAATGGCGTGATTACATTTGGTCAACGTAATATGGGTGATTCACGACGCTCGGAATCGAGCAACACCACGGAAGAAGAAGGAAGGTTGTACAGGCCGTTTCCAAGAGTCAAATGATTTTCCGTATACCGAGTTATTTTTGGCGACAAGGTTGATACATTAACTAGCAGTTGTTCTATCTGTCCTCTCTGATATTGCCAGGCCCTCTTCTATTTCGTTTTAAGCTCATCGTTTTGGCCTTTTCATATGATATTTTCCTCACCGAGAAATACCGGTAATCGAGGGTGAGTACACCAATGAATATCTTTAACCGTTCTTGATAGTAATAGTATAAATAAGAATAGTAATAAAAATTTTAACAGAAATAATAAATTTAAAAAAATAATAACAATAATAAAGCTAATACCATTAATAGAATTAAACGTGTAATAGAAGTTGGTACAATAAATGTCAGAACACTTAAAAGAGAGGAACGCTTGGCGAAGAAGCTTTCCGAAAAACGGACATTGAAATTCTAGGACTGTCAGAAATTCGAAGGACAGGGGAAAAAATTACAATTACGCAACAAGGAAACTTACTGTGTCACATATAGGGGTCGGGTTTTTAATAAAACCAAACTATATAAATACATTAAGAGGATTTAGAGGAATTAACGATAGGATGGCCGTTTAAAAGTCAATATAAATAATACTCGATTTAACTCAAATATACACTACTCTGACTTCCTCAGCAGAAGAAAGGGAAATAGAAGATTTCTAAGGAATGTTAGAAAGTACAATTAACGAAATAATTTAATATTAATGGGAGATTGGAATAGTCAAATTCGGCAAAGGAATAAGGGAGAAAAAAGTATAACGGGTAATTTTAGTTATGGTAAACGAAATGAAAGAGGGTGGAGATTAATAAGGTTCGGCCAGCAATTTAACTTCAAAATAATTAATAGTTTTTTTTAAAAAAAAAAAGGAACGGAAAACGCTGGACACGGATATCGCTAAACCGAGAATATAAATTATTAATTATACTGGCTCCGAAAAATAAAAACAATAAAATAGCTAATTACAAAGTTTACGGCATGAACTCTCATTTAATTTTTATACTGACCATACTCACTATTGCAATAAGATTTAATAGACGAATAAATAATAAGATACATAATAAGGAAATATACAATAAAATCCATCCTGTATTATACAAAAACAAACTAGATGAACTACTTGGGAAAATAAACTACATAACTATGACATTATTAGATTATATAGTGACATATCAAAGTCAATAATAACCGCTATATCGTAATTAGCCGGCGATTCCGATAAAAATAAACAACACGAGGTAACAACGCATCAAGAACAGGTTAACCTATGTATATAAGAAAAGGGCTACAATTATTAAAATAAGAAATAAAACGTCCGAGGATGAAATCGAACTAAATTTAATTTCCAAACTGATAACGAACGAGATAAGAAAAAAGAATGAACTTAGGAAAAATTAAATAATGAAAGCAACATTAGAGGGGGATAAAAATATCAAGAAATTGAACAAGCAACTAAGTGTAAGTACCCCGTGGAATTTATACTTCGTAAATTCAACAGGTCAAAAATATCTGATAAAGAGATAAATAAATTAATAAACTACCATAGAGAATTATATAAGGGCGAAAATAATTACGAGAACTTAATGGGTAAGCTTCGAACCATAATTAACGCGATAAAAATTAGAAAAACTAAAATCTAACAAAAGCCCAGGCCATGATGGTATAGTTAACGAACATATTAAAGCAGGAGGGGACTATCTAAATTTCTTGCAATACTTTCCAACAATATCTTAATAATAATACTATTTAAGAAAGGTGATCGACATTACCGCCCTACTACTTTAAGATATTAAGTATTTCGAAGTTGTTCTCAAAATTAATAGAAATAAGATTAAAACATTTTTTAGAAACCCAGCAAACCGACAAAACAAGCCGGCTTCCGAAAGACATTTTCAACAACTCACCACCAAAGAGGGGAAAAAAACCTTCATACAGTAAAGCAAATAATAGAAAAAAGGCAACGAATATCAGATGAACATATATATATATTTAGCTCTAATTGATTACGAAGAAGCGTTCGACTCCTTAAAACATGAATATATATACTTAAAGCACTGCACAAGAAAGGGGTTCCAGGAAATATTTAATAAGCTTAATTCAAGAAATGTATAAGGGACTAAAAGGACGTATAATAACGAACATAAAATGGGAATATTTTTCAATTAATAAAAGGGTCAAGCAAGGAGACCCACTCTCTTCAATCTTATTTAATTATACATTAGAGGAAATTTTTAAGGAAATGGAAAATAAGGGAATACATATAAATGGCAAGAAATGATCAAATTTGAGATTTGCAGATGACATTATCCTTCTTTCTTCTTCCTTAGAAGAACTGAGGGATATGTTACCAGAGCTAGAAACGAAGGGATCAAAAGTTGGACTATCTATTAACACTCTAAAAACTAAAATATTAACTAAGGCTACAACCCAGAGAGAAATACAGATAAATAATAATGTAATAGAACTAGTGGGCGAAGCGACATACTTTGGTCAACAATTATCATTTGAGAATATGATGGAAAAGGAAGTAAACGCGGGAATTACTAAGACGTGGATTCCGCTAAAACGACTATTTAAAGGTCCATTTAGTATTTACCATAAAAGTCAAATTTTTAATAAGTGTACATTGCCTATCTTAACTTTAAACTTGGACACTGAACACAAAAGTTATAAATAAACTAAGGATAACACAAAACACACTAGAAAGATCATAAAAGATCGAATTAAAATAAAAGAAATAAAACGGCTTTTAGGTAGTAATATTGACGCGGTGAACTATGTTCGAAGGGGGAAATGGGAATGGCTGGCTATGTAATAAGATTAATAGATGACCGTTGGATATATAAATCCACCTTTTGGTACCTTTCACATTTGCAGACGAAAACGAGGTCATCAAAAAGGTAGATGGGAAAATGAAATAAATCAATTTTTAAATAATAGCCATTTTGAAAAAAATAGCAATTAATAGATCAGAATGGGAAATACCTTTTCTCTGCACGGACCGAGGAAATTGTTTTTCTTGTAATATCTTAGAAATGTATAATTTTCTCAATAAAGGTATTTTGATTTGATTTGGTTTGATATGACATCTATAATGCCGATCGAATTTCCTTTCCATTAAGCGTTTTCATTAATCGACTTTTGAATCGTCGTTTTCTTACTCCTTATAGAGTGCATCCTTTGTTCACTTCCTTCTCCGGCCATTGTATCTATTAAATATTTACTTTTGTCTCGTCGAAATATAATTTTCCTTTTGTTTACTCTGACAGCGGATAAAGCCCTTGGTCATTCCCGTTTCTAGAAGAAAAAAAAAGAACAAAAAAACAATTTTTTGGTATTATTGTCCGGTTGTAATGAATAAGCGTATAAAAAAGCGGTGATTATACGCTCGTCGCATACATTCTTTTTTATGTCCACCCGCGCACACACCCCCCCATGTGGGCTGAGTTTAATGATTCTTTGTTCGTTCAAAAGTGTTTCATTCGGCGATGGTCCATGTGAGTATACCGTTGAGCACTGTTGATCACCATACATTCCATAAAGCAAATTATAAGAAAATGTCACGAATTTATATTACCTTTGGCCTGATAGGAAGAACTTAATAAGAAAAGAACACAAAATCGTTCCTGGTTATGAAACGGTGGAAAACTTCGTTTACTTGGTATCCTTGGTGGAAATTAAAGGAGGGTCTAAAGGTGAAATAGAATTCAGATAGCACGGAGTGCGATGGTTGAACTCATCAGAATATAGAAAGGTTCTTCTGTCACAAAAAGCGTTAAGGTCTAGCTTATGGGAACTTTCATTTTTCAATATAGTATTTCTGTACGGCGCGGGAACATGGACGATTAAAAAGTCTGAACATAGTCGCATAAATAGTTTCGAAATATGGTGCTGGAGGCGACTTCTTAGAGTTCCGTGGGTGAAAAAACGTACTAATGCATCCATTTTAGACGAAATTGGCGTAACTCACTGGTTATCAACGGAGGTCCTGATACGTGCGACGAAATTTTTTAGTCACATCGTACGCAAACATGATGGAATCGAAAGAACGATAGTATGGGGAAAATTAATGGCGTCCGATCAAAGGGTAGAGCTCCAACCAGATGGACAGATGCAGTGACTGCTGCAACACGAATGAGTATTCAAGATGCGTCCACGATGCCGAAGATCGTCAGAGACGGACAATTATGAAGTTTTTGTCTTAATCACGATATTCCTACTGGGAATTACGACCGAAGAAGAAGATGATGTTTATAGATTTCGAAAAAGAAATAATTAGTAAAGCTCAAAGAAAAGTTGAAAGAAATAAAGTGAAGACAGCAGAAATAAGAAGAAGAGCTTAAAGACGTTGTCTGATAAATTTTAAGAGTCAAATCGAGATGGGCAGGACACATGACTCGATTATATGATAACAGATGGACTACCAGATCAAAACTATGTGGCAGCCAAAGAATAAAAGAGGAAGAGGTCGACCACGTAGACAGTGGGAAGACGATATTAAGAAATTTAATGATGCCTGGTGGGTCAGTGCATTAAATATAGGGACGCATGGAAACGTAAGGAGAGGCCTATATCCTGCAGTGGATTCACAATGGCTAAAGAAGAAGAAGAAGAAGAAGATCGATAAAGATACTCTGCAGACACCGAAAAGCATGAGAAAATGTGATTCCTTTATATAATCTCTTATTAAAATAACAAATACAAGTATTTAAAATAATATTAATTTACCATAGACACGAAATTTGAAAAAATTAAAGTATATTTAATGTTAGTTAATACAGAAATGCAACTTTGAATAAAGAAATCGTTTTTTTTTGTTTTTTTTTTTAATGCTTGTTTGCACAATGAATTTAATGATTCTTCGTTCATTGGAAAGTGTACACATTAGCGGTGGTACGCCATGTAGGCACACCGTGAGCAGGGCCGTATTGGGGGGAATGTCTGCGAAATAATGAACGCTTGAATTAGATAGACCGAAATTCAGAATAAGTTTATTTATTTTCAATTTTTGACAAAAGAAAAAAGATTGAAATTTTCATGAATTTTATAGAAACGTCTATTTTTTACTTGTTCTTATTGTTGTTTGTTCAAATATTGCATCTGCAATAATTGGCTACAAGACTTTAGTGTACGATCTATAAATAAATATAGTTTACGATAATACATATATATATATATAATTCGGCCATTTTGGCCTCGCAAGGGGCTGCGCCCCTTGACCCCTCTTGCTTTCATTTCTCTCTCTTTCTCTTCTATATTTTGTATAAAATGATCAAAATTTGCAACGTAATTCTTACTGACATTAACACAAAAAGAAATAACATAACCACAAAAATCCTATTCTAACATTTAACTTTTATTACATAAAATTGTGACATTTTTTAAATAACAATAACAAAATCCTATAAAATATAACAAACGTTACATAAAATTGGGACATTTTTTGGGACAATTTTTCGAATGAGGGGTAGCCTAAGAATTACGTTGTAATATATATATATATATATATATATATATATATATATATAAACTCGGCCACTTTGGCCTCGCAAGGGGCTGTGCCACTTGACCCCTCTTGCTTTCATTTCTGTCTCTTTTTCTTCTATACTTTGTATAAAATGATCAAAATTTACAACGTAATTCTTACTGGCATCAACACACACAAAAAATAACATAACTACAAAAATCCTATTCTAACGTTTAACTTCCGTTATATAAAATTAAGACATTTTTTCGTTACATTTTTCGTTACATATTTCATTACATAAAATTGTGACATTTTTTAAATAACAATAACAAAAATCCTACAAAATATAACAAACGTTACATAAAATTGGGACATTTTTCTGGGACATTTTTTTGGGACATTTAGCGTTACATAAAATTGGGACATTTTAAGAATTACGTTGTAATTAATAACGCTAAATGTCCCAAAAAAATGTCCCAGAAAAATGTCCCAGAAAAATGTCCCAATTTTATGTAACGTTTGTTATATTTTGTAGGATTTTTGTTATTGTTATTTAAAAAATGTCACAATTTTATGTAATGAAATATGTAACGAAAAATGTAACGAAAAAATGTCTTAATTTTATATAACGGAAGTTAAACGTTAGAATAGGATTTTTGTAGTTATGTTATTTTTTGTGTGTGTTGATGCCAGTAAGAATTACGTTGTAAATTTTGATCATTTTATACAAAGTATAGAAGAAAAAGAGACAGAAATGAAAGCAAGAGGGGTCAAGTGGCACAGCCCCTTGCGAGGCCAAAGTGGCCGAGTTTATATATATATATATATATATATATATTATGTACTTATAAAAATATTTTTGTAGCCCTCATTCGAAATTTTGTTCTAGATACGGCCCTGTCGATGAGTATCGGTAATCATCAAAAAATGTGAAAAAATGCGCGCCCCAATATAGATAATTTTTTTTATTTATTAGTGTAATAGACGCGATTGATTTAAAATATTATCAAAAGAAACGTAATTAAAGGCTTTTCAATTTTAATTAACGCGCAAATTAAAAAGCTTGTTACCTTTAAAAAAGTTGATCAGAAAATTTAAATATTATGCTAAAAATTGTGAAATAAAATGTTTAAAAAAAAATGCGGATTTCAAAATTTGTTTTTAAAAAAATTTAATACAAGTGCACTAAAAAATAAAAAACAATTATTCATTAGGAAGATAATTTTATACAATGAAATACACCTTAAGCGGTGATAGTATGGTAATTCTTATACAACCTGCAAGCCTTAATTAGAGTCAGCACGGAAATATTGCAATTTGTGATTTCCGTGCCGACTTTAATTACGGTATGAATGTTGTATAAGAATTATCATATAATCCACTAAAAGTATATATTTGATTGTATAAGATTATCTTTTTATCGAATTTACTTTTTACGGTAGTCGTATTAAATTTTTATAATAAATCTTGAAGTCGGTATTTTTTTTTTTTTTTTGTAACATTTCATCTTTTATTTTGCATATAGTCCAATGAGTAGCTGAAAGCGCCGTTTTTTGTTTGGTTTTTTTTTTTTTTTTTAAATAACAAAAATAAATGTATATATCTTTTCCTACTCTTAAACGTTTTTTCATCATTGCCATCTGCCGTCTGCGGTTCAACCATACTTTGCTCCCATCCTCATGGTATTGTTTCGCTCTTTCCCCATCTTCTTATTGTGTCCTTTGCACTTTGGCGACTGTTCCTTCGTTTGTGATCCTGACCACGTGCTGTTTGAATGCTCCAGTCTTTCCCCCGAGCGTAATATCCTATACGTTTAATTATTAAAGCTGAATTATCCTACTCCATATAGTGCTTCCTATATCTTAGCTTTGCCGTCATCCAATGTGGTTCCTATTCTTGTCTCTTTCCTGTCATCGATCTCTGACCGGATCAAAATCTAATCTCTAATCTAGTCCAATTGTCCTGGGTAGCTGCCCTAAGTCGGCCAAGCCCAAAAAAAAAAAAAAAAAATCTTTTATTTATTGCTGACACGAACTCCTTTTATCAAATTGTTACGGAAAAGCAAATTTATTGAACCGAAGAAGATTAGTAGATACTTTTATTATTTTTTTATTTTTGAAAGATCCGATACAAAAAATCAGAAACCACGAAAACTATGATTAAAAATAGAGAAACAACAAATTCGTTCAATATGATAAAGAACTTTTATGGAATGCTCGCGCTGGTCGCTTTTTCTCTTTAGATGTGCACTGATTATAAAAGAATGTTTTCACCTAAATTATATCATTTCCAAACTGGATCTTTCGAATAATTTTCAGGCTCACTTAAGTTTTCAAATAAAGAAGTAGATTTCACTGAAGTGTGTTAACTGGTGTAGCAAGTTACCAATTAAATATCCAAAATATTTTCAAATTAATTTGAACTAACGCCATTATTCTCGAAAATGGTAAAGGACACAATATCTCGCGGGAAAAGTATCAAATGCAAATCAAAGGGTTTCGTTAAAATAAAAGAATCATGAGATAATTTTCTGTGGTAAGTACAATTATTAAATCTTTCAGAAGGAGAAAAATTAACGAAATTACACAAACTCTCGATAAATCACAAAAACGTACACTTGAATTATAAAAATGTCGACCAGTGTTGGGACAACTTGAAACCGGTCGACGTGTTTATTCTTGTTTAACATAATTAAATTTTAATCGCATAATTCTATCATTTTCAATATGGGCCAGCGAATATTAAAGGACACTATAATTCGGAAGCGAAATTAAAAAAAGGATCTCTAGCATAACCTCTGCCTAACTTTTTAGTTTTTATGAATTGAAGATTTAACTTTGAGTATGAAATTATTATTTTTAAAGAAAAAAATTTATTTAGCTAAGAAAAGCGCGTTTTCAGTACGAAAAAAACGAGTTTGGCAAACTGACTTGATATAAATTCAATAATATTGAATACTAACCGATAACAACGATAAAATCGTTAAATATTCGTTATTTAAGTCCGTTTTTATCGACTTTAATAATGTTACATGTTTGCTGTGAAGGTTATTTTTTCTGTATTTTTCATGTTCGTTCACGCATAAATTTTAATTATTTAGATAGATTTTTTAAATGCTTCTTTATTCGTTCGAAAGTGCATCGGTCAGGGATAGAGTACTATTTGCCGGTGATTATAGGTGCTTATCAATGAACACACATGCTCTATAATCGTTCAAATAAACGTTAAAAAAGGGAAACAATTAAGGGAAATTTTTAGACACCATTAACCCTTAAAATACCGTCAGTCTACCAGATGGAAATATAAATTGGAAAAAAAAAAAGCTAATTTTGTAATATAGCTGGATAAAAACCTTAAAATACACTTAAAATATTATCAACGTTAATTAACATGGATAAATATAGATCCGAATAAAGATAAATTTTTATTTTTTTAAATACCAACTTCAAAATTTATTATAAAAATTTAATAAAATGCCCTAAAAAGTAAAAAATAATTATTCGATAAAAAATATACTTGAGAGTGATATAACTTGTTGTGATATTATCGTAATTGTTATACAACAATAACTTTTTATTCGATAAAAAATATATTTCAGAATGACGATACAACTTAAGGTGATATTGTCGTAATTTTTCTTACCATGGACCATCAACTGCTTGGAGGGAATATGCAGTAAATGTAAAATTTTAATGCGATTTTTGTGGCTGCATGCTGTTTACTAATTTCTAAATCCTCGGTTCAAAGTTACCCAAAGCCAAAAACGCATGTCGGCACTAGTATTCAACCGATTCCGGTGCCTGTTTTTTTTTCCGCCCTTAAATTCTTGTAACTACTATGGCCATTACAATACACACAGGGGGAGATCATTTAAATATGCTGAGTTACGCCGCTCATTCTAATGAAGGCGATAACTCTGGTTATGTCAATTGCCTCGTTTGAGAGGATGCGCTCTATGTTTCGTAATAGGCCAAGTTGTTTTCGTAATACAGTAAACTTTTGGCAGGTAAGCAATATGTGAGAAACTGTCGGTACGCTTGTCTGACCGCGCACAAGGAACACATAGTCGGAGGCGACGTTATATCGATTATATATTTATATTTGTGGGAAATAGCGATGTGGCCGATTCGCAGCCGGCTGAGTATAATTATCAGAAGCGCCGAGAACCCCTGCTCGCATAGATATGTCGATGAAAACAAAGTTAGGTGACGTATAGAAATTTCTCGAATCTTTAGGAAAGAAATTGCCTTCTGATCCAGCGTATTAAACGCAGAAAAGTTTTCTCTTTCTACCTTGTTGATCCATAGCTCGATTTTAGCGATAAACGCACTGATTTTATCTTCATACGCAACTTCAAAATTCCTGACCCTTGCAATTGAAGGTTCAATATATTTCGTTACGCGAAAAAGTCGACCACATAAGCAAGACGTATTTGAAATTTGGACTCACAGAACTGATCCAGCAACTCTTTGTACTCCTTGTTAGTTAAGAATATTTGCACTTCCTCTCTCAGTTCATATAACCTCGACAGCATATTTCCTTTGGAAAGTCAACGCACTTTCGTATGAAAGAGCGGAGTTTCAGAGTTCATATCAGAGCACAATTGTTCGAAGAGATGAGTATTAAGTGTACTCTTTCTAATGAAGTTAACTACTTTTATGATTGTTTTCATCGCAATAGTAAAGCATTTCGGGAGCATCGATGAATAACAGAGTGCGTCATAATTGCAGGTGGATTTTCGGTTTTCATTAACGCTGCAAGATCAGAGCCAGAACCAAGCATAGCAGGAGCACCGTCCGTACAAAGCCCCGCAAGCGTTTGCCACATAAGTTCATGTTTCGCCAAATATTAACTTATTACATAACACCTGCACCTTGCGACGTCGTTTCCAGTTTTTGAGAAAATAGTAGCTCCTCTTTAATTATCGTCATTCCAAAATCGAATAAAAATACAAGTAATTGACAACATTTCCAAAAGTCGGTGTACATTTATCACATTGTATGTTAGCCCAAAGTAGGGACTACATTTTATCTTGTCAATAACTTGTTCTTCAATATCATTTAACATTTTTTGAATACGCGACACCACTGTGGTGTTTGAAAGTGATATTTCACGAATTTTCTTTTGAGCTTCCTGCCCTAAAAGCTCTTCTCCAGTTTTAAGCGTGCAAGGCTGATTCAACGATTGTGTGTGCTGTTTTGGATTTAGCAATCAATTTTGAAATTTCAAACGATGCAGCTAAAGTTTTTTCAGATGTTGCATAACTTGTTCCGCTGGGTTCAAGTTTTCATTTTCTTAGGATTTATTAGTTTGCCTTCGAAGAATTCTTGCGGACGGTCACAATAATTTGGACGTACGGTCTTTAAATGACGTTTCAACTCTGCCGGCTTTAAAGCATCACTGGCAAGAACAGATGTGCATAGTACGCATTGATGTCTAGTCTCCTTATTTCTATTGGAAGTAAAGCCCAGTCTAATATAATATATCATCGCCATCATACTTTCGTTTCGGTGGCATTTTTTTGAAAACAAAATAATCACATTATTCCCACCTATATACTTAGTAACCTACGTAGGGCATACATTAATACTTGAAAGTGGTAACCAAAAAAACATCTGAATTATTAAACATGCCTAATTTTAATGGCAAACTTCTGGAACTGGCATACAAAGTAAATAGCAATTAAAAAGAAACCTAGCAGATCTGACAATGTGACGTGATTAAAATGTTAAATGTGACGTAGTATTCACAGTACCTACTTAGAATTAACGTGTAACGTGAACAAACAAACAAGGTTTATCTTACTTACGTATTAATATCTGAAGCAGTTAATTACTATGAAGTCGTTCGTAAAGCAACGATATTTGCCCTTTGCTGTAGAACTTTGAAAATAAGCAAGCACTCAGAACAAAACAACGAACGTAAGTGGTAGTTGAATTTTATCAATAACTCAATTAAAACCAGTAAGATCGCGGATAGATTACGGATTTCCTATTTACGAGAATGCAGCTCGAGTTCACATTAACCAAGCTTGTAGGATCCAAAACCCGTGCATACGTTGGTGCATGAAGCATTTCCCTCTTCAACTGCAATTGGTTTATGTTCAGAATCTTGTATCCCACCGATCCAGTTAGAATGCCAGCAACTTGCCAATCAGTTTGTCCGTAAATTTGCATCCTTCTCTAGCAATTCTTTATCCCTCAAATATCTTGACATTTTGCGTCAGTGGAGATTTACTGCTAAAGCCCAACCTTTGTCCGCAAAAGTTGTTTATCTTTACAAATCCCTATTATTCATTGACCTAGCACCTGTTCACCCTCGGATGATACCGGTATGACTCTGGATGCGGATCACCTTTTTTCAACTGTTCCTCGTACTGGGCGAAAGAATCGCGTTTATTTTCTAAACTTATTTCGTTAGGCCAGCGGCCTCCGTATATTTTACGTTCTCCACTTTCTTCGACTGATCCTAATATTGTGTATTAAATTTTATTATAGAATGTAGAGTTAGGTTTTACAATGTTACATTTGCTTGTATTGCACATGGACTGATTATTGTCCAAAGTCCAATAAAATAAATAATAATAATAACAATAAAGCAAAAAGCAAACGGAACAAACCGAGTCAGACACTGGCTGTTCACTACACGCGCCATGCATACCCCACACCCTATATGGTGGTGCGGCGGCGTCTGTTTCCACTACATGACTGGCTCTCGCTTGCAGCGCGACTCGCGCCACGCGTCGTTGTGTCGATTCGTTGTCACTTATTTAATATTTTTAGGATGGCTTCGTGGACCAGTTCCGGTGCTTTCAGGGATCACCGTTTAAGAGCCACTGCCTTAAGGTGGTGTATCATCCCTTTGAAATATATTTTTTACCGGGTAAAAAGTTAATGTTGCATAAGAATTACGATAACAACACCCGAAGAAATATATTTTTTACTTTTTAGTGCATTTTTATTTTTTATTTTTTTTTAAAAAACACATTATACTTTACAATTTTTAGCATTATACTTAATTTTTTTGCCACATTATTTTCCATATTTTATGCTTAAAAAAATAATCGATTTCTTTATTTTAAACTGCATTTCCACGGTACGAACATCAAAATATATTATCGCTTTCCTTATTTAAAGCTACATTTCCGTGGTAATGTGGCAAGTTGATAGTATTTTAGGTCAATCGCCTGTGTTGTACTAATCAAAAGTAATAAGAAAAAAAATTATCAAAAGGCACCCAAATTTGTTTACGTTTTTTGACGAATACTTAGTTTATGTTTACTGATTTTCATCTGTACTCACATGGTGGTACCTAATTGTAAGTTGAATGGTACTCTTTCTAATAGACAAAAAATCAGTAAAATCGGTCCGTATGGATATGAATAATGCTTGGACAAACATAAAAAAAAAAAAAAAAACATTCGCGATGAACGTTAACCCTTCCCTCTTTTTTTTGGAAATCGGTAAAAATCAAAACTTCCGTATAAGTATTTGAACATTATATCCTTAAAACTTTATGGAGTAAAGAAAACAGCCGCATTTTGGGTTGGTCCATTCATATCATTGCTAAAAATTGTGAAATATTTTAAAAAAGAAAATTAAAACTTCGAGATCGGCCCTAAAAACACTTAATAAAACTGCACTAAAAACACTTAATAAAAAATAGTGTACATCTTATACAGCAAAGTGAAACTTAAAGGAGGGCTACTATGGTTATTCATAAACGACATTCGTAAAATTCAAATTGCAATACTAATTAACAGCGGTATTGAATATTCCTGATGTTTTCGATACTTGATTTGTAAAAAATGAGAGAACGTTTTGTTACGTTCGTTTAATATGTTTTAATGTGGTTTCAGAATAATCGTAATATCCTCTCTTTAAAGTATATTTTATTACGTTGTAAGATATATTATTTTCTTATCAGACAATTTTTATTTTTTTTCGGCGTATTTTTATTAAATTTTGGGAGTAAATCTCAAAGTCGTTTTTCTTTTTTTTTAAAAAACCTATTTTTAATAAATATGTTTTACAAACGGATTTAATTTTCGTAGTATTTAAATAAAATTGTGGTTTCTAGTAAATTCAACTAACAATAAAACGTGTATCCGGTTATTTCAATGCTTTTGCACTTTGACGTTTAAGTCTAATGATAACTTTTCAAAATTTTAACTCTTTCAGACGTTGAACAGTTTTGTCTTTAGAAATTTTATAATTACAGCTGAGTTTTTTACGCAAGAACGGTATTCTCGTCTGATTACGATGATGTAGTGAACAATTTTCGGACGAATTAAATATTAATTGCAAAAAAGAACGATTGGGATAGGCCCAAAGTGGAAAAAAATAATGCTCCAATTGGAATTTATATTTCGAATAATAATTTTATATTGAATATTATATCTCATTTAACCGGTTTCTCAGAAACGGCATTTAGTGTTTTGTCTAGGAATTTAGATAAATCGATTGGTTATGGCTTTATCTACGAAAAACTCGTGTCAAACGATTAATTCTTCGATAAGGCGACTTAAAGTGATTATTGTAATGTTTTTAAGGTCTATTCGAAAGTAATAAGCTTATATTTAGCACGATTATTAGCACCATGGTAAAAAGTAGCGGATGTTTATTATAGGAAATTTAAAACACTTAAAGGTATGGAATGTCTTTCTTTTCTGGTGAAATATTATTCACAATATTCGAATTTAAAAATACGTAGGTCGTCATCGCTGTAGAGATGTATCGTAATAATATTTCTGGCTCGTGAATATTTCGGTGTAACGCCTGAAGCCAAGGTTAAATGCAATGTACGTAACAGAATAGAAATTTTTTCTAAAATATTGCTATATTTGTTCGTGAAACTGATTAATTGTTTCGCAAGCTCAAAGTAGATGCGAGAATAAGTATACGTAGTTTTCAGTAACGGTTTCAGCGATTTTGAATCAAATTCCAGGATTAGGGATTTTCGGTTGGATACTTATCTTTTGAAAAGTTTGCACGAGCCATTCTTAAACAAAAAGGCGAATAGTGATCACGCTTGTTCAGTTAAGATTTATTAAAAAGTGAAAAAAAAAACATTACACGTGCAAAAGCGGTAAATTACAACAAAAAAAAAAAAAAAAAAAAAGAGAAAAAACAGAAAAAAGTGTGCTAATATCTTTATTTTATAATGAAATATACTTGTTTTCGATATTCGTATAACGAGTTTAAATATTGTACCAACTAGAATACGCACTGGAAAGTGTCTTTGAAGAGTTATACAGATAATAATAATATTTCCAGCTCAGGAATGTTCGGTTTTATTCCGCGTAATGTGAGAAAATTTTAGCATAGAAAAATAGCTGCAAATGCAGTTATATTTTTAAATTATTGCGATAAATTCACAGGAGATCTCAGTAAAGTTCAAACGCCGGATACTGCATATATTTATGCGACAGTTACAATCGTCCCGATTAGAAGTTTGGTTTTGTTGCGAAATGTTGAAGCTGATGAGTAATTACAGATGTGCCAAGAATTAATCTTACGACACAAAAGAAAAGAAAAACGATAAACAATTGTTTATGAACTAAACTCAAAATCTGTAATTCTGCTTGGTTGTACTACTGTCGAAAGTTATAGGCGAGAACGTCGAACAAATGTCGGACAGAAATTCCTACGCCTAAACATCATTCGTTTTTTAATCGATCAAACAAATTGAATGAATTTGTATCGTGACGTAATAAAACCGAGGGTGATAACTTTATATAGATGCAACAAGTTGTATGAAAAGCGGAGATAAAAAAACGCATTAAAACAGACTTAATAGTAATAAAGAAAAAATAAGGCGACTGGTCGAAAAAAGTGAGGGAGCTGGACTTCAAAGGTGGAAAAAAATTACCAGCGTCCGAGACTGCAATGACATTTCGTGAAAATGATATGCCATTTACTTTTTCCTAATTCTTGAAACGTTTTAAAAAATGTATTTTACCAGCGGATACAGGCTCATTTCACTTACCGAAACAGTAGCTTTTCATTATTAATAGCATCTGTTTTTGTTGTAGACTTTACTTTTGACTTCCTCCATTCGCATAGTTTCCCCCTTATATGATACATAAATATATATATATATATATATATCTTTTATTCATCCGCTCCCTTTTTTATTCCTTCAGCCTGCTTTTTTTTGCGTTCTTTAACAGCTGTCTGTCTGCCGAATTAAAAAAAAAAAAAAAAAAAAAGCGTATTCTGCGCTCCCTCCGGTTAATTCAAAAGGGGGTAGTGAGTTTTCAATTTTTGCCGCCAATAGGGGAGTCCACACGACTAGATGAAATTCGGCGCGAAATACGCTTAAAATAATAACAATCCAACCGTATCAAAAATCCGTTCTCCCCGGGTCTTATCGTATGCTTTTAAATTATTGGATGAAGGAGTGCCATCAGCTGTCCAATCCGACAGTTAGTATTGCGCCTCCATCTTTGCAAGTACGTACTTTTTTACGATCAACTGCGCGCGGAATAAAGTTTAAACTAACCCTCTTTGCAAACCTCCAAGCATACTAAATCACGTTCCAGTCCGCTGACCCTTTCATTCGGACCACATAGCTAACGTTCCCAATGGAGGAGATCTCTCTGTCACTCTTTCGTAATTATAAAAGAACCGGCTGCGAAGCGTAATCCGTCTAGGTTTCCCCCGTAAATTGATTTTAAAAAATAGAATTCTTGTCAACACGCGAAATAAGAGAACCTCTATGGCAACAGCGTTACAGTTAACCGCTTTAAGAATTCTCGCTGTTTGCTTCATCTCCAAATACGTTGCTACGGAAGAATTTGGTTTTTAATCGGAACTGAATAGAGCTCCCCGAGTTCACTACCGCCATTAAGATATCCTTAGGGCAGAACTGGTTGCTATATTGGGAGTAAGCTGTCATAGTCGCTTTATTCGGTGAACTATAAAGCATTACAATTCGTTGCTACAGTTGTGTATGAGTGTCTCCAGTGCGGTCTATCACGGTTAAGTTGTAATGAAAAAAAGGCGTTTTTAGTTATACGCATATATATATATATATATATATATATATATATATATATTTATATTTATTTTTTTTCGGTGTGAAGAAGATATGTGTATTTTATACTGAATTGTAGAAGTATCTACAAAGTATAACTCATCATAAAGTATATCAGCGGACTTAAAGTCGTATAGAAATATAAAAATTATATGAGGAGTAAATTTGTTGAATAACAGGTGAATAAGTTGTTGCAATGGTTTAGTTCGTACAGAACTTTGCAAGAATGGCAAATATCACATTATTCGGGGAAATGCAATTGAAGAAATTACATACAATATTACTGGCCACGGTATATACTCGTAACTTCTGGAGGGGGGGGGGGCGAAAAAATATTAATTTTATGACATTGCACGTCCTCTCTTCAAGCGAACAGGACGCAGTATCACTGCATCGTTTAATTCACCAAATACTAAGATTGCATCGCAAACAAGTCTTTTATTTGAATCGCATCTCCGCCATTTTTGTTTTTAGGCGGGAAAAGTATTTCAGTGCGTTGGGTGAGTTAAATTTTAAGTGATGTTTAATATGGTAAGCATGAAGAGAGTTAGCGCGTTCTACATTGAACGGTGCGAAGAAATGCAACACGTGTGTCGGTGCTCTAAGAAGATTAATAAAATAAATAAAAGATAGAGTTTTTCCGTATATTTCGTTCAAAGCAGTGGTCTAAATTCGAAAAAAAAGGAAAACAAAAACAACAGAGGGTTCAGTTTCTACTGGAGATAATTTTTATTAATGCATCCAGGAACTGTGATCGTACTTAACATCTGGATGACTAACAATATCTAACGAAGGCCTACTCTTTTATTGACTACTTTATTTAGAATTTTTTTTTTTCAATTCTTATTTAGATTCGTTAAAATACCATCGTTTTTATAAATATGTATAAATTTATTGCAAAACTTGTAAAAATTAAAATTTTTTTTTCAATATCTATAAACATATACCTAGATTTTTTATTAAATAGAAACTAATACGATTATTATTTATTTATATTTAATAACATTTGCCGCCCTTTTGTAACAACTTAAGCAACGTGTCTGTAACGACTTGGAAGAGGGGAACACATTGTTACAAGTTGTATTATATGATGAATTTTTGGTTTTTTCAATACAGAAAAGTGGTTGGTTAATTTGTGCGATATATAATTGCAAAAGAATTAGGCTATTTAAATATGTTTTATTCGAGTACCGAGCGGTAAAAATAAAAAATGTAAAAATTGTAATGACCCACCTCCAATTAAACCTCTTACGCGTGTTTGCTTTATGAAGATTTTTATTTACTACCTTTAAAAAAAGAGTAGATGGTCTATAATAATTAAAAAAAATATAATCCAAACGGCTCAAGTATATATAACTAAATAGGCGAAAAAAAGATTCGCGGTAATGATTCACGATATAAATATTAATAAATATTAATAAATATTAAAATGTGAAAAATATAAAAGACACGACAATTAAAATATCAATTTAAAGTGAATTTCCTGAATAATGTACTCGCAAAATATTCGGTATTTTAAATGATTTTTGCAATTCTATTTTTTTATATTAGTACATTTTTATTGTGAATCCGCATATTACTTCGAGTTATTTTTCAACTTATTTAGTTATATAAACGGGGTCTATGTTTATTTCTTTGCATTTACTTTTTTAGAAAATAATAAACGCGAGACTCCAAAAGTGATTTAGATTTCTGTCGTTGTTAAACTTTTATTTAGAATTAAAAAAAAGTTAAACTCATAGCCGATTCTTACAAACATGGTGGATTAAGATTAGTACGTTAAAAAAATTTAACGATATTAAAGCATATTAATTGTGAACAGCGATAAAACTGAAACTAGGAGAAATAAAAAATAATAAATAAAAACTATCCCAATTATTTTTATTAAAACGAGAAATGATTGATTAAGTTCTTATCTACTTGTGCAGATCCAACGTCAAATCTAGCTTTACTAGTATATAAATTTATAAAACATCACAAGATAGAAACATAGAAATTAAAATTAAGAAATTTTATAAAATACATTGTAAAGGGTTAAGCAAAACAAAGAAACTGACTAAATGGCGAAGTCTGAGCCGGAAAAAAAAAAGAAAAAAAAAAGAAAAAAAAAAGATCTACTAATCACAACGAGCCGATTTTATTTTACTTTTTTTGGAGGATGAGTTGTCAATTATAGACATTGACCCGTGGCGCAGGTGAAATTTTTTCATCAATGTGCGGCAGCGGAATGATGTTCTATCCGAACGAAACACAACTAATGAGCTACGCCCAGTGGTAGGTTCTGTATTTAAAGCTTAAGACTTTGAGTATTATTAAGCTTAAATTTATGAATAATACTTGTAATTTGATATTTACTAGTGTTCGCCCATTGGTCAAAATCGACCATAATTTTTTTTTTTTTCTTTTGGGGCTTATATGCAAGACAATCCATTGGCCATTATATTAGAGCAAGGTTAAATTACAATTTTTGATGACATTATAAATGAATATAATATTCACTATAAGGCGATACTATTTGTAGCCAAGAGCGGACTTATTTTACGTGGAAGGTCTACTCTAAAATTAACCAATGAACTATATAATAATACACTGTTTGAGTGTTTTTGTATTGGTTGCATTCGAAAAATAAATGATCCGCGTCTGCCAACTTATCTCTATAATCCGGGTGTGGACAAAAAGGTGACTGACTAAACCCCTGCTTATACATAGAATATGGTAAAATCTATTAACCCCAAATTGTAATATATCGTCACTATAAATTTCCGAGTATTTTTAATCCCCCTATCTGAAATCGAAACATACCACGGGGCAATCTAGGGATATACAGTTGAATAGATTTTTGTATAAATTTTATTTATACGGATTGTACCAAAGGGAATTCCAATATTCTTTGTGGGAAAACTTAATGAAATATAAAAGATCTTTGCCAGGGAATTTTGGAATTTCCGAAGCAACCTCATCAGCCGCTGATTTTGATGCTTTATCCGCTATCTCATTACCATCTATACCCACATGAGCCGGAATCCGCACCATTTTTATATTAACCCCGTTTTCCTCCAATTCAATCAAGTACGATCTTATTTTAAGAGCCAGAAGAATTATTATAAAAAATTTGAGGAAAACATATATATATGCACATTTCCAAAATTTTTGTTTTCTATTCTTATTACGCATATTCATTTATTGTATATGTGAGAACATACACTTTTTTTATATGTACTTATAATAGAAAACAGTTCAGTACCATTATAAAAGAAAAAAAAAAATCAATAAAATATCAGTAAATCACAATTTTTAAAAAATTTGATATTAAATGACCACACCTTAAGATTTAGTACACTGTAAAAAAACCAATAATGATGGTTATTAAGAAAAATTAAAACATATTAATAAGAACAGATTTACTGACTATAGCGATTTCACTTTTTTGTATTAATTTTTTATTCAAATAAGAAAAAAAAACTGTTTCCAAAATTTGTTTACTGATAACATCGTCAATAGCTATTAAACAAAAAACAAAAAAAATGGAAAATCGGTCAATAAACAGAGGAAAAAAAGGAGTAATTGTTTTGTCTTAGCCTATTCATATATATATATATATATATATATATATATAGAGAGAGAGAGAGAGAGAGAGAGATATCGGCTGTTGATTCATATTGTGTTCACAACTAATGTGGAAGAGGGAAGATAATATGTTTTTTTTTTTTATGTCTGTTCGTGCATAACTTACATTCATGTGGACTGATTTTATTGATTCTTTGTCCATTAGAAAGTATACCATTCAGAGGTGGAGTACTATGTGAGAATACTGGTCATTTTAGCCCGTATAAAATTTCACACCTCGAATGAAAAATATAAAACTATTAAGAAAATTATAAAAATCTTTTTTTTTTTTTTTTTTTTTTTTTCTACCCTGGGCGCGCCAGCGGCCTTGACCCAACAACATGAAAAATTAACAGTTATAACTAAATAACCAGGCGGTCAGAAATGGAGAGGACAAAGGACAGTAGCAATGGGATAACTGAAGGCAATGGGAAGGAAAGAATATAGGTAGCGTTAAAGGGAGTAGGAAGACCCAAAACTAAAAGTTGGGTGTAAAGAATAGAGCGTTCGTTAGAGAGTGCTGAACATTCGAATAGGATGTGATTTGAATCACAAATACAAGAAGGCTCAGAAGCGTGAAGAGAGCAGAAAGGAGAAGGGGACAAAGCGAATCGAAAGCGAGAAGAGGGGAGAAGAGAATGATTGATTCTAAGCCTAATTAAGGATATAAAAAAAAAAAAAAAAAAAAAAAAAATCTCCGCGACCGTAAAGAACGTGAAATTGTAATTACGTTTGTTTCGCAAGACGAAGTTATTTTTTCTTTTCAAAATTCGATTGGTTTCTAATTGCCTGTCTACCTAAACGACTGGAGCAAATGACAGCACCAAACAGATTTTATCCGAAAGTGATTATTAAATGTTTTCAGTTCACCACTTTGAAATGTAGTATTTCAAAAACCATTCTCCGTATATATGTACATTTTGTAATTGTACAGATAAAACAATTGTAGTACTTAAACCTCTAGATGTCTACATCCACAAAAGTTATCATTGAAAATGTAAACTGCGTAACGCTGTTAGTTTTAAGCGAAATCCGTTTCAGTTTCGAAATGATCGTGTAAGCAGAATGATCGAAAGCAAAAGTTTTGAAAAGATAAAATGATATAGAAAATCAGAAAATCGTTGATTCTTACACGGTCATCGAATGTACGTCGGCTAATTTTCCGACATTATCCGGGTTTTTTTTGTTTTTTTTTTACAGTTCATTTTATCTAGTGAGTGACGTAGTCTTCGCCTGGAGAACTGAACTGGATATGGCTTAGATAGCGCACCGAAAGGCAAGGGAGTACATTACGGGAGTGTTTGGAGTAAGAACAAAAAGAGTAATTCAAACGAAATATAATTAAAATCGCAAGAAACATTGACAGAGTAGACAAAGATTGTTGGATAGATTAATTTTGAATGATGGGAGAATATCGAAGTGAGGTCTCTGCAGAAAGTAGTTTGAAACGATAGAGTCTAATTCTTTTGCACTGAACTTTTCACAGTGGTGACGTGAGAATAGAGCCAGTTGTACAGACGCGTAAGAAAGATCAGTGTATATGGTCAATAGAGTGATTGTCGAAAGACGAAGCTCATATAGTCTCTCTCGATCTGCAATTTCATTACCGGTACTATAATATCCAGTATTCAAGTGAAGAAAAATCGAAAGTGGTTAGAGGCGCATATAAGAAATGCATTTTTCCAAGACCGCAAAAACACTCAACAGCGAACAGTCTACGGAGCTAGACACAAATGCGAGCCAATATATGAAGAAAAAGAGCAGGACAACAGCCATTCTAAGATTTGTGCGTGTAGAATGAAGGAAAATTATTACTTCCATGCAGTACTAAAAAAATTAATTGCTGTTTGCAAAATACCGCTTGTCGCATGAAACTGTGATCCTGTTGAATAATAACAGGCTAGAACAGTAATAATGCTATAATTGAGGGATAGTTTTTGTGACACGCTGAAAAGTAAAAGCTTTGTCGACAAGCATATAATTATCGAAGCTAATTTATTTCCTACTATTACTGTTTACTATTATTATTATTATTATTATTATTATTATTATTATTATTATTATTATTATTATTATTATTATTATTATTATTATTATTAGAGTATCGAAACTGTTCTTTCAGTAATTATTACCGGGTCTCGGGCATCGTTCAAAAATGTTCTGAGCGTAATTAACTTTAGAATCTGTGGTAAACACCTGCAAAAAATCCGACCTTTTTAATACTAATATCGGATAAACTCCTTTTTTGATTTTCATACAATTTCCATTTTATAAACAATGGGGAGGGGGACTATTTAGATTTTTTGTACATTTCTGTTTTCAGGAATTGCAACGGCCATTAGTTCGGTAATTTATTATCCTATATCCGGTCGTCTGTAGGAAATGCGTGAGTAAATCTATTCGAACATTCCGGTACATTTTATAAGTTTTCCTAGAATTATACCATTTATAATATAAAGAGCACGTGTTTAGTACATTTCCATTACTATGTCTTGGTAAGTTATTTGTGCGACATTGATATTATGGCCGATGTAGACTGCCGGTTAATGGTCTCAATTTTCAGATTTTCCACATTTATCATCCGGTGTTTCATTTAAGACATGTGTACCGTGTAATTTTTTGTTTTAATCACTCTGTTCCGAATAGCCATCACAGTACACGTTGTTAGTATTCTACATAATATCCGCAAAGTTTGAGGATAATTTATACCAGTATCACTGCCGGACTGGTATCCACGGAACTACTGTTTACCTTTCCGTCCTGAGATGATGTTATTATTAGAGTTGTTTAAATTTAATGGTATGTACCAATTATCAGCTACAAACTGTAGCAACACACATACATACATAGAATTTCCAGTTTATATATGAAATAAGTAAAATAGAGTAAACACTAAAAACACATTATCTGTTTCAAAGAAATAATTTCTTAACTCGCAAGTTTAAATATACATTACTTATATAATTATTATTATTAATAATGATTATATTGCATTTTTTCGGAGCCTTATTATTTTACGGCCGGAATTATGTCGCGAATTCTGTTCAAGGATTTAGAAGTCATAAAGGTATCTGGGTAGCATGTAAGCTGTTCATAATAACGTTAATTTTTGAAGCTGCGCTATTGGTATTCAACGCTATTATATCCAACTGTCTCCTCAGGTCCGGTGAAAAATGACACCAATTACTATCAAATTATAACTTTCTTTTTCCATAACCTTGTGTAAGTTCTATTTGCAGGTTCTTATATCGTAGCATTTTTTTTTTTTTTTTTTTTTGGACCATATCTCGTATTCTACTACCTCCGATATTTGATACATTACACTCGATTTTCCTCGACTACGGTGATTTCCGGCGTGTTTTATTCTAGATGTATGTCAGTCTGAAGCCGAAAATCTTAAAATATTTTACTTTAGTCCCTGCACATATTACTTTTTCCATCTTACGCTCGCACCATTTTTTACCCGATGGAAAGCCATATTTTTTACACCGTTTCCATTATGCCTTTGTAGATAACTAGTTTATGCAACCTTTTTGCAACAGTATAATGTCCTACTGTTTCTTCTACACAATCGGCGCGCTTGCTTTCATCTTGGCTTTTATCGATCTTTGCTTTTATAGCATTTGTCGGGAGGGTCTGTTCCTGGGTTGTCATTACGGGATCCGATTCATTTTTCAAAGTTCCGTTCTTCAGCCGTTGTCACGTACCATTCATATTAGCTTTACATTGTGTCTTTTTGATAAATTGCCGATGTAGTATAGTTTTTTGCCAACTTCCTCTTTTGGACTTTATGACTTCCGTTTTCTACTCGTGTTTAGTTTCTTTAAACTTTAGATCGCTATTTCTTCAGATGTTGATGGGAGTTTTTCGTTAAGTATTCTGCCGATAATCTCTTTTCCGACTGTTTGTTTTATTTCGAGTATACCGCGTCTTCCTTCCTTCCTTATTATATATAATCCATCAACATCACTTCGTGGATAAAGAGCATATTATTGACACCGGCCGAGTATTTATTCCCCTAACGATGTTAAAAGAATTTCGACTTTAAAATTTTCCTAATTCTCCTTATATCCTAAACTTCTGTATGCTTCATATTATCCGCTTAAAGTATTACGAGAAGTATTTATAAGTTTCTTCTAAGCTTTTAATATTATTGTTGTGTTCGAAATTTTTATTTCATTTTCATTTCGCGTTTTATTGCTAATTTTGCGCATTTTTCCATTCCGAATGCCATAGATATATATATATATATATCTGCACCATAATTTCTGGGCGTATTCAATAAGAATTAAATTTCAATTTCTGACTTTCCATTTTATAGTTTAAGAGATCATCCATGTACAGCAAATTAATTATTATTATTCAGCCAAGTTTTGCCGAAATGGAAATTATGGACATTACATTTATTTAACTAGTTCAGTAATGTTGATTGGGACATGTGCGAATTTTGAGATAAAGGAATCTTGTTTGGAGGTCGTTAGTACCGACATAGGTTAGAAGCACAACTTGATTCCATCGTTGACTAAGCGTTAAAAAAGTAATATCGAAAAAATAAAAACAAAGGTGTCAGACCCTAAGATTTTTCAAACAGATAATCGTGAAATTATGGACAATTTTTTCAAATTTTGAAAATTCCAATTTGTGTTCGGTACACGCGGAAAATTTTGATCCGTTCGTGGGGCGAAAATAGCACTTTCAACGCACGTTTACACATTTAATTACACTATAAACACGCGAAATTTCGATTTGCAAAAGACGAGTATGAAAATAAAAAAAATCCGAAATTGAGGCTGAATTTTAGAAATTCAAGGGGAAAAGTGTAATTCTCCCGCACGGGTAATTGACTATAATGAAAATCTGAAAATATAGCACAAACAATAAATACCGGATACTTCAGAAGCAGCAAATTTATTTTCTCGTTCGATCGAAAAATATCGAAAAACCGTTACCTAAAATTTCAAATTTAAGATATCGAAAAAACAGATCAAAATAGCGCAGTTATTCCCAACGTTTACGCGATTTTTCCATAAATTCTGAAGCCTGGTTCGAATAGGACCCTGTCGCGATATTTTATATTTATAGTATAACGTAAATATTTCTCGATTAATTAAGTGTCAGTTTCAGAGGCGCCAGGACATCAAAAGCCTTACCTGTGTCGCTCGAGTTTAGAACTTTCACCCTTCATATTCCTCACCAGCGTTACGATCGGTTTACAGTTTCGAAGAAAACGGTCAACTGACAATGTGCGGAACCTACCGAACAACATAATAAATCTCATTTAATACGATTAAATAATACTACATTATTATTATTATCTTTCTATTATATAGAATAACTTTTTACAATAAAATACGTTGCATTCTTTCATAATTGTCTACAATTTTACCTAGATGGCGCTACATTTGTTAATTATCCGGCTACGATACTTTTGCACTGTCATTTTGTTTTCACTTTAATGATTTAACCAGTTTTGTTTGTTAACGTAATTTAATTTTTAAGCGCAATGGGAAGAGCGAAATTTTCAGAAGCAGAAAAAGAAACAACGGTTACGTTCTCAAAACGAAGTTTTATTTAAATTGCTTATTACAATTCGGCGGTCGGCGTGCGGGTCCTCTTTCAGAACCACTGGAAGGTACCTGAAAAGCATTTTCCACTTCTTTATAATTCCGTTTTTCGCAGCGATACGATACTGCTGCTCATACTTCACAGAGTTTAGACTGTACCTTAATTTCCTAGAATGCATGGCATTCGCCGGAATTGGAGAGACCATGCGCGGTCCACCAGAGCGCCTGGCTCGCTACGAGGAATATAAAGACTTAGAGCCGGTAACCCATAAAACTGTCATCTCGAAAATCGAACTAGTTGACTTTGTATTTCACTTGTGAATGGATTAAAGAGACCAGGATCGTAAATTTAAAATTGAGACGCCTGAGGCAAAGTCAGTAAACAGCCTAAGCTATACTTTATTCCGTACACCTGTGCGTCACGGTTTTGTTGCATTTGTAAGAGTTAACTGGCGTTACGCTTTGGTACACGTAATATTTCCTCTAGTACGATAGAGAGAAAAATACAGTCAACATACGCCAGCGAATGGTGAGGTTTTGTGAACGTTTAAAGTTAATAGAATGTGTTCGATCGAGGGTTTTCGGTATGGATGAACTCGCCGATAAGCATACTGAGTGGGCAGTAATTTAGCAGAAATATTACGACTCGGTAACTTAGTAAAGGTGCTTGACAATCCAACTGGAGTTCACGGGTTATTGTCGACGGATACTCGAACGTTGATAGCCGCAAGTAATATTTGAAAAATTGGTATTATTATTATTGCGAGTAAAAATAAAGGTGGATCCATCTTATAAGAAGAAAGAAACTGATCCCGGATATTTAATGTTCTCTTCAGATCCTCCTACTGGAGTCCTTTATTTTATTATGAAACGGCATATACACTCCATTTGGTTCATTTTCCCCCTTCCTTTGCCACGTGTTATTCAAGCTCTTGATATTCTTTTTTGTCGGCTATCTCTGATATCGTGTGAAGATCAGAGTCTCCTTTTGTTCTTGAGTCAATGTCCATGAACCCATAAAAGAAAAAGAAAAATAGAATCTTAAGCTACACTATGAAAAGAGCTTGATAATATAATGGAGTGTCCAGATCGTCCATATGCGGTTGGGTTCTAGCGAAGTTGCTGACGTAAAGGTTTTTTTTTTAAAAACAATACTGTCTGTTTAAATAGGTTGAGATATAAGAAGGACTGATCTTAAAGCGGCATGTCCGCTAAATTGAAAAGCTGCTTTTGCAGTTGTCCATTACTTCCGCCAATTGTTTAATTAAATGACTCAAACTGACTGGAATGCGAGATTCACGTTTTGAGAAATCTCTTCTTGGTCCCTTTAACAACGAGAAAAAAAAAAACACTCTAAAGGAATCGCAAATTCTTAGCCAATTATAATCTCGAATCACTTCGTTCTGTTCCACATCTATTATTAAGAGGCATCTGTCCATTCGGTTTGAAGTATAGCCACGCGTGTGAGTAGTATCTTTCGGTACATCTAAGAATAAATTTGACCCCATAGAAGAATTCGGAAAACACGATGCGTGGTAAATTCTTTTAAACAATAAATTTGTACCGCACATACATAAACAAATTCAACTACTTTTGTATATATCGTTCATAGCCGCAGTCATTATGAAATTGTCGCAGCATATTTCTGCATAAGAAACAAATTTCAAATGGATCGACATAAAATATAATTCATTTTCTTTAAAATTTGCAAAGGAACAAAGATGAAGAAAGTTGTTAAAAAAAATCTGTTCTTCTCATTCTCACTTCGCATTACTATATTTCGCTAAAATTAGTTTCAGTTTGTCTCTTCGGCGCTAGTGGTTATGTTTCAATGAAGAACTTTTTTAAAAGGTTTTATTCTAATCATCTGACTCGTCCTTCTCTAACCCTTCAAAAGTTATTTGACTAGATAGAATACCTTCTGCCATTTCTTTTAAATTTACTAGTCTTCTTCCTATTTTCAATGGTCATTTGTACATCTTTAGACTCGGTGCACGCATCACGTAAAAAGAAGAAAGTAAAAAAACCCAAATATTTTCGGTTTTATCGTTCGTTTTTTTTTTTTTTTTTATTTTTTTATAACAGAATTTTATAATATCCAGAGCTGATACAATTCTTCAAATGAAAACTCCTTTTTCAAAAGAGGACGCCTACAAATTAATTTATCTAAAAAAAAATTATTTTTGGTTTAGTTTTCTTAAAAAACAACATTTTTATTTTGAACTATTACTATTGTTATAATTATTAGTGGTAGTTAAATGGTAGTAGAGAAATCTCATAGTCAGAATTAATGTTTACGGAAGAGGAATAATTATTGTTTTTGTAGAATTGTGTTTTTCGCGATTGAATATTTATTAAGACAATAACTCTACAAAAACATAACACAATTTGTTTTGCTGTCAGATAATCCAACAGTTCACAGCTGGAATAATTGAAAACTTTTTATGCTCCAATCGATTTATTTCTTTTTTATGAAAACAATAATTACAAATATGTCTCCGCCCTCTCTAGCGGGATCATAAATAATATACGGTAGTGGTAGAACTTCGAATTTCCCATAACATTTTACTATTAATTTTATGCAGCGTAAACCCGGCTTTTTTTGAACGGTAATAACATTTATTTTTATAATTATTTCAGCGCATCACAGAAATAAGAATAATATATAAAAATATATATTTAATCGTACTTATTTTGAAAAAAAAAATTACTATTAACTCATTTTTCGTTTAATATCAAACATCAATCACCTCACCTTTCTGTATTGTTGAAAATGACTCGTGTTTGACAGAACTTACGCCTTTAACATCGACGTTCTCTGATTTCTCACGGGGAGAGGAAATAATAATCGACGATACAGTCTCGGTAAAACATAATTATCCGAACATGTAGTTCTGTCGAATAAAAGTGTAAGTATGTTGGTCAATCAGTTCTTGCGCCTGAAATACTTCACCTTGAACTAATTTTGTACAAAATGGAGCTATTCTTTCTTAAATTATTCGCTCGAAGCAACAAACTTCATCCGTCTATCTCCGACAAGAACTGTTAACCAAGCACAAGTTTAAATGAGATTAGCCTTAAAGATTAACTAGACCGGATCGGAATGATTAATTTAAACGTATAATTTATTCTCGCTGAATGCAACGTGGGGGCTTAACGTTATAATTAATTCGGCTGTTTAGACGATCGTTCCGAGAAATCACGGAGACGATTTAGTAAAACATAAGTAAAGCTTAGTTTAGCAGTACCAATTCGTTCAGTTTGCGTTCCTTGAAACCTACTGCTTGTTTTTGTATTTGTATTTACCGCACACGCGATGGAGAAAAATAAAAAATTTACATTTTTATTCATGGCCCATTTTTGCTCTGTGAAAATTTATAAGTCAGCGAAATGTAGCGCACCTAAAAGAACTTTTCGGAAACTCTTCTCCAGCAGATAAAGCGAGAAGGATTAATTATTTCTTACTAGGTGAACACTAGAAGAAACTTGGTGACCTGGCAATTTCATCGTTTTTTGCATCAGGCAAACTGGAGAAAAGCAGTCCCCAAAGTCAGTGAGGTAATACGAGGTGAGATCGAAAAGTAACAGAATTGCTTCTAACCGTTTTCTTTGACCGGAATGGAATAGTTCATTACGAATTTTTCGACCGTACAGTCAATAAGGAGTACTATTTACAAGTTTTATGCAATTTGCGCGGAATAATCAACGACCTGAACTTTGGAGAAACAACTCTCGTGGAGATCTTGCACCATGACAATGCACAAGCACACATGGCCGTCGCCATCGGAAGGCAGGGGGCAGCTGCCTCCCCCCCTGGAGCCTTGAAACTTTTTAATCAACTGGCCATGATGAGTATTCATAGGCGCGTAATCATGGACAATTTGGAAGACGACTTTTATAATAAAGTAGTAGAACAATTTGCCGGAAACCCACGAAAATTATATTTTAATTAAGATTTTATTCTTGTTTAATAAAATATTAAGCCCCTTTACAACTTATAAATTTTATTTTTCCTATAACTCATATTCTCTTTCTATCATCTTGCCACCCCCTGGCTCATCGGCTGGCGACGCTCTTGCCGGCCCCTTATTTGCTTATCCAACAGTTCGTGATAGCATAACATTGCTGTGTAATGCCGTAACCACCCTATTCCGCAGACATGGTAAACTTTCTTCACCACTTCCTAAATTCAAGAAGACACACTCAAAAAGGACAACGTTTTTCAATAATACTCGTAGATACGAGATAAAATCGCAAAGCCAGATACCATAACTAAAAAGGCGTTTCAACGGTGTTTCTCGAAAAAACTAGGGTGTGGCATAAGTGTATAGTATCACAGGGGAACCGACTATTTTGAAGGGGTTACGTAATAAACATTGAAGATTAGGTGTAAATATTAAAAATTCTCTTTACCGTTTTACCACACCTCGTATTAGCTCACTAACACTTCGGACGTGCTTTTCTCCAGTTTCAAATTTACAAAAAAAAAAAAAAGACGAAATTTTTTTACATCATCATCTGGAAAAAGTTGAAACAAATCAGTGACTTACACTTTTGACATTCTCCTTGTTAGTATGAGCAAACTATAAAACACCCGATAAACACGGTAATTTTTCGAAAAGGGTAAAGATTAATTCCGAATTTACAAAGAAAAAGCTTGAAAAAAAGGGAAAAAATTCACATACTCAATATAGGTATGGACTATTTGCAAATTTTTAAGATTCAGTGCGAATCTAAACGTAATTATCTTATTTTTAACTTAGAACTTAATTGCTTATGCGAACATTTGACTGTTAAACATCTATCGTGTTGGGAGATGATAACGTCGTAAAGAATAGCCGGTTCAGAAATTAGATTGCGCTAGATTACATAAAGGTTCGGCGGGCAAAACTGTAACGTAAGATTACAGGTGAGATGCATAAAATAGGTTCCGACTGTTAAAAAAATGTAACAATTTAAATCGATATATTGTACTTTTCAGGGAGACCTGACTGTACACTTTTTTGTTTTTAACAAGTTGCGGGTCCTCCTGCTGAGCAATACTGCCCATAGTGCGGATGCCCGACACACTTATCGAGGTTTATTATTAAAAACAAATATTACACAAATATTCGTAAACTATAGCATTAGAAGAGCGTTAAGCAATAGTTTTATATAACACAGGGGAATACCCATTGTCAATGGGTATTCCACAAAAAAAAAAAAAAAAAAATAAATTACTTAATATTCCTCTTAATGTTTTGCTTACAAATGACCGTAAGAGGTTCCATCCAGACTTGTTTCTTACATAAGGGGAGTTAGCGATTTAGCGATTTATTCGAGCGCAGCGGATGAGTAATTTCAATAAAAACTATTCTTTAGCATAACAAAAAAAAAAAAAACATTCTAAATAAATATTTATTATGCGCTGTTCTCTAAAACCAGCCAGCTAGCCAAAATGTAACAATTACTTTGGTGTAGTTAACGAATCATAAAAAAAAAGAAGAAAAAATTAAAACAATTTATCTATTCTAAACAAACATATATTTATATAAAAATATAAAAATACATGTACAATCCAGATAAACGCGGTAAAAGTTATGGCCAATAGACGTTAAAAACCTCTCAAAAAAAGTAGAATAAAAAAATATAACTATTTGCGACTAGTGGGATCAAAAAAATAATAGCGGAGTTCAATTTTAAAGCGGAAAATGATTGGTTTGCATGTAATTTAAATTGAAAGAAGCTTTTCGACATTGATAATACTTAAAATTTTCATTTGTGAAGTATATCAGTCCGAGGCGTATGCATTAACGATAACGAAAAAACCGTTATGAATTCTCGCCACATAACACAAGACGTCTTTGACATATTTTAGTCTTCAATTGGTTTGAAGTCTAACGAACCCTCAAAAGGCACCTTTAAAACATTCTTACGTTCCTAAAGCGGTAAACGACGACTTTAAAATAACATCGTTTAACGGCCAATGGCTGGAACTGCCATCAGACAATATCAGTTCTGCGAGTTACTTATTTAAGTTTTGTTAATTTCTCCCGGTTGTCAAAATTTTTGTTAATATTTTCATCACAAATTTCTAATAGTGTATAATCTGTTTTTATATCTATACACTAAATATGTTGTATGAATTTTTAAATTACTCGGACATGATCACATCTTTTAACTATTTAACAATCATATCCCACACTACAAAGATGTTTAGGACACATTTTTTTTTAGTCTTCAACTGGTCTGAATGTCTATTGATTATAAAAAGACATCTTTAAAACGCAAGACACCTTTAAGATATCTTTTTAGCGTCAGTACAACCACTTTATATCTTACAGAGGTATCTTAAAAATTCCGGACCATTTGAAGACACCCTTAAGGCGTTTCAATATGTCTTTGTGCTATCTTGGATAGCTGCAATAGCAATCACTGTGCAAACAGTAAATTAATTACTTTTCTTGAGCACAACGTAGGCAATTGAAATTTACTCTTCTGTAAGTATTATAGAAGAACTATCATCTAGGAGTCGAAGATTTGTTCCCATGACGGAGTCCAAAGGATTGAGTTTATATATTAATTACAACGTAATTATTAGGCTATCCCCCATTAGAAAAAATGTCCCAATTTTATATAAAGTTTGTTATATTTTATAGGATTATTACGATTATGTTATTATATTCATATGAACCGATTTAGAATTACATTGTAAATTTTGATCATTTTATACAAAATATAGAAGTGAAAGAGACAGAAATGTAAGTAAGAGAGGCCAAGAGGCAGAGCCCCTTGCGAGGCTAAAATGGCCGAGTTTATATATATATATTTATACATATACATACATATATATATATATATATATATATTAGATAAGTTAAGAATTCAGTTTCGTTTTATTGTTCAATAGGTTTAAAATTTTTCCTTGGCTACCCTAATACAATTTAAATAAATAAAAAAAAAACCATAAAAAACTTATTTGTCTAATTTGGACCAAGTATTTTAGTTGTATTAACACTTAAAACACAACCTTGAATTACTGAAATATTTTGAAATCCCGAAAAAAAAATTTGACCTATTTTCCGGTGTAAAGACGTCACAGGGAAGACGAAGTTTATACAGAAAACAGAAAACTTATTTTTAAAGAAAAGTTGATTTGTAACAATGAATTGTATTATTAACGCAACAGTTAGATTGGTATAACAACATTCGATACAATATCTTAATTATTAAATGTATTTTGTATTTCCCGGTATTGTTAAAAGATGATGTTACTTATCATGAGAAACCATTATACAGTGACGATAAATGCACGCTTTATGAATTAATATTTAATGGCTTCGCGTAATGGCAATGAGAAAAACAAAATTCGAAGAAATTTCCTTCTTATTCCAAGCGAATGTTATTCGATTTTTCTGACTTTTGAACTAGAATTTTTCCAACAGTCAATAACGCGGAACATTTTTAAATGACAATGGGATATCAAAAAATTAAATTGTGCAGCGAGAAAACGCGTTAAAATTTCTCCGCACAAAAGCATAAAATTTTACTATACAAAACAATATTGAAACCAGTATGGACGTATGGAGCTGAATTGTGGGAAGCAGCAAGTAATTCGACAGCCGTATTATCCAGCGGATTCAGATCAAAGTTTTACGAAATATAGTTTCGGCGCCTCGGTATAAACCTAACGACGACATACATAGAGATATTTACATATATCAAGGATAAAAGAAACCATAAGAAGTTTAAATGAAAAATATATTCAACGGCTCCTTCAACAACCCGCTAACCGCTAATTTTCCATTTAACTGGATCCGTTTTTAACCAGATACAGTACAACCTAGATCATAACTATTACTGACTAATCAATCGTACGTCTCGTTGAGATTAATCACCAGTCGGGTGATTACGTATATTTATTTTCTATTTATTATCCGTACTGCTACTAGATTGTGTGCAAAAAGACATACAAAAAAAAAAAAAAAAAAAAAAAAAGACTTGCTTTTTGGCTAATAATAATCATTTATACTATTTTTTCGAAATACAATGAAAATCGGTTATAACGATATCGGTTATAAATATTGCTGGAATCGGCAGAATTTCCCGAAACTGTATAGGTTAAGCTCTACACCGGTTAGAACGATAATGATTATAGCGAAAAAATGGTTATTACGCCGAAAACTTTGGTACACCGATAAAGAATTAACGATTTGATGACACTTACTACGAACGGCTATTGTATATGAATTTAACAAAAAATGAAAACATGAAAAAGTAGAACAGAACGGAACAGATATTTGTTATTTTGTTTAGCTTATGCTGATAATTAATGTGTTAAATGCTTATTGTCGAATTAATGAAACTGATAAAAACCTGTCGTACAGGTACAAAAAATATGAGAGAACAGCTTTATATCAGTTTATCTCGTTATAATGAAAAATCGAAAATTACAAATCTCTGCAAAAATAAGTAAAAATTGAGCTACACATAGTAATTTTTTTTTCTTACTTTCATACTCCTTTTGTATTGTTTGAGTTTTTATTTTTTCATGATTATGCGTATAAAGAAAAATATTCGTGTTTGTTCTTTAAGATTTATTTAAAAAAACATACATAAGCTACGATTATAAATAAATGATTGTTTAATCAGTGGATAAATTTATTCCGTAAAATTTTACTCAGTATTCGATATAACGACAAACCAGTTATAATCGACGAAATTATTCATACTTACCGATTTCCACTGTATACATTAGAAAACTTATAATGTTTTAACCTCCAATCCGTGGTATACTAAATTATATCCCATAATAAACACGGTCTACTGAAATTTAATACACCATGAATTGAGACCGGTCGGTATGGAATTTTTTAATACACATTCCGGAAAGTCGTATATTTATCGTAATTAATTAACAATTATCCGAAAGAACGATATCTGAAACATATCACTCGCTTAGGCAAATTGTCACCTACATAGCGATTTTATTTAATAACAGTTTTAAAGAGAAAGCTCCATCTGAATCGCCGTAACGAAATAACTTAAAGGAAAAAAAAACTCAAACGAGTACAGTTTAAAAAGGCACAATAAAAATTATCGGATAAACTGGTGAAAATTATTTCAGAGGGAAAATATTGTTTAGATTTTTTTTTAAATATACTTCGAATGACACTTATAAGTTAAAAATATGGAATTATTAGTTAAACGTTTTTCGAATGGTGTTAAACATAATGGTGTTTTCCAGGAATAATTAAAATTAAAAAGAAAAAAACCTTTTGAAGTGCACAGACTAGACACTTTGTGAAGCAGCCGTAAAATATGCGAGAAATCGAAAAAAGCAATAGTTACATTGTAACATTTTTTTTTTTTTTTTTTTATAGGCGTGCCAGTGGCATTACGCAACTACCGGAAAAGCTAAACTAAAAAAACTAAATAGCTAGACGGTTCGAAATGGACGCAACAAAGGACAGCAGTGCAGGCATCACAAAAGATGAAGGAAAGGCGAGGATAAAAGAAGCGTTATAGGGAGTCGTAATGTCAAGAGCTGGTCGTATAAATATTCGTGACTATTATTTATTTAAGCTTGGCGAGAAAGCATCGGCTGATTTGTACTTTATTATCGATATGTAGTTCAACAATAAGAAATTCCGTTTATTAAGAGAAAATAAGTATGTGCGAAAGATGCTTGTTATTTCTACAAAAGCTATTTATGACACACTTAACATACTTTCGAGTTTAGCATAATGCCGCTTTTATTACTAGACGCTCTGATAGGTGCTCAGTTACAACAGCGTATCGTTTTTATCAGTTTTAACGAAAGGGACTTATAAATTGCATAACATAATCGCTCATAAACGGTCAACTTACATCATTCGCCTCCATCGCATGTAAAATTATATTAAGTAATACAAAACCGAGTGTAAAGTTTATTTGCATCAAGGATCTCGTGAATCGAAAAATCCTCTTTCATCAACAATAAAAAGTTAGCCGATAGTTTACTCGAAGAACCCAATATCTGAAGATGGACTTGGGGTTTAATGAAAATGGACTCTATTGTTTTAAAATTTTTTGGTACAGTCAGATTTTATTGTTTCCTTATTTAAGTAATTTAAAATGAAGAAAAATTTATTTTGCGGGGACATGAAACATATTACTAGTCTCGTGCAGGGAGCTACATTGCGCCAAATCAACAGAACATTATTATCAAATTTATACAATCACCATTTCTTAAACATCAGTAAAGTCAATTTTGTACCGAGCGTTATTAGGGTAAAAGAGATTTGGCACAGCGGTCGGGGTAATATCTGCAGGGAGGGGATAAGTGATAACAACGCTCTGTAACGTGATGCTGATTTGCAAATGGTTGGAAAGGAACGTACTATTGATGATATACATCCTTTAACTACTGGACAGAGACATATTGAAAAAAGGAAACGCCACAGTCATAGCTGCAGAATTTGGAAGGCGAGTATACAATATATACCGTTTCTTACCTGCTGAGATTCAACCCCGTCCACTGTGACAAAACCATCGTTTTTACCCTGCTAGCGTTAATTATTCATTTTCACACAAATTTAATCGAATTTTTTGTACTTGTTAAGACCATAGAATTATATAAATTACATTATAAATCGATAACGATTACTCACTCTTAAAATGTATATTTAGGCACGGATTAATTAATTGTAAAATGAATAATACATCCCCCTTTTTTTTTAAATTTTCATGTTTAATATAATTTGCAAAATTTTAATAACACATACAAACTTCGATAATATTTCCGTCAGGCATATGCGATAGTTTTTTTCCGCTAATCCCATATTCCATGGGTCCCCTACCCATGGAATATGGGATTAGCGGAAAAAAACTATCGCATATGCCTGACGGAAATATTATCGAAGTTTGTATGTGTTGGGGGGTCATTCATTTATTTAAGTACGTATAAAATTTAATGTGATCCAGGGATGAAAACCATCCAAGTAAGTTTTAGATTTCTCCTCTCCACATTTTGCAGTCTTTAATATTCATGATAATATAATTTATTTTTAATATAAGTTAATGTTAGTTTTCCGATATTTCAATTTATTCTTAACAAATCACTTGACACCGTGCACTATAAATTCGTGCAATGCAAGAAAGCACAAAGAATTCATAACTCGACTCTAAGATTCAAAACATCGATTGATAATTTTTTTTCAACCCTAAAGCCGGGCGTCATCGTCTATTTCATTTTGTTGAAGAATATTGTATTTTTTTCATATTCTTCTACATACTGTATACGTCCTAAACATAATATGGTATATATCAATCATCACTTTGAGGAAGAATTCTTGATTTTGGAATTGCTGAAATTGATGTAGTTTCTTACCGATGGTTCGGTATTACTTAAATTAATTTCTCGTAGTGTAGCTCGCTATTTCACGCGAAAGGCAATGGTAAACCACCATGTCTTACATATGTTATAAGTGACCAGTCTCCGCTCAGTCAACGATTGCGAATCAGTCCTAGATGAAGTTGTTTTGCATAATCTGTCGAAAAACATGGACATCCGAAATGTAAATAGAATTTAATGATTTTTACCAAAACCAACATTAGGCCAGTAACATAGGTGCATTAATTTCCATGTAACCCCCTTCCGTTTTTAGTTATACTATAAATTAACAAATACAGAAGAAAGAACGACGAAATAAAATGTGTTATAAATTTTAGAGCAATTTAATCGTCGATTTTGCAAAAACACAGAAGAAATACACCTCTAACAAAAAAATAAGCTAAGGGTACTCCTTTGATGCTTTCCCATTATTACGATTTTACTAGCAGGAATGGATACACTTCCCTTCACGAGAGGCAATTTTCTTCTTCAAGAGTAGAAATATATTCAGGCAGATGAAATTAAATAAATACAAGGGAAGGATTAAATTTATTTTATAATTTAAAGTGAAAAGAAAAATATAAACTCCGCATATAAATGATTAATTGTTGATTTTATATATATATATATATATATATATACATATATATATAAAATTTACTTTACTCATCCTATTTCGTAAAGAATCATTTTTAATATCAAAAAATGATAATATTCCCCCGCGAAAATTAAAAAAAAAAAGATTTTCACTTTATATTGTTTTTAAAAACAGGAATGCGCGCTTTTGACTTTTTTTAAACACTATAATCAGTGCTTGAATTCTGTAATCTTCGGTTCGTTAGTATATATTTTCGTACGCGCTTCCGATTTTATTCGAAATGTTACTTAAAAAATGTTACAACTAACTAAATTCCGTTCAATCTTAAAAAATAGTCCCAATAATCCTCCAAAAGTTTCATTGAATTCCAGTTCTGAGATTTCTTTTCTGGGGGATTTTCGCTGATGTCAGTATCTTGGGTAGTGTGGATAATTTGATCGGGCAGCTTGATCTACAACTTTTCTGCGTTTGTACGTTTTTATTTATTCATCTATCTTTGCGTACTAGAAATAGGAATGGAGGTGAACAAGTTGGAGGTGGAGTTACTCGCAAAGACTTTTCTATTTTAAACTGTTTTCGAATAGATTACACATTAGTCTCGGCCAGCTATCATAGAGGTGTGTGTCATCAATGAATAATTTACATATTTAAAATTTACACCGATCACTGTTTATTTAATTCTTGATGCATACTATTAAATTCCGTGGAGCGAATTGTCCAGCTTTTACGTAGGATGGCGACATATCAATATCGCGTTCGATCTATCTAAATAAGTTCCATACGCTGTAATAACTTTTAAATTCAGCGCGTGTACAAAAAAAAAAAAAAAAAAAACAATTTAAATAACGTTCCTTACTGCCACCCACATCGCTATGTACCACTCGATCCCCTTCGAACTCATCATGCACGGACCCCCTTGTAATTCTAGATGATAGTTATTCTATAATCAGAAATTTCAATTATCTACTCACTCTTTGAAAAGCCGCAACCCCGGGCAAAGTTTTAAGGGCGTAGAAATACGTCACTTGTCGCTAATTAATAATTATTGAAAAATATTTCAAATTTATTTAGGAAATTTCGGAAGTATAATTAGAAGCTAACAATTAATTTTTGCACTCGCATGAACTCCCTCTGCGTTTTGTTTTCATATGTTTTTTATGTAGCTGTTCTACAGAAATTTCTTTTCGTAATCGGTAAAACTACTGTGTTATATTTCCGTAAACCATAAACTAAAAATTGCCTTATCAAAAAGTGGGCCGCCAATTGCCCACACTTTAAAGAGGCCTATTCTACTTTAGAAATTAAATTCACCGTTTGCGAAGTAATTTTTCTTACATCTTTTGTTGTAACAGATTTTCGTAAGGTGTTTTTTATATTGCGGGATTCGAGCAATAAATCTAACAGAAAAAGACGATAAACTAGCTAACTAATTCGCTGACTCGACTCTCGAGCGTTCAGGTATTTGTAAAAGGTCAGTTCGAGTGATGAAGGAAAAAGTCCACGAGTCAGAAAACGTGTGAAAAGGATTACGTAACCAGTATAGAAGGAGGGAGAGATTAAACGGCTTGCGGAACACTGTACAAATCTGACATAATGAAAAATCCTGAGAGATCAAAGACATAACGAGAACAATATGTCAGCAGTAGACTAGGCACAGAAAATAGAAAATAGGGGCAGAGGGAAAGAACCATTTTGCATCATCCTGGTAGAGTTTCAGGAATGGAATTATACAGATTACTATTTCTACTACTGGTATAAAAGAAACAAAAAAGGTACAATACTTTTTAGTTACTTTGTTAAACAAATAAAATTAGCCTCTTTGTTTACGGTATATTAGCAGGCGGTACACACTGTTCTATCTTTGCAAGTATATCCTCAACTAGTTTTATTTTTATTTTCGTTAACAAACTACGTTTCGCTGATATTTACAGCTAACCGTTTCAAATTGTACTACATATTTGTCATTAAAGCAACATAATTCTTCACAATCCCCGTCGCTCTGTCAAGGGTATGGGACTTAATTTACTTTTTTTTAATGCTATTCGAAACGTTAACTGTGAATATTTGTGTCGCTCGGTTTGTACCGAACAAAAAAGAAAGATGTAAAAATCCACAAACGTTTAAAGTTAGTTTTTAATATGTCGTCACCCTATTTATATGTGTAAGTCATTTCTACAACGAAAATTAAACCAACTTAATCAGAAAGTAAAAGTTTTTCGAAATAAGATACAAGCCGAAGTGGGGATATACAGATGTAGAAAAAAAAAGAAGGAATAGGCATAATTTATCTGTAATGTATGTAAAAATGTTAACGTAAGATCAGTTAATATATATGTAAAAGCCAATAACGCAGATTAAGAAATAAATAAAAAATGAATTATGTAAGGTTAAAAATAATTGTGCATTCAAAAAAAACTCTATAATCATTTAATGTAAAATTCGATTTTTTTTTCCCATTCTTAGATATTAAAATCTGATGCGCTAACATTTGACGCGCTTTTTCGAAATGAAATTATCAATAGATTTGGGACAAGCGCTCAGTTATTCAAAAAAATAATGCACGATGCATCGATTAATTTAATATGATAGATCTTGCTTTAAGAGTTCAATTAATTAAATTTATTTTCATTATAATATAATTTCGAACAAAATTTACGAGCTATATAATTAAATATGGCGAGCCCGTAGTAAATTCGTTAAAACTGAATACTAATTTGAGATTAACAACGAGGAGAAAAACACGCTTGCGATATAATCTTCGATCGATAATTAATCAAAATATTACCTGACTAGTAGTCGGATCAATCGAATGTAATTGTTTAAAATTCTTTCCATTTTAAAAATTTGTCGCGAAATAGAAAGTAGCGAACACCGCGACACCTTTTCAGTGGCCAAAACGAAATAGAGAATTTTTCAAATTTTTTATTTTCATTCTGAGAAATTGAAAAAAAAAAAACGAAACATAGGTCGACGGTATTATTTTTAAAAGGGGTGGTGTACGTGATCCAGAAATAGGAGGAGTTTGCGGCAACTGTAGCCAATCGAGCTAGGAAAAAAAAACTGGTATACATTATATTCTTTTTCGCCTGTCGGTATCTTTCTTTTTCATTATTCTACGAATGATCTAGCTTGTGTCTCGTTGCTTTTGTCGCCGGATGATGTAACATAACCTTGGAGCGAGAAGAAAAAGAGAGACCAACAATGTACCGCATTAAAATTACACATTGTATTTCGGTTAAAGGTACACCAATCAACGCGTAAGCGTCCTATGATAATTATGCCTGTGTGTGTGTGATTTCTTGATCGATAAACTACAATTCGATTTCATTATAAAGACTAGAAAGAAGCTAAGTACGATATTTGATCGAACGTGTTCTGCGGAAAACAAAACATCTTTGAAAAGGGGTTTTTCTTAAAAATTTTAAAAATTCAAAAGAAGTTCATACGGAATTTAAAAGGTATTGTCTTAGATTTAAACTATTTCAATGAACAGAGTAATCCCTAAAATAGCCGTCAACTAGAAAAATCGATGTTACATAGTTATCTTACGTTTTTGTTTAATTCCTAATCATCGGCTATGCATTTAAAGAAACTTTATTTTTAGAAGGGCCTTCAACTGTGTTCATTAATCCAACGCATGTAAAATTTTTTTGGAAGTTTCAATGTGCGGCAGCGGTATATAAGGTCGTTCCTGAACGAAACACCACTATTGATTATATGTCCGGTAGAGAGATTTGGAAATTCCTGATATATATTTAAGGAAAACTAATTTTGAAGAAGGCAGAGCCGTGAAAAATTCCTTTTTACAGGTGTTGAAAATAATATCCGCAATAATTTTTTTTTTATTTCTCATTATTCTTTCGCTTTTCTACTAGTTTTATCTCTATTAATAAGCTCAATTTTTAACCTTTCCTCAGTACTGCACTGGGTAAACATACAACGATGAGATGCCAAAAAAAAAAAGAAAAAGAAAAAAAAAAGGATTATATTTTATTCTGTTTTTATTATTAAAACAATTGTTATTCATAGTTTTCTTTAGTTTTAACACTAATTCTAGAGAAATTTTATTCATAGTGTTACGTAAAACAACATGATAAATTTCTTTATAGATTTTTTTTAATAAGCTCTTTTTTCGATTCTGTTAGTGTTTCGTTCGCTTATTTTTATTATATTTAAAAAAAAAACAAAAAACGTACGTCTCTATATATTAGAATTGTAATTGACCGTTCGTGACAATTTTGCTTTGTCCGCAGTGTATTTTATTGTTTGAGATGTGTAATGTGTTGTTACTCAGATGATTGAAAGAATATCACAATTTAGCTGGTGTGTATACACAAAGTTTATTAATATAAAAAATTCGACGGAACTGAAAAATTTTATTGCACGCTAAATATGACATTACATAACACAAACGTCTTTTACGGAAAACAAGATAAAACAGGATATATACTAGCACGCGTTTTAAGAATGCTTTCGAAAAATAATATATCAGGGCACTAATTAAGTATATAGAAACAATTTTTTATAAAAACCCATTAAAAATACAACACTAAACGTGCTGACAACTATTATAGTTATGTATTTATTACTGTCTCTCAAAAAAAGTATTTTTTTCTTTCCCTTTTTTTTTTTTTTAAATTGGTTATACTAAATATTATGCAGTTCGATCACAATTTTGCCGATTGACAAGGAACTTTCGAAGTCACATCGTTTTAATATTTAACTAAATATTATAAACTCACAAATACCTGTGTCTTATTTTTAAAATGTTAAATCTTTACTCAGAATAACTTACTATGTAAAAATATTAAAAACAGAACACATTAAAACTCTTTTTGATTTTAATCGGTTTTTTTTTTTTGGCATGCTTCCCCTTTATAAAATATGATGCGTTAAACAGATGTCTGACATGTTACTTATATTATTATTAAAAATGTCTACGGGTGCTAAATTCCTTCGTCGTTTCCATTGTCAGCTCCGCTAAAATATGTAGGAATCGATATCTGCCACGTATTTTTACCGTTTTATAGGGAACTGCATCACCCGGTTTTCTGAAATTATCAACTATCGAAATAAATATAATTACGAATGTACCAAACAGCTGCAGATTCTATTATAAAATTTCCAGTTGTTCGCTATAATTATATTAATTTCAATTATTTTTTAAAATCCTAATTACATTTGTCTTTTTTTCAAAGTTTATACACATTTTTTTTTTTTTTTTTGTTTTTTTTGCCAAATTGCTCCTAGCTGATAACAGCTATCTGGCAATTTTAGTATTAGAGCGTAACATTGAGTAGCACTCTATCCAGCGATAGGTGCAGAAGATTACTTTTCCTTTTTGTTAGGCTAAGTCCATCGGCTTGACTCTGTCAAGCCGCCGAACTTCCATCGAATTATCCAACAATACGATCGCTAAGTAATTTGGATGTATCTCCAGTCTGCTAGCATACTTTTTTGCATCATTAGTTATTACTTCTAGCACGGTCTTGATTTTTAGATCTTCATGTAGTGTTAAGTTGGTGATATACCACGGAGCATTGACTATCATTCGAAGGATTTTATTCTGTATCCGTTGGATGATCGCTATATTGCTCTTTTTCGAGCAGCCCCATAAGGGGCAACCGTACCGCCAAATTGGCTTTAGGATTTGAGCGTATATTAATAGTTTATTTTCAGGAGATATTTCTGATTTTCTGTTTAATAGCCAGTACATTTGCTTCAGTTTTGCATTTAGTTCGATCCGTTTTGCTGTTATGTGTTTCTTCCATGTTAATCTTTGGTCGAGATACATACCAAGATATTTTACATCTGTGTGTTGTGGAACTGGAACATCATTCAGGATTATATCTTCCGTTGGCACAATTCTTCTGTTAGTAAAGATTACTCGCCTTGATTTGCTTTCATTAGTTTTAATCTTCCATTGGCTAAACCACGATGAGAGTTCAGTAACAGCTTCTTGAATGGTGTTACGCGCTTTAACCGGGCATACATCCGAGCATAAGATCGCGGTATCATCAGCAAATGTTGCTACCTGCACGTTGGAGGGCGTAGGAATATCTGACGTGTATATGAGATAGAGTAGTGGCCCCAGCACACTTCCCTGCGGAACGCCTGCTTTTATCGGATATATATCTGATGAGTCATCTCCATACTTCACAAAGAAGTATCTTTCGTGTAAGTATGACCAAAGTAATTGATATATTTCATGGGGAAAGTGACGTTTTATTTTGTGTAACAGACCGTCGTGCCAGACTTTGTCAAAAGCCTGGCTTATATCTAAAAACACTGCGTCACAGTACTTTTTCCCTTCGAGGGATGCCTCTATAGTGTTATTTTAAACGGTTGTTTTTTTGCAGTTTTATTTTTGAAAAATCCAAAAAATATCTATTTAGCTTTAAATTTTTTTAATGGATTTTTCTTCATTTGCTCATCTAACGTTTTTTCTTATTTTCTAACTTCTGTTTATTGTCTTCCTTATCATTAAAGATGTTCTTCCGACTTTTCTACATCATCCGGTGGTGCGCAGCGTTTAATTGGCTGTATGACTGCTTTTCTTAATCCACACTCCTCCACTACTTCTACATTCGGGCCGTTTTTATTTTCCGTTTTCATTAGAATTAAATTCGTCACTTCCATCGTTCGTTTTCTGATTTGTTTTCTATACCTATCAGTTATTATAATTTTATTTTACTTTCTTACACACTCCGGTTCGAAGTATTGAATTACGACTGAGTGATACACCTGCGCTCGGGTATAGTTTTTTACTACTTTAATGCCGATTTTAAAAAACCGATTGTTTATCATTGTGCCAGCAATTCGATTTTTTATTACGCGTAATGAACTATTTATCGGTCGGTTTTACAACAAAATTCCCGGTTTTCTCGGTTGGGCGACCACGCTGATGAAGAATGCCCAAAATTATGGATAACTCTCCTTCCCGGTTATTTAACATATATCTTAAAGATCCGAATATTTTCTATCAATCTGACATCTTTAGATGTAAAAGAGCAGAGTATAGAAGTTTTAAAAATATGTTTTTGAACTAATGAACGGGAATTTCAGTGCTTCGAAGGCGGGATCAAATTTTAACTAGTAACTAAACGTAAGTTTTCTTCCTTGGATCTTTTACAATTTCTGCTCGTTGTGTTAATTTTCCGTCCATATTGCGATCACATATTTTTTTTTTTTTTTTTTTTTATATATATACAAACGAACCTTTTTTTAAATATTACCGAAAATTTGTAATTCACATTTAATAATTAATTTATATTATTTTGTAAAAGATTTGAATCGTAGCTAAGCAAAGTTTTAAAAAAAATCATTACCACACATCCGTGAAGATCACTTATGAGTATTAAGAATAACAGAGGACCCCAATTGGGGGGAAGTTCCGTAGAGGGGGGCGTGAATATTCGCGACTCATATTTTACAGATTATCTTTTTATATTGATCCTTTTTGTAATTTTTCTATTTTGTGAAAATTCAATTAATCAAGTGACGCTTGAATTCGTTTACGTCGTTTAAATTTTACGGGATTATTTAAGAACATTTTTTCTTCTAAATAATACAGGTTTATATTTTTAACGTAGAACTGATAGCGGATTAATTCACTCTCATCAAAAAAAGAGAGAAACAACAACGATCAACATTTTTAAAAACTAAAACGGGTTTCACTATTTCGTTTTCAAATAACTCGGTTGAATAATATAAAATATTTTTGATTTGTGTTCATCGATTAAATTTAATTTCTCGGTTTGCTTACGTGAACATCATAAAAAAAAACAAATAAACTGCACAGTTATAAAGAAAAACCGTACAAATTTATAACCTGAAAATTAAAAAAAAAAACAAAAAAAACAAAAAAAAACGTCGCAAGTAGTTGCTGAAGCGCTTGGCTTCCATTACGGAAGTCTCGGGTTCGATCTCGGGTGACGACAGAAATTATTACGAGGAATTAAATAAAATATTGGCTAATAGTCACGTGGTAGGCAATGGCAAGCCACCACGTATGCCACCATATGGGTGTTAGTTGATGTATAGTAGGCACACACATACGCGGGACTGCATTGTAATAGCAAGCGATTGCAATCAGTTTCGAGTGTAGTCTTGCGTATCTAGACTATCGTCTACACTAGTGTTGCATATTAACTATTACCATGAAAGCCTGGGGCAGGAGGTATAAAATGCAACTCTCAATTTGCCTAGTACGGGAGATTAGACCAACTCATCCGGATTGCCGACACCCACAAGTGGGTTGATATGGGAATATCGTGATAGTGAAATTAAAAACAAAACATGAAGAAGAAGAAGAAGAACAGAAAAATTTTCTAGAACCTCCTTTATAAAACATCAAGGAGAGAATTTCGACCAAAATTCGTAAAGCGGGGGCCCCCTTAATTCCAACGATTTTAAAATGGCGTAAGTTTTTTTACCATTTTTCAGAATCTGAAAATTCGCTAAAATATTCGTAGTTCAATTTAAACCTTCTTCAGTTGCTAACTCTCCATCAAATAAATTCGATTTCTTTCGTCAGCTCCATTGCTCCTTCCTACTGTGTCTAGTTATGAAAAATCGTTTATCACTCTTTTCCCGCTGTCTAGTTCTAATGAAAAATTCAAACTGTTTTCTTCGAGACTTAAATAGTTTTTCTTTTCTTTTATTAGAAAAAAAAAAAAAAAAATGCTGAACGTATTTTATTCATCTTTTAAATATTTCTAATTCTTTTCGTCGCGCACCGGCCGTACTCCATCATCCTTGAACTCTTTTATTGATCTTGCAGAATAATTTTCTTTCTTTTCGCCATATGAAAAATATTTGAACCTAAATTTTGAAGACTGGTGTGCAACAATACATATTCAAGTATATTCTGATTTAGTGTCTTGACCTTTCTGACTGCATTACAATGTTCCTCTCTGATAAAAATCGTATATTTTGTTGCTTGTGCATAATGCCTTCCATATCTTTTTCTACCCGTTGTAATGTTATGCTTTTAATCTTTCTCAACGTTTCACTATATTATCAATCTTCTTCGAAAACGCCATCATCTTTATTTTTATTTCTCTCCTCCATACCTACAAAAAAATCGATAAGGCCTTAAAACTCCCCTTTTAGTTCGTTCCTTCTGACAAATCTATTCTTTCTTTACCGATATCATATATTAGCACTCCTATTTTTAGAGTTAATTGAAACTTGCCTGGTCAACATCTCACCTCAGTGTGTTTCTAAAACTTCATTAAACAGTTTTACTGGAAAAACTTTTTACACATCTTCCATCGAAATCTTACTAATTTTCATTTTTCACCTTCGAAAGTATTTCTTTTTCCAGTTGGGAACGGTGTAACGCAATCCTGTTTATACCATTTACCCTGGTAATACGCCGGTATTTTACTTGTTGATCCGATCTTGATAAATTACTTTTATAGATCGTTTTTCTCCATATACCGTTCTTTACGTGAATCTTTTTAAAACTTTTTTCCTCTTCTTTCTTAACCAACTTCCTTATTTTCTTACTTATACCTATTTTCATGCTCCTAACTTATAATTTCTTCTCTATTCCTTTCAACGAACTCAACAAAATTCTTCTTCAGTATTTAAAAGGGCCAACTCCGTTCATTCTGATACTTTGTCCGATTTATAAGCTTCCTTCAATCTTGTGTTCCATTTTTTTGACGAATTTATCGGTATTCTTCGCATCACTCTTTTCATCTCAACTTTCTCATTGTCTCCTATCCTAAAATGCTGATTAATTTCGATTTTACGCACATTCTGTGATATCATCTCCTTCTTTCTTTCCCTTCCTAAGCTGTTCTTTTCATTCGCTTCTTTATCTTTTTGATCTGTAGAACCTTTATTCAAATTGATTTGATTGTATTCGTTGGACTACTCGCGGTTTCATCCGCTGCAAAAATTTTTATCCATCAAAATCTTCTTTGCCCTCGTACGAAAAATTAATGTTAATCCATAGATCACTAGGACGGCTGTCCTAAGAACTCTGGATTTAGTCGTTGCCGAAGCTATTTTTCTCTTCCCTTCGAGAGTCCTTATTCTTCCAATTCGCCTTTTCCATTGTAAATTCTAGCTACTCGTTTATTTCGCGCTATGCACTTTAGGCTACGGCTTTTTTCACATAGTGCTAGTCTAAACGATGAAAATTTTTATAACTTTAACATGGATTTGGGGAAAATATTTATTTCTTATAATAAATAACCCCATGTGTTATTTTCAATAACATAAAAAAACTCGTAATATCTTATAGTACTTAATTGTATAATGGTTCTAAAATTAGTCGCACTATTTTTTTTATTTTATTTTATTTTATTTCATTTTTGACATGCCTTATGCCTTAGGCATGATCTAAAATTTTGTCCGTCACGAAAAATGCTATAAAAGAAGAAAAGGCGCTTCGCAAACCATAAAACAACTGGCACATTTTTCCAATCCATATAAACGACAAATAATAATAACACACTTCGCTATTTACTCAACTAAAATGTATTGAATGATTTACGTTCACAACAAATAATCATGTAAATTTTGCCAGCTGCTGCTTTAAAGTATTTTTCAAATGTAAATAGAGCGCGGGAACTGCTTTCGAACATAATGCTGTATATGGCCATGCTTTGTGCGCAAATGCTTAATACAGAAAGTTGTTAAATACTTTTGTACAGCGAAGATACTCGTAATTATGGAATTTCTTTGAGTGTCGCTTGGCTTCGATAAAAATTTTTCCTTTCACACGTTTGTAATATTTAATTATATTTAAATTTTTAACTTCCTTATAAATTTTTTGTTTTTAATTATATCGAATTTTTGATTACATATTGCGTTTAAAATATTTACCCACCCGTTAACATGTTTGCGTATACACAGTCGCTTGCAGAATATTTGAGTTAACTGTTTTTCATCAATAATATTCGTATAAGTACAGATACTCCATCGAGATCTGCATGTTCCTTTTGTTAAATCAGTTCATACTCAACAGTACAGCAAATTTTTTGAAAATCTAAATCTACATCCCAATCCTAAAGTTAGTAGCATGTTTATAAATACTCTTCCGGGTAATCCGAGAAGAAGGTTAAAGAGAAGGAAGTGGTGTCGTGACGCTCTTCCCATAACTTAAGTGCATTTAGTTTTAAATACGTTAGCATCAGTTATTATGACTCGAAACTTTTATCAAGTATTTACTTCACCGGACTCTGTTGTCCGACCAAACAGCAACGGTTACTATGGGATTCAGGTCATCTGACCCAAATAAACATGACATGTATGGGTCACTCTTAACTTAGTGATTGCCATGGTGTTTGAGTTTTTATCAGATATCATAAGAAGTAGACTTGCTACGTATGGATAACGTTCTACAATAAACTTGACATGTATGGGTCACTCTTAACATAGTGATTGCCATGGTGTTCGAGTTTTTGTCAGATATCATAAGAAATAGACTTGCTACGTATGGATAACGTTCCATAAGGCGATTGTTGTGGTGCTCGCACTCTTGCACACTAAATGCGTGCCGAGCTTTTATGAAATACACTAAATAGCAATGTTATCATGACGATTGTGCTCTAAATATTACATTGTACACGCTGCTGTACTAATCTCATGTTGTTTTCTCTTAAAATCCATCCTATTCGCTTTTTATATCCTAAGGGCCATATGGTCAAAATTGTGCTGTACTGCTTATGTCGCTTTTCGTCCTTCTCTAGACTTTGTATCCCTTTTTATAAGTTGTAGTGAACTACTATAAGCCAAACCCCTCACTGGAGGGCTTTGGATTGGTCACATTTCTATCATCATAATACATATATTAAAATTAATATTGGCGCTGTTTGTGGTCCCTCGACTGGTACAGTGGAAAAAAAAAAAGTACAGATAAAAAAAAAGCAAGTTTTGTTTATCTCAACTGTTTTTAATTATACGTATTTGCAATTTAGGTCCCCTTCAGATTCGGACTATGAATCCTATATTCATCTTTACTAATATTCTTTTTCTTTTCTTTCTTCTAGTTCAAGATGGAATATTCCTTAACTACTCAGATATTTTAATACTCTTATTTAAGTCTATGATTATTCATCATTCTATTCGTCTATATATATATATATATATATATATATATATATATATGTAAATTTTTACAACAAATGAGAATATTAATTTACTAGAGGATTAGTTTCGCTAGCCGTTTCGCGGTCCACTCCTTCGGACTTTAAATTATTTTACTTTGTAAATTTTCATAGAGACTGCAACGTTCGCATACTAAATACACGAATACGTAAATTAAAAAAGTGAATTTTAAATTAAAATATCTGAAACCATATAGGTCAGAGGAGTATGTTAATTTTAATTCTTTTTAAAATAAGACATTAACAATATTTATTTTTTTAAATGTAATGATGAAATTGTTTTTTTTTTTTTATTAGAATCTAAGCAATAATATATCAAGGTTGACCATCACTCAAATCATTTCAGAATTTGTATGCTTAAATTATTTTTCAAAATTTGGGCCCTTTAATTTAAAAATTTTTGGGTTTCGTATTTTTTCTATATTCTAGCGATGAAATACATTATTTAAAGGAAAGAGTGACTCTCCAGCTACCATAGGAACAGCTGTGGACTTTTTTTTAGTTTCCAATATTTCCGCTTTTATCGTGTATTTGTCCAAATTTTGGTCCATAAATAGCAGAATTTTTTGAATTTTGAATTTTTCCCGAATTCGGGAGACCTTGGTGTGTAGGTTAAAAAGAAAATTAATACTATAACTCATATAGAGCCTGCTGTGGAATTTTTTTTAAAATATTTTCTTAAAACTTGATTTCTACATTTTTTTAAAATTTGGGGTCTTTAATTTTAAAATTTTAAGGCTCTTATAATTTTCTTATGTTCTGACGAAGAAAATAGGTCGATCAGAAAAAAAAAAAAAAAACTCTCTAGTTACTATAGAACGGTTTGTACGATTTTTTTTTTCTTGCAGCTTTATATAATAGAAGAAAACAAAAAAAACACGGAATTTTATGATCAAAAATTGAAATTAAGGTTTTTGCTTTATTACAAATATGAAAACAAAAGCATACAAAATAAATAATTATATTTCAAAAATTACGACTATTTTCGGATAATCCGATAATCTCTGGGGCAATGAACGTTAAAAAATAAAAGTTTTATAAGATATATAAATTATATATCAATATATTAAAAAATCGAAATGTTTAAAATAGATTTTATTATTGAATAATTTTAAAAATTAAAAAAAAGAAGCAAGATCAAATAAAATACTAACATTATACATTGGAATAATGGAGAATAATGAATTAGCGACATTTGACCTTTAATATAATGTTTGTATTTATTTACACGATACGTTTCAGTAACATTTAATAAATACAGATAATTATTACTATTACTTTCATTACTGTTTCTACGTTATTATTAATCGTATGTTTGTTTTTAATAAGATCTTCGGCAAATTTTGATTTCAAGTTAATAGTAATATAGAGGAAAAATTATAAAAAATGATTAAAAATCGGGATTATTAAAATTTCAAAAAACATATTATATAAATAAATAAAACTGTCAAATGTAGTTCATTCGTTATATCTATACTAATATTATAAAGAGGAAAGATTTGATTGTTTGTTTGTTTACATGGAATAGGCTCCGAAACTACTGGACCGATTTGAAAAATTCTTTCACTGTTGGGAAGCTAAACTGTCTCCGGGTGACATAGGCTATATTATATTTTCAAAAAAATTAGGGATCCTTACTAAAACTCCAATAATGTAACTCAAGGTGTAAAAAAATGCCCTAAATAATTCCTTACATCGCGTGCGCTGCAAAAACTTTTTTTATAAAACGTTAAAATATCAATGTTAATTACCATGTGGAAATGTAAATTTAGATAAAGATCGCCTTAATATCGTCTACAAGCTCATCACCAATGGAAATAGTGTGTTAACGTAAGGAATGAAAATTTTCGAGCGTTACCGTTATCTCTTTTGTAAAAGGTACAAAATGCCCAAAAGATTAAGATCTCAACTTTCTAGAAATAGTTCCTAGGCGGCGAGGGCATCAAAAATACGTCGTAATGGAGAATCTTCATCAGAAACTGAAAATCGTCTTGCAAGTCAAAGAGAATACGCGTCGCAATCGCTTGCCAGAGAGTCGAGTATCGAACGTTCGCAGCGGCTTAAAGAGCAAAATATTAGAAATATACAAGCTCGCACTAGGGAATCGAGCTCTGAGCGTTCCCAACGCCTTCGAGATCAGAGAGAAAGACAACAGACGTCAACGACTAGAGTTCGTCATCGAGTTTTAGCTCACAGTAACAGATCGGCTTTCAGATACGATCCACAGATTGATTATGCACAACAGTCTTTCGTCCAAATCGGAGCCATGAATAAGATCTGCTCCAAGTGTTCTGCCAAAAAATGGGCCAATTAACCTAATGGTATGTGCTGCGCTTCTGGAAAAGTTAGTCTCCCCAATATTCATGAGCGGCCACGGTCAATAAAAAATCTTTTGACAAATAATCATTTACTGATACTCTTACACAGTCATGAACTGAATTCCGCGCGGGTGTTATTTAACAAATAAAGAAATTTTTTAGAATCATAATTCACGCGAGCAACGCCGCGGGCACAGCTAGTTTAATATATAATGTTAGTATTTTACTCGATTTGTTAAATTACTTAATTTTACAATCGATTTGTTTCTTTTAAACATTTCGAATTCTTAATATATCGACATACTTTAAGTAAGTTTTCTATTACCTTTATTTTATTTTATACATTTGTCGCTACGATTACTTCGAGTTATCCAAAACTAGTATCATTTTTTTAAATACGATTATTTACTTTCTATGTTTTTGTGTTCACAATTTAATTTTATTAAAAATCTAAAGTGGCATACACGTAAGTAGTTTCACTATGGAACATATCAGATTTCCTTCTATGTTGTTTGAGTACTGTCCACTTCTCTTCGTACTGGCTGTTATCAGTTATCGTGATGCTTTTGCTCTTAACTATTTTGTCTTGAAAGATTTCACTTGATTCTTCTTCATCCTTATAAGAAAAATGACACGCCTTTTACAACATTATTAGAAAAGTGTAAAAAACGAATATTATATGATAAATAAACATATCTCGAAGAGCCACGAAAAAAAATAATAATAATAATAACAATAATCGCCAAGTTACTAAAAATTTAGTCGTCGAGCGAAAGAATTCTACACTATTACATAGTCGCGTAAATTACTACGTGAGGAAACGCTTAGCTACCATTCTCGTAGATTGAATTAAATGACAAAAACCATTAACTAATAAAAATCAAAGATTAAAAATTTTCACATAAACACTGTTGAAAATCAGATAGAATGTTTTTCTCTAACGACGGAAAAGTGAATTTGAATCTATTTGGGGATGATCAAAAAAGGGAATAAACCCAACGTACCAGAATAGTGAAATATTACGAGTAGTTCCGTTTTCCTTTTGGGATGAACCCCCTTTACTTTCTCCTCGAGATAGTTCTCTCTACTAGCCAATTATTATTTCAGACATTAGGTATGAACAAGACAACTTCCCGAAACTTGAAACAGGTCTCTGGTGTGTGGTAGCCAAGCACCTGTTGTTACCGCGCTACCTGTTGACATTAAATACCAACTGTGAAACATGCGAAGAATCACGCTTAGAAGAACTTTGGAAAGACGTTGGTTCTGTAGTGAAAATAAGAAGAACCAATGGTGTCATATTAGAGACGCTCTTCTATAAATGTATGCGAGCACGAATTGTCCGATAAGACAAAACGGCTCGAAAAAATTGAACTGGACCGATTCTCCATAAAACCGAAGAAAAAAAAAACTTTGCATTCTCCAGATATTAAACTATTGTCGGAAGAACTCGTAAGACTAGTTAATCTTTAGATGTTTCGTATGGAAGAAGTTCGTGATAAATAAATGAAAATTGATCGAGAAAAGTTTGTAAAGTTAATAGAATCAGCGCGATGTTCTTTTGCTTCGAAGGACATGTTAGTAAAATATTGGTGTTATTTAAACTTATATAAAGTGCTAAGAATTATGTCGATGATATTTTTTTCCGGCTACAAATTTTTGCACATTTTGTTACAAATTAAAGTTGCCTTATTGTATAAATTTGTCTGTTGTATTTCAACAATTTCATCGATCGTGTTTAAACGGTGTAATGGTCATTTCCTCCTTTTTTTAAGTCTTATACGGGAATTATTGATTAAAAAATAATTTGAACTAAAACTTTTACGCGCAACTGAGTGCGTTCGTGTTCGTGCACGTTTAAACTTATTACACGCGATGCTAAGTTCATATTTATTTCGCGGACGCTGTAAAATTTGTATCGATAACGTTAATTGCAAAATTTCATTTGCATCGTTTGTAAAAGTAATTCTTGATGAAAATCTCTGAAACAAAAATTGAGAGTGAATTCGAAATTATCGCGGCCCCTAACGGGATACGGTGAAAAGTAGTGTACAGGAACAGGTTTCATAAATTTTTCAGAAGTTTTTGCACATACGCAGAGACGTAAAATCGATTAAGAAGTTTCCGTAGTTCATCTAATCATAGCCTGTTAGGGACTTCGTGCTATACTTCCATTTTCCTTCGATTACACTTGATGAAATCTGATGTAGCTATCGAAATATCTGGCGTAAGGAAACGAACAGATGTGTCAGTTTCGCTCTCAGATTGATCATTTTAACTATGTTTCTATGTTACGAAAGTAGTTCAATGTAAATCACGGAACGGTAGATCTTTTTGTGATCGGACTCTATCGTGTGGAATTGAGATACGGGAACGAGGATAAAGATTATATTGCGAAATCTGCAACAAGTTCAATGGCGTATAGTTCAACTGATGGTACTGCAAGGCCATCGGTAAGAATTTAATTCGGTCTAATGTCTGTTCCGATCGATAAGGATTTTATTTTGATCCTTGTTTTTTGCATAGAAGTTGTTACGACAGAACGATTTGCCAGCAAGGAAAAATCGATACGTACTGAATGCTTTAACCGCGCCGACAGAATCGATGCAATTAGACGGTACGGAATCGTGGTAGATTTTACGCTGGAATAATGTCTTTGTTGAGCATTCATACAATAATGCTTAAAACTGGAAGGATTTTTCGGGATTTCAGTTGACTATTAGAAAGTTTCGCGCGTGTTTTCTTTGCATTCCTTTATTATCACGCAGTGTCTGCGATAGAAAAAGTTCGACAAACTGCCGCGGCTAATCCGATGATGGCGGCATTTTAGTTTGACTTTGGGATTGTTCGAATATTTAGACTGAAAATCGCAATTCCATCATTATACGGTAAATGTGAAGAAGAGATGATCTGTCGGCTCCACAGGAAGTATCGTGTTGGCAAGACTCGTTTAAGTGGTTAACGCGAAACGACCGTTTCTCGTCATAAACCAGTCACATTGAGATATTTAATTTTCTCAACATGGTGCAATTTCAGTATTGCTCAATTGAATGCTGGTTACATTTCCGTACCGGACAAAAAAAAAAAAAACAGAACGAGCCGTTTTCCAACCATCATTTGCATAGTTCGTTACGTCTAGTAGCATTTGTTGTCTTTTTTCGTGATATTCGGGTTCACTGTAAAGATGATAAAGCTGTCGACGATAGTGTCAGGCTGAACGGTAAACTGAGTTGAACCAAGAAGCTTTGCGCTGTGCACTAGTTCACGAAGTAATAGTTCCCTACACTATATTACCTTGAAGTGCGAATCGGCTAAAGAATTACGAATAAAAACGGAAAGCGACAACACTTAGAAAGAGTTTATAACATCTCACGGCGGCGCACCGAGCCAAAAAAAGTTTCCAAATTCGAGAGAAATGTTCTGCGACCGGAATTTTTAATAAAGATTTTTAATAGCCGCGAAGTTATTTTTCCAGTCGCGCGGTGTAAAAGATCCGTGTCTAACAAGGAGAGGTCACGATCTACGGGTCACCGATTTTGCTGAAGTTCTGCAGATCGATAGAAGACCATGATGAATATATATGAGAACTGTGTGAAATAGTAGAATGCAACTTTTTGATTTACGCGAGAAATTCAAATTTTTAGAAGCCGTATCTAACGGATAATATACATACAGTCGGTTAGACAAAAATATGCAAAAATTCCAGATTATGTTTATATTTATTTTTTATGCAAAAATGGTTCGGAAGACTGATTATTTCAAAATGAAGTATATTAAACAAAAAAATTATTAAAAAACGATAAAATAAATTTTTAAAAAATCAATTTTTAATTTAATAAAAATTTAAACACGTCATTTATTACAATTATATAGTATAAAAACACAAATCATAGTGCGATGTAGTGGTATAAATGACGTCTATTAGTACGTACTTAGAAATAAGGTCCGGGTTTGAAAATCTCGCCGATGTAACGTAAAATTTTTGATATCTTATATTTTAAATTACTCATTTTTAATATCTAATTATTTAAATTCTTTATACATAACTACATATACGTAATAAAGCGTAAGATAAATATGTTTTATACACAACGAATTCATTATATATGTAGATATATATATGTGTATATATATATAGTACCTGGACGACCGACTTTCGCTCGGTATTTTTGGTTTTGTAACTTTTTAACTTTAATCTTATGCATATTCACAAAACATAAAATATTATTTAAAACTAACTTATGAACACATCTATGAATTTAAAGCCTCTTTCCATACACTTTTGCTTTTCAATACTGAACGCAACAAAAATGTAGAGGTCCTTTGAATTCGCTTTCCGAATTGTTGGAAAATGTTTTCAATGACTGCACACGTTGATTTTTATGAGTATATTTCTACGCGTTTTTTATTAGAAAAATTATATTTTAGATATAATAGAGAGTCGTCGTCAGCTTTATCTATATCGGTTTATTCGTTATAAAAAAAAATTAAAAGCGTTTTGTAATTTTACCTGAGATGATCAGCTGTTTTCCAACCAATTGGAAAAAATTTCCGACTAAATCACTGGGAAATATAATAATAAGGGTATACTGTATTCATAAGGGGGTTTTTAAAATGTGCACAACATATTCTCAGTAATTCACTTTCACAAATATATAAATACGCAAAACATTTACCATTTGTATATAAATAAGTCCTCCTTTGTTTATTAACCGATTTTCTATTTCTTTTTTCGTGCAGTGGCTATTTGTTATATATATATATATTTTTTTACTGCATGGGGGTAGCCCATGATTTTCGAACCGCCATTATGTGACTGCCCGCTGATCGGCTGAGAACCAAGACTGATGCCTTTTTTTTGCATATTCGTTCCTCGCCGTTTCCAGGTATCTGGAATTACGCGCTCACCTGCTTTGCCGACCGTATATTTTATTGCTTTGCACTACCAGTATTTGTTGTTCACTTTAAACTATCAGAACTGATAATCGACAACGTTCGAAAATCGAAAAATAATACTATGGACGGAACAAATTATCTATTAGATCGTCGTTGAAAGATCGCGCCATCGACCCTGATTCGTATCACACTGAATACATTAAAACCCATTTAAAACTTGTGAAACCGAATTTTGCCATGAATTAGAGCTTGACAGATCGATTTATTGGCCCAAAATACTCCTAGTGTGCAAATTTCATCTAAATCGTTAGAGCCGTTTCCGAGATACGCGAAATATATATATATAACATATATATATACAAGAATTGCTCGTTTAAAGATATTAGATATATATGGGGCGGGGTGTACATATATGTATATGTATATATATATATAAATATAAATAAAAAAATTTGTACATAAACAAATATACTCATCTACAAATAAAATAAGAGTGTTGACGAATATTAATTATAATTAAAATGCTACGAATTTAATCTTTATTTACGTAATTTTCGGGATGATATAAATCATAGAAACAAATAAAATAGCAATTCCTGCGACACTTACTACAGCATATAAATGAATTATTACCGTAAGAGGAAAGTTCCTTTAATTTTTTCATTTGAAAAACAAATTTCATTTACGTTTGGAAATATTTCACGTTTATCTGAAAGTGTAGAGGATAACCATGCATGAAAATAGTCGTTAAATAATTTAAATGTTTAAAAATTGTTATTATATTTATGTAGTAATGTATAAAGAATTTAAATAATTAGATAATAAAAATGAGTAATTTAAAGTAAAAGATATCAAAAATTTTACGTGACATCGAACCCGGGCCTTATTTTCAAATTATACCAATAGACGTCACTTTTAAAAACAAGTTCGTTATGATTTGTGTTTTTATACTGTATAAATGTAATAAATGACGTGTATACATTTTTATTAAATTAAAAATTGATTTTTTAAAAATTATTTTATCGTTTTTTAATAATTTTGTGTAGTTTAATATACTTCATTTTGAAATAATCAGTCTTCCGAACCATTTACATAAAAAATAATTATAAACATAATCTGGAATTTTTACATATTTTTGTCTAAACGACTATATGTATCCGTTAAATGCGGCTTCTAAAAATTTTAATTTCTCGTGTAAATCAAAAAGTTGCATTCTAATATTTTACACAGTTCATATATTCATCGTGGTCTTCTATCGATCTGCAAAATTTCAGCAAAATCGGTGACCCGCAGATCATGATCTCTCTTTTGTAAGATAAGAAGGGAATGTACACGGTTATTTGTATTCAGAATTACACAAGATTACTATTTTTTCATCATTATGTCTTCCATTAAGTTTTTCCGTTCTGGTGGTATCTTGTACTTTTTTAAAGCACGAACTGTGTACGTTGAAATCATGGCACAATAAGAAGGGGCGTAGTAGTGTGCTTATAAAGTTCTAAAGGGTTGCCTCAGTTTTTTTTTCTAGGTGGGAAGTATGCGGGGTATATTGTAACTGGATTTTTCTGTAAAACGTAATAGTTGGAGGTAGAGGCCCGACCTTACGTCCAAGATCTTACAGTTCATCATTAGAGCGATGGAAAATAAATGAAATATATATATATAAACACAGAACATTCTATTATGACCACGATAGATATTAGCTTAAGAAGAAAAGAAAAAGAAAATAGTCAATAAAATACCCTAACAAAATAACATATTTAGGCGCTTACTGAAAAGGATTATTCATTAACAATTTGGCTCAGAAGTCGGTCGAAATTATCTTTTTATTGGCTAATTTTAAAATATAAAAATGATAAGGTTCACTAGTTTGAATACATTTTTTCCAGAAAATTCCCATCCCAGTTTCTAGCTCGCGTGGGAATAAATAGAGTTTTCTTTTCTGATTGTTAATCAACAAACCTGAAATTCAATCCAGGCTCTAATTATAAAAACTGAATTTGAAAGGCAAATATGAAAAACTGCGAATGGCCAAGTTATATTTATCGTGAATGGGGCACGCAATTTTTCAGTTTCAAGTTTACTTTCATCGAGGAAAAAATTTTAAATGCGCAGATGCAAAATCTTCTATCCTTTCTTCTGACGAGACACTAATAAATAATTAGCATTTCATTTTTGTAATTCTTTCTCTCATCATATTTTTCAAAATTTTTAGCACCAAAAGGGGTAGCTAAAAAGTAATGTTTTTTTTTTTTTTTTTTTAAATTAAAACGAACCTTACTACTTTTTTAACTTCCGAATTACAAATTTAATCACAATTTGAAGAACAGTACTGTTCAACCTTTAATACTTACATTTCTTTTCCTTTACATATACCTCCCAAAAAAAAAAAAGAAAATTCCATAACGTCTTTGACAACAGCACTCTGATCACTATAGTCTGCAAGCGAAATAATCATTATCCATTTTTCCGAAACTCCTACAGATTCATTTAAGCTATAAGTGCTCTTTCTAAAATTACGAAGGAAATAGTAAGCAGCCGTGTATTGAATCTACAATGTTATCTTTTCCCTATTCAAACGTCGAAAATATCTTAACATCTCGCAACGGCTTGCACATATTCAGTCTTCTTCTAGAAACAACACATGGGAGCATAATCGCGTAACACGGTTTGCTGATTAAGGCGCATAAAACCCGAATTATTGACAACTTTGTCCTTTTCTCATCGATAGAGCCATCCAAGCAAATTGTAATTAGTCTCCTCTTCACGGTAGAGTGTGTAACCTCGCAACGTTCGGGCGCCGAGCGTGTTATTTTTTTATCCTATACATCAAGGCCCTTTCCAGGGGGGATTATTAGAATTGAAATAGTTATTATAAATACCCAAAAATCTGAAAAAAATTAAAAAATCATAAAATAAATATTGATGATTTTTTAGGATGTTCTTATATTATAAGAAAAAGAAAAAATATGCTCCATATTATTTTGAGGTAGTTTATTAATATTTTATGCAAAATTTTTTGTTACGGGTATAATCAATAACACATGTGTAATTTTTATTAATTTCTTTATACGGGGGGTAATTCATTTATGTAAGTTATTAATAGATATAAATCAAAATGATGGAAATTATTAATAGTATGCGAATATTAGCGAAAAACGTACTATTATTTATAACATAAACGTGCGAAGAAAATTGTCAACCCCCCCTTCAAAATTCTTGGCACGGCCCTGCTATACATAATAACATTGCTGCAACAACCGTATAACCAAACCCGGTTGTTTACTGGTCACCATAGCGCTTCCCTATTTTTAAATTTTTCCTTTGATACAATATACTTCCGAAGGGAATTGATTAATATTAGTGAGTCTGCATCCCCACCTTTTTCTTAGAAGTATCCCGAGCTAAATAAAACTTATCCTTTCTTCGCAATAACTTCATTCTGTAGACCGATTCGATATTATTGAATATCTAGTTTTAGTTTAAAAGTATGTCTTATTATTAGTTGTTTAATACATAATTCCAGCGGAAACAATACAAGAGTGCTAAAATATCTTTTACAACTAAATAACGAAAAATTTGTTATTCATTGATTTGTTAGATTTCCTTATCGTCGATATCGGAGATAATTTCGGGACTCGAACGGAAAAAATAAATTTTCAAAAATATAATAAAATGTCGAAAATACTTTGGCCGATCATTTGCGAGGGGACTCTGGGAATTTTGTCGTTCGGAAGGACTTTAAATTGAATTCGACGCTATTTCTGAGGAACGTTCTAGAAAAATATTAAATATAAAAATGGCTAGTGGTGAGAATAACGTCATATGATTTTATTTAGAGGAAATAATATAAAAATGCGAGTAACGAGTAGAGAAAAGTTACTGGCCATGCGAATTTCTCAGAATTGCCTTAGCGTACCAAAATTACTTCATTGTGAGAATGTATTCTTATGTGTTGCACATCGGTGCAGCAGGTGACAAGTCGTGTTTTTTTTTTTCTTTCTTGTTCAGTTTCTTATTAAATAATCCACCTGGAAAAAAACGGATGTAAAAATGCGTGCACCAACAATTCCTATATTGCGCGTGTATTAAATTCTTAGCATATTTCGCTCATCTATAGCATGCATTCCTAACTAGTTCAAGATTACTAAAAGTTACTTCGTATCAACCTTGCATGATTTCGATAATAACTCGCAATTGACAAGAACTCAATTTGTTTTTAGATAAAATTAACAAATGCAAACTGCTGTTCTGCTCTTTTAAAAGATCTTTCTATATTTCAGCATTAACTTCGTTTTACTTATGTCTTATAGATGTCCGGCAATTAGAAGAAGAAAACAAATAAGGGACAACAGTGAGGCAGTTTGGCGTTAAAAGCTGGCGCACGAATATAAGAATCACTCTAACGTTTTATATAATTTAACCGGGATAGAATCATAAAAATGGACTTCATCGAAAAAAGAAAATGGCGCACACGGTGTCTGTTGAATGATGATCGAGAAATTGAGCGTGTTAATGGAAATATATCGTAAAACCGCCCCAAAATAACCCGATATTGTCGCAAGTTTGCTTTAATTAAGCAGACAAAACTGTAATGAAACACAGGATGGTTAAATAAAGAATAGGCTCATAAGAAACGTTCACAGGTGGTCAAGTTGAGGTTATATTTATCGTAAGACATGGAAAATTTTTTAAATGTGACCCGCTTTACTTACATTTTAAAACTTGAATTATTTTTATTTCTTTTTTCAAATTAAATAAGCGATTTTACGGTTATTTCGAATTTTTTAATATCGAAACGATTGCGCGTGAATTAGGAACTACATCCAACGGACATCGAGAAATTTTCTTCATTTCTAAGAATTACATGCACTAACGCAAAAGCTTATTAAAAATACCACGGGTCGATAAAGTTTCCAATAAGGAAGTGTTGCACAGAATGAAAAAAGATAGAGAATTGGTAAAAGGAAGAAAGTTGGAATACCTAGGGCATATAATTAGAAGTAATAAATCCGAGCTATTACAAATTATCCCACAAGGGGAAATATTGAAGGGAAACGGGCCCGAGGAAGAAGAAGAACGGACTGGATTAAAAATATACTGGAATGGTTGAATATCAGGAAAGCCTTAGGGATAGCCAGCAATAGAGAACAGTTTCGTCATATGATAGTCAACCTCCTTCGAGGAGAAGGATTCTGGAGAAGAAGAAGAACGCCAAAGCTAAAATTGTTCATGGATTCGCACGCTCTTAAATAATAATACAAATTTTCATGGCTTTGACATAATTAATATTATACGTGGACCTTCCCCAGAAGCGAATTATATTACGTCTCGAAATTCGGTGATAATAACTTTTCCCTAAAATTGTATCATCAGACTGGATAAATGAAAGCCAGATTCTGGCCAAATGGATAAAAGCTCCGGAGCTAAAACGAAAAAAAAAAAAATGTATATATATATATATATTTTATATACAGATTCAAAATGAAGATGAGAAGTTGATTGTCGGTACATCGCATATTGTAATTAAAATTTAACTAAATTATAATTAAAAATTAGCCGAATGTGTAAAATACTAGACCGGAAATAACATATTCCCAATAAAGGACGGGAAAAATAATACGAATAATTTATTACTAAAACGAGATTAATTTTTAATTTAGATTTGGAAGTACTTACTTTCTACATTGTTGGAATTATTTTGAAATTGTCCTTTCCATGCACCCTATGAAAAAATAATAATAAACCAAATTAATCGTTACGGTCAACGCAAAATTTTACCGAACGCTGATAAATCTAAAATAGCGGCTACATTGAGGAATATTTCTCTTCATCGCTTCTAAACTAGATGATGTAAAATTTAATAAATCTCGGTCCTATTACAATACATAACCGGGAGTATGGGAAGCGCTTTTATATTTATCGTGAAAAAAAAAAAAAAAAAAAAAGTCAACCAAAAAAACAACAATAAACAAACAGAAACCTTTTTCAATATTAAAACCTTTCCGGTCAGTAAGGGCCAAAGGTTTCCTGTAAATGCTTTCCATTCTATTCTGTCATTATGTAATGGAATTGCTCAATCCGAGTATCCCCCCTACCCTCGTCATTATAAAAGTATCTCGATTATCATCATTCAGTCGCCTGTTTGTTTTTTGATATGTTTTCTATGGCGTCTATAGTTTTCTGTTTTTTTTTGTTTTTTTTTTAATTTCCCTTTTATAAGTTACGAAGAAAAGTGTCCTCCCTGTTTTTAGCCTCAATCACTATTCCTATCTTTTAATAATACTCGAAGTTAGACACCACATTTTATGTTATTAGGGTATTTAACGATGGTTCTTAGTCAGATTCCGTTCTTTGTGACTCCTAATCGCTACTGTTTACACGTGTTGATGGGTAAGCGTCTATTATTGGCAAGCCCAGGGGAAAACCAAAACATGAAGAAAAGAAACAAAAAACAATGGAAACAAGTTATTATACCGAACTTCCTGATTTTACATTATAATTATCAGATTTTAAATATACTGATAGCGTAAATTAATAATTAAACCTCGTACAATGCAGAGCATCGTCACTTATATTTCGAATATACGTTTCCTCGGCAAAATTAACTAGTTATTTAGTACCACAATGAATTCCGTAAAAGACAGTTGTTCCAAAAAACTAAACATATATAACCCGGCGGGAGATAGCGAGATTACATGAAAACTAGTATTACAGTTTGTATGTAATTTTGTGCCTCTTCTGCACGCATTGCCGTTCCACTCTACATTCTCCTTTTCTTGGTAAAATTATCAATCTTTTTGCAACTGTTCCAGCGATTATTATTTCTTTAGTTATCCAATCGTCATTGCCGGTATTTTACACATTAGAATCGACGAGATGGTTAATCTTCGATTGTTTCGCAATTGAAGTTGTCCATTCGGGTTAGAAACGTTACTCTGAAGGAAAACAAAATTTTTATCAATATTCTCCTTCAGAAAAGTATGAATATTCTTATAGACATTTTAATTGTAATGAACATACACTAATAGATGTCCGTAATTTTGCAGATGTAGACAAACGGGCCAATCAAATTTCTCAGCTGTCAAATTTTCGATTTTGGAAAGTTTTAATCCGATGCGTAGATTACCGGCGAGAAAACAAGTCAAAAATACCGAAATTATAACCGTCAACCATAAAAAAAAATTCGTCAGTTACTACATATTCTCACGTGGCTAGCCGAAAATTCACATTGCGAGTTCGCGGCACCGTTTCAACGGACTGCTTAGCTATAAGCTAGATTTAACAGTGACCGGGAATATATCTGAATGAGCGGCCGCTTTCATACTGGAACGGTAGATGATATTCAGCTAAAACGTAGAACCTGTGCGGAAATCCCGTAATGGTACCTTTATACTTTCAGTGTATTACCGTATAAGTCTCCTCACGTTGCCTAATAAATTCTATGAATAATAAAATGATTTTTTTTATCTCAAAATTAAGTCCTAAAATTTCACCTACAGTTTTAGAAAAAGTACAGCTGTTGAAAGAAATCAACGCAGATTTTGACATTATTGTTTTTTTGTTTTTTTTTTTTCAGACGCTAATGATCAAAATATCTCGTGCATTGCCGAATTTTAAAAACGAAACATTTTAAAACAATCCTCCTGCAGGCCGATTTAATTAGATTTGTCTTGTAACCATATCTTTAATTGCATTTTTCAGTTAACAGATTTAACAATTTCATCTATGAAAATAATTATTTACCGATGGAACGTAATAGGATCGGTTAGTTGATGTTAAATTACAGTTTGCTTCGCATTAGGCAAGAGAACTGAAGAGATGCAGGGGGAAGATTCATTAGGAAAAAAGAAATAATAGGATGATTTTTCGTATTTTTTTATATTGCTTTGTAATTACGTTGTACGATTGAAAGCTATTCTGAAAAAAGGAAAAAAACGACCTCACACACTCCCACATCAGAGGAGTGAACGAGGTCTGTTTTATTTTCGATTCTATTTCATTTAAAATTTCTGCACAGTTCATCCTGTTTCCTAATTAGGCAAAGTGTCCCGCTATTGGACTCCATCGGTTGTTGCTATTATATCACGAGGGAGGAGCGGTTTGACGTGTTCAAAACACATTCTTATTTTGAATATGTGTCGCAATGCTATTGTGTTAACTTCTTGTATATCGTTGTCTTCTTCTTTTGTTCTCCATCACCAGTAAAAATGTATCCTCTTTAACAAATTTTGCGAGCGACGTGCCGCAATTTATTCTTTGTCACATCATTCCGTTTAATCCTATCTTACCTCGGTGTAGTGATTATTAGTAAACTTCACGTTTTAAGTCCAATCAGTTTAAAGGCCACTTCACAGACCGAAATTTGTTAGTACTTCTATGAAACCTATTTTCTAGATTTCAACTGTTTTATATTTAAACTAGCTGTGCCCGCGGCGTTGCTCGCGTGAATTATGATTCTAAAAAATTACTTTATTTGTTAAATTACACCCGCGCGGAATTCAGTTCATGACTGTGTAAGAGTATCAGTAAATGATTATTTGTCAAAAGATTTTTTATTGACCGTGGCGGCTCCCGAATATTGGGGAGACTAACTTTTCCACAAGCACAGCACATACCATTAGGTTCATTGGCCCATTTTTTGGCAGAACACTTGGAGCAGATCTTATTCATGGCTCCGATTTGGGACGGAAGACTGTTGAGCATAATCAATCTGTGGATCGTATCTGAAAGCCGATCTGTTACTGTGAGCTAAAACTCGATGACGAACTCTAGTCGTTGACGTCTGTTGTCTTTCTCTCTGATCTCGAAGGCGTTGGGAACGCTCAGAGCTCGATTCCCTAGTGCGAGCTTGTATATTTCTAATATTTTGCTCTTTAAGCCGCTGCGAACGTTCGATACTCGACTCTCTGGCAAGCGATTGCGACGCGTATTCTCTTTGACTTGCAAGACGATTTTCAGTTTCTGATGAAGATTCTCCATTACGACGTATTTTTGATGCCCTCGCCGCCTAGGAACTATTTCTAGAAAGTTGAGATCTTAATCTTTTGGGCATTTTGTACCTTTTACAAAAGAGATAACGGTAACGCTCGAAAATTTTCATTCCTTACGTTAACACACTATTTCCATTGGTGATGAGCTTGTAGACGATATTAAGGCGATCTTTATCTAAATTTACATTTCCCCATGGTAATTAACATGGATATTTTAATGTTTTATAAAAAAAGTTTTTGCAGCGCACGCGATGTAAGGAATTATTTAGGGCATTTTTTTACACCTTGAGTTACATTATTGGAGTTTTAGTAAGGATTCCTAATTTTTTTGAAAATATAATATAGCCTATGTTACCCGGAGATAGTGTAGCTTCCCAACGGTGAAAGAATTTTTCAAATCGGTCCACTAGTTTCGGAGCCTATTCAATGTAAACAAACAAACAAACAATCAAATCTTTCCTCTTTATAATACTAGTATAGATGAGTAAAAGAAATTTATTTATAATATTTTTCTGTACATATTACACGGAACATTTATGAAAAGCAGTTGGGCGGGAATTTTAAAATATTTTACAACTGGCCTGTACTGTGTACTTTTTTTTGACTTCCGATAAAACAGAAATATCTTTGAATCGGATAATGTTGGTTTTAAAAAAAATCGGTGCTCGGCACCTGCCCGTCGGAAACCCCCGGACCCTCCAATGCTCCCCCTGTTTAGAGCCTACGGCTAAAATTCAAAAAACATGGAACATGCTTTAGCCGTTTGCTGACTGTTAATATCATCTCCGATACTTACAACTACTTCTGTACAATATGTTAAAATTGAAAACGCGATAATAAACGTCTTGAATTTGAAAGAAAATAATGTTAACGATACGTGATCCTTAGAAGAAATGGACAATATGGATTTACGATAGTTGAAGTAACTTATGTAATTTTTTTAGAATCAATTTTGTCGATGTGACGAGCTAAGATCAAAACACGATCCCATACGAGTGGTTGGTAGAACTCTGGATTCGTTTTGAGTTGTAATCCGAAAATTTCTTCCACGAACCGAAATAATCGCCGATTTTCAGGTTTCTTAAAATCAACGTTGATATCCCTTGATAGAAGTACCTATTTAGTGTCGTATTCTCTGTTCTCGACTACGTTAACAATTTATGCTATACCTACTTTGGGTGTGTATGCCGATAAATTTAACTCGAAAAAATCTTCAATATCGTCAATCGAAGTGCCTGACATGATGTAAACACAGTCACAAGTAGAACTCGTTGACCGATTATATTCGATGGCGCAAGTTTCCCCACATTCCTCACTGACCGCATTAATTCTATCCATAGACAAAGATTGTTTGTCAAATCTCCTTAGAATATGTGGACTTATAGATTACATGCAGTCGTTTTTTTTTTGTACATGGCGACTCCCCCAGCTCGCACTTTTTCACGTCTGAACTGAGTAACGGTATCCTCTGTCTAGCCAAGTTTCGGTTAACACCGTCGTGATCCTGGTTTCAGGCAACAGGAAATCACTAACCACATCTTCCTTGCGTGCGCTCAAACTCTGGATGTCGAGTGTGAGTAACGACAAATCCTTGGGACCGGCACGGCGAATTCTCCGCACTCGTCGCTAATTGTGTGAAGTCGATGATTTTTCAAACGATCAAACTCGTTTCTCAACTCGATATTTACTTTATCATGAGCATGATGAATGTCCTTTGTGCTGTCCGAAGACTACTGACTTAAGACAACTAGAAGAAAAAGCTGTATTCTGCATTCCATTTTAGTGTGACGTTTTTTGCTAGTTAGGTTACGACTAAAGCATGTTCCATGCTAAAATGATCTAGAAACAGGGTGCGGCAAGCACAATAAAGGGTCAACGTATATTATTCGAACAGGAATTTTTACATTTGCAGAATATTAGAAAAGAGAAAATAATAAAATGAATAACAGTTACGAACATAATTGAATCGAACTCTTTATTTGTTTCGGTGCATTTCGAAAATGTGTGTTCCTAAACATGAAAGTCTAGTAGAAATAGAAAACGACAAAAATCACGCAATAGACTGATAAATTAAAACTCATTAACGCCCATGTTATAAAATGTATGTCTCGCTTTCTCGATGGCTCCATTAATTTCATTAAGAATATAAACGATATAGTTGATTTGATAAATTTTATGGTTCGTTGCTCGTTTCGTAATCATTTTTTTTTATTTTTTTGATAGGCCGATTTTTGTCAATTTTGCTACTCTAAATATTATTTTCAGACTTAGTGGACACAATAACGTATATGCCATCATCGCGACTATAATAATTAGTTATCATGGCTGCATGATACATACATACACAAATTATAATGTGTTTGACGGTTGATAGTGCTAGGTAAATGTAAGTTTTTTTCAATTTCAATATTTATCTTTTTATTATATAAACAATAAACTGACTAGAAAACATTTAATGTATTAAAAATGAAAACACCGGCATGTTTCGAAGACGCTGCTTCATAACCATAGTGAATATACACTAAAGTTAATATGTAAATAATATGAATATCTATATAAAGTTGAAAATATTGAAATTATTAAATTAATATATCGTAATGGTCGAAATCCAAAAATTTTGCGTGAAAAACAATAAAATATTAATATGTAAAATTATAAAAATAAAATAAAATTGTTATTTATTATATAAATTCACGTAATGGATATATAAAATTTTTAGTTCTATTTTAATGCTTTACATAAGGAGTTGTTATTAGGTGACTGTTTAATGTAGTATGCTTATATTTATAAGTATAATAAGCTTCAGCGAAATATAAAATTTCTTGATCATTAATTACTTTTAATGTTTTTAAGTCGTTATTGATATTCATGGTAATGTTATGTTTAGCAATTATTATGTGCTCGGCCATGGCTTATTTTTCAACGTGTCCATAACTAATTGTGCACAAGTGTGCTCTTGATGTTGCACCTTGAAACTCTTGCGGGTCTGTCCCATGCATATTTTACCACGTGTATTGCAAATAATTTTGTATAAACCAGGTTTATTAAATAAGTCATTATCACCGTTTCTATTACTATGTTGATATTTATAATTTTGTTACATAAATTGTTGTTGGTTTTAAAGGCCATTGGAAATATTATAGATGTTTTTATTGATATATATATATATATATATATATATATATGTAAATATAATCTAATGTTTATCTAGTATGTGATCGAGTAAATGTTTTTTTTATTTTTAACGAATATTCCCTTTAAATATTTTCTGCTTCAACAGTTTATTACTATTTTAATTTTTTTTATAAGGTCTAATTCATGGTTTCCATTTTTTTTTACTAAGTTGTAATGTATATTTTATATTTCAGATATTCCAACTACTTGGAAGAAATAATTATTCTCTCTCCTCTTTATATGAAAGTAAGATAATCAAACAATGAAATCGAAATCGACATATAAAATTACGGCGATTTGATTTTTTTCATTTTTGCAGAAATTTGTAATTTTTGATATTTCATTATAACGAGATGAGTTTTGTATTATCCTAATATTTTTCGTAACCACCTGTAAGTTTTCATCGATTTAGTTTATTAAATTGTTACATATTAATCGAAATTACATTTAGAAACTTGGCTTCTCCTTCTTCTTCTGCCTACATATATGTTGGTCAAGTTTAATTGTAACGTAGTATATTCCTACAACATCGGTAAACAGTGATTAGTAATTGGTGAGTAAGTTTCAAATGAAATACTATTATTCTTTTGTTTTATTCTTTCGTTCGTTAAGCAAATGACATTTGTGTCACATACAACATTAAATTTTATAAGAAAATTTTAAATTCCACGCAAAAAATCAAATATCGCGGCAACTGTCAACCAGTAGAGGTACTGAATCATTAACAAAGCTCAAGGAAGTCACTACACGTTGCTGGATTGAATTTAGAAAATTCATGTTTTTCGCATGGTCAACTGTATATTGCTTGTTCTAGAGTGGGAACTCCAAAAAATTTGTTCATCTATACACCAAATCATAAAACAAAAAATATTGTTTATCCGCTTGCGATACGCTAGATGTTAGTATTAATTTGAGATATTTAAAGTTAGTTCAGTTATATGACTAATGGAATATTAAAATATATTGTTCATTCGTGTGAATTATTAATGAAAAAAAATCTATAATGAATTATTATAAATATGAGTAATCTTTCATTTTTACACATTTTACGACAAATCTTTATAGATTTTTCATTATAATATACAAACCATCCATTTTATATATATATATATGTATATATATATATATATATATATATATATATATATCTAAAATGGATGGTCTGTGTATTATAATGAAAAATCTATAAAGCTTTGTTGTAAAGATCTTTTCCGATCGTTCATATGTAATCCATCTTGGGATGAAATCAAAGATTTATTTCTGCCTGGCTAGCAACTATCCCATCGGCATGATCTTATAGTGAGAGTTTTCAACCAAAAATTGATACGTCTCATGGATCATTAGTAAGAACCATATATACGGAGAAACTCGCTGCTGGATGTATTCCATTGAATGCTCATATCTTAATTTGAGTTACAAACAAAAGAATAAGGATATTTCATTTGAAACTTACTCACCAATTACTAATCACTGTTTACCGATGTTGTAGGAATATACTACGTTACAATTAAACTTGACCAACATATACATAGGCAGAAGAAGAAGGAGAAGCCAATTTTCTGAATGGAATTTCGATTAATATGTAACAATTTAATAAACTAAAAGAATATATATATATATATAAATTTCGCAACTAATAAATCCTGGCAGGCCACAATATTTGGCAGCCAGTAAATAACTAATCGATACACTAAATAGTAAATCGATTTTTAGAAAATCGTACAAAATATATATTTTTCAAATTTTTTATTTTAAACTTAATTTCTTTCCCAAAATTATCCCGTTTCAAATTTTCTTTCATATTTTCGGATAAATCTATTTCACTGTTCAAAAATTCATTAGAATCTACGCCTGCATTTTATTGTATTTTTTTTTTGTAGTATTTTCGCAATTTAAAATTTGGACTTTTTTCTCTTGATCCCTGCAAAGTAACAACCAAGTGGATAGCATAAAAACCTTCTACATGAAAAAACACACCTATATGTGCCAACTTTCATAGTGATCGGTCAAACGGTGTCGGAGTTAATCGATCTCATATATACGGACATCCATTTTTATGCATATGTTTCTCTAAAAATCGATTTACTATTTAGTGTATCGATTAATTATTTACTGGCTGCCAAATATTGTGGCTTGCCAGTATTTATTACTTGCGAGATTTATATATATATTTTTATAATTTGTTTTTCTTAAATTTTCTTTAGTTTTCTTAAATTTCCCTAAATTTGCCTAAAATTTCTTAAATTTGCTTATATTTTTTTTATTTTCTTTTTGTTTCAATCTTTTTAAATTTTCTTAAATTATTGTACACTTTAGTTCAAAATTCTTAAAGGTAATTTTTATTATTCGCTTCGTTCACCAACAAAAATCTTTCCTTGCTCACTTCCTCCGGTTGCACCCGCTGCATGGTTATTTTACTTAAAAAAAAATATCACAGAGAAGTATAGAACCAAAAAAATAAAATATATATATATATATATATATATATATATATATATATATATATTGTAGTGTACACACTAGTCTGCATGTAGTGTTGATTGATGATAAATAATTCGGACTCACTTACAATACCAGACTGCTGAATATATATATCGGGTGAAAGACTCTGTATATTTTTAAATAATTTAAATTCAACTATTATTTTTGTCTTACGCTTTTTCTAGACAACGTGTATTAAGTTATTACTGGATGATATTACGGTTACCAAGGCATTTGACGTTTTTAATTTTAATTCATTATTTCATAATTTATTATTTATATTATTATGTTATTACATTTTTTACGTTTTTTATTACAAGTATATCATGTTTATATTACGAACACTAATTTATTGGTAGTAAAGATTCTTCAAAGAAAAGCTGGACAAAAGTCAGATTGTTCCGGTATTCAGTTAAACATGATAAAAACCAAAGACGTGAGTATACATACATCGATATTCGATTGTCGGAGAATAAAGTAACAAATTTCTTAAGATATTAGATAGATTTTGAAGCGTTTCAATGTGTTAAATAGAACTGAAGATAATAAAATTTACATTAATATGTAAATCAAAATTAAAAGAGTTTTGTTGTAGTTTACGACAATATACATATTATAAACTCGGCTATTTTGGCCTCGAAAGGGGCTATGCCCCTTGACCCCTCTTGCTTACATTTCTGTCTCTTTCTCTTTAATACTTTGAATAAAATGATCAAAATTTATAACGTAATTCTAAAACGGTCCATATGAATATAACATAATCAAAAAAATTCTATCCTAACATTTAACTTTCATTACATAAAATTAGGACATCTTTTCGTTACATAAAATTGTAACATTTTTCGTTATAGAATCTAATAGAGGCCGGCCAAGGAATTACGTTGTAATTAATTTATATATAAAGTCGGTAAAAATTAAAATATAACAAATGTTACATAAAATTGGGGCATTTTTTCTAATGAGAGATGGCCTAAAAATTATGTTGTAATTAATATATAGATATATATGTATATGTGTATACGTATTTATGGGTGTATTAAATAACAAAAGTACCGTAAGAAATTTTGAAATGATAAGCAAAAAAAAGGAACAACTGTTAATTCTGAGAGAGATATGAGAAATGAAAAATTATTTGAAAAATACTGAAAAATAATAATAATCGTAATGGATAAGAACCGAAATGCATAGGTTTGTTGTTTTAGTTTCTATTGGATTCCTTTAGCTGTTCGGGTGAGCCATACAAAGGCAGAGAGATAAAAGTGTGAGATAAAATAGTCGGTGGAGCAGGGGGGATGTTAATATATAATCAACGGAAGAAATACGAGTCGGGAATTTAAATATTGAGCACATTGTGTAAGCGAAAAATTCGGATAGTTAAGGAAATGAAGAAGCCCGACCTCTGATCACCACTGTTGAATTTTGAGCTGTGGTGAAACAGTGTATGTACCTGAGTTTTTGATCATTAAGACTGGCTGAAATAATTCGCGAGTAGAAATATCCAAACAGTACAGAATATATAGCACAGAAAGTAAAATTAGGAAACGTTATGAGAAAGTAAAAATGCGTCAACGGGGGACCGTCCATCTTTTAGAACCAATCGGAATTTTAAAATAATTATTTATTTTTCTCCGAGTTTTGTTTTTGATTTTATTCATTTTTTTAGCCGGCAGCGATGACAATATATTTTTTTTTTTTTTGACATTTATTAAACAATTATTTTGTTCCGCGACATATGAAAATAGCCGTTTTACGCAAGGCCGTGAACAAAAAACAGACTTAGCAAAAATAGAGTGGTGCCTTCATAATCCGCATTTAATCATTATTTGAGCTAATATTAAAATTGCACAGTCACGAAAGTTACGTAACCTTTGTTCTAATGTATTTTTCTTAAATCTGTTGAAAATCGCAAATTTTTAAACACGATTTTTACATTTAGACTAAAAATCGTAAACTCACGCCATCGGCGGCGCAGCAAGGAAATTTAATTTCTGCGAATATCTACGATTACATCTTGTGTGCGTTTCTATATTCGAGGAATTAATTTTCGCTTACAATGCTGATTTTTAAATATTGTAATTAAATGCGGTTTTACAATGTGAAGTTTTACGTAGCTCGTTTATGTGTAAAAGTAGCTTTGTGAAGGAGAAGCCCGAGCGGTTTTTGGTATAACGGACAGGCCACAGTTTTATCCTATCAAGGTGAAAGATAATATTGCGAATTCGATACTAGTGTCGAACAGTCGAAGTATAATGCTGGTTTTACTTTTATTGTAATTTATGTAAAGTTTGTTATTGTAAATTATATGTACCTTATGGGTTAAATGTTTTACCATTAGTGAGCACGTTCTATTTGCATTATATTTTAATCCCTTTTATACTTTTTTTTTTATTAAATATCTTTATTAAAGTGACAATATACCCGGGAGGCAAAATAAATAAATTATACGAATGAAATTTAAAAAAAAAAAGAAAAAAGAAAATAACAAGTACGCTTGAATTGTTATCGCGATGGTAGCCTAGTTGCTAGAGCGTTCGTCTTCCATTACGGAAGTCTTAAGTTCAATTCTGGGTGAAGACAAAAATTATTACGAAAAAATTTAATTAAATAATCGCTAATAATCGTATGGGAGGCAATGGAAAATCACCACGTATACTATCATATGCGCGCTAGTTAGTATGCAGCAGACACACTTGGGAGTGCATTTGTAACCCGATAAATCAAACATCTACAATCAGTTCCATATCGTACACTCGCGTTGCATGTAACAATTGCCGTGAACAATGTTTGTACAGCTATAATGTACAAATAGGTAGAACGACGCTCCGAATCGAGCAATGAAACTGAAGAGATCTTTGAATTGCAATGAAGAATTCACCTATCCTGCAGGTGCTGTCGGTGCCATGAAAATTTTGCGTTCTATGAAGATCACTTTTTCATGTGCGCACAAAATAATTGTGTTTATTTATTAGTTTTGTTCGGTTATTTTTATTAAAAAAAGTTTATATTTGTGTTGTATTTATTATATAAAAAGATTTTTCTTACACTTCGGAAGAGATTAATAACTTTTTGTTCTTTCCAAAGAAAGGCTAAATGCTAATTTTTTTTGTTAAATTTTGCCATTTTAAATTGTATTGTAAAAGCTTCATATGTACATAATAGTATTTTTCAAAATTTTTCAAAAATTATTATTTTTTACCATTTATTCTTTATGTAAGATTTTGTTGAAAATCATGGTGTAAAAAAGACAAAATAAATCGCTTCAGCATTTCGTTTAGTCAGTTTCCACTTTAAATAAACGACATTTATAAACTTTGAATCATCGTATGCGGCCGATAATTATCCGGTTTTAATTTTACACGCCTTTTTAAATGTCACAAATGTCGCACTTTAAGAAAAACGAAAAATATGCACGACTTAAAATTGCGCGATATAAACATCACCAATTCGCGAAGGACGGTTTATTTGAATGAGCAATCATTTTGTGGGGGGAAATGATCTATCTGTGATGGGGCCTTTTACCTGGACATTAATGAAGAAATGCCCCGGTTATTTGTCTAAACGAGCGGTAGTTCGTACTGAACCATATGACACTTGTCTCACGCTTCCAACAAATCCGATTCATAATGTCCTTATAATAACAAACTCTACGACCACAGGGAGCGCAATGAGTTGACGTTTTTCTAATCGATAAAACGCTTCCTCCATACTTTATGATTTCGGTCATCCGTAAAAGACTGACATATTGGGTACGAGCTGGTCCTGCTCGTCCGATTTGATTCCTGCCTTTTATAATTGTTCAGTATCAAAATTTTCTTTTTACAACTTCCACCAAATATCCGAAAAAATCAATGGAACCACGGAAAGTAAAAATCGGGTCGGTGAATTAATGAGAGAGGATCTTCTATGACTGTCCATTAACTGAAAAAAAACATCCCTTTTTTCCTTTTCTTTTACGACCTACCAGTTTCTCGTTTTCGTTTCTTTATGCCTTATTAAATTTCTCGAGGAACTGTAAGTTTATGGAGTTAAGCTTTTATTTTGTACTATTAAAAGAAGAATACAGCTTTTAATAAGAAATAAACTTATAAAATATGTAGTTGATAACCTGAAGTAAAAAAAAAAAAAAACTATATTAATGTAAATTGCAAACACGCTTAGATGTAAAAAAATATATTAATCTTTTGGAATAATATTGAAATCTTAAATTTTATTTTTGTATAACGGATACCTGGCCGATATCGCGTTCCCTGAAATTATCGCTTCAAAATCGAAATGTTATCTGAAAGTGAATAAATCTTTTTCGCTACGAATAGGGTATCTTTCGCACAGAGTTGATTCTCGGTGGAATCAGACTGCGATGGTGAGAATAGACTATGCAACATCCGAAGACATGGTCATCAAGAGAGCAGTTCGGCAAGGAATGTGTATTGTCTGCGCTTCTTTTTAATTTGTACGCGGAGACAACATTCAAAGAGGCGTTAAAGGAAGACGATGGAAAAAACAGGGTAAATGGGTTTACCATTAATAACATCCGATATGCTGATGATAATTTGATACTAGCCAACAGTCACACAGAATTGCAAATGATGGCAGATAAAATCGTTGAATATAGTGAAGAATATGGACTATCGTTTAATAGCTCAAAAACGAAAGTTTTAGGGAAATTTGAATTAGAAATTAAGAAGTTAAAACCGTTTACGTCACTTACATACTTTGGCAAAATTCTTGATTAAAGCTGTTCCTCGATAAAAAAAAAAAAATCAAAAGTCGTATAGAACAAGCAAGAGAAGCATTTATAGGGATGATGAAAAATGTATTCACTGGAAAAGAGCTCAATATGGAATTACGAATTAGACTCCTAAAGCGCTACATTTATTCTGTTCTGTCGAATGGACGTAAAGCTTGGTCAATGAATCAGACTTTGAATAAACGCATTGAGGATTTTGAGCTATATCTTTATCGATGTATTTTAAAAATTCCATGGATCCAGAAAATATCGAATAATGCTTAGCTGAATAAAAACATCTCCGGAGTTCTGAATATCAAAGCAAGGAAACTAGGCTATCTTGGCCACGTCGTTACGAGGGGAAAATACAAAATAATCCGGCTGATTATAGAAGGTAAACTCGAAGGGAAAAGATCAATAGGAAGGCCGTAAAACTTACGAATGAACGATTTTAAAAGATAGTTTGGTTGTACGTCGATATATATACCTACGGCTGCGTCACAAGGGGCGTTATTGCTTTGTGGATCGCTGACCTCTGAAACGGAGATGGCGTGTGAAGAAGAAGAAAACATTAAGAAATTTTCCGGAATTAGTACCCCGTAATCATAATTATAAGTCGATGAGTTATATTATATGTGAAACAACAAATCTTTTTTCCGTTTAACATGCCATTACGGTGCTCAAAGCATAGTCTCTTTCCGATCTTACTACAACTTCTGCCTAATTTGTAGAGTCGTATGCACAATATCTTTAAGCTCTCCGAGACGACTTTTAGAACTCCGCTAATGTTTGGAATAGAAAATATAAGTAAATTACAACGAATAAAATGCAGGAAAGGGGAAAAAAGTATTTCTAGCACAATGAATTAAAATCTTTCGGGAACGAATCTTAAGTACTTATTAAATTCCATAAAAATACTTGACAGCGATAGTAAAATTATCGTATTTGTTTAAGAAAATACCTACTGCAATTACGTCATTCTATTATACACAATAGTAAATCATAGTAATTCTCGAAGGCACCCTGCTAAAAACTTTCAGAGAAAACTTAAGCTCTGTAAGTTGACCCCGATATTTCTAATAGAAAATAAAGTTAAACCAACAAGCAAGAAAAAAAAAAAGTTTTGTTTTTATACACATTTAACGTGTTATATACATCGAATAGGCTCCAGACACGGCAAAGAGTTTTATCACACAATAAGATCATGAGGTCTGTCGCTTTGAGAAGTCCGAAGAGCCGAGAGATTATTTTTTCATCGTCACCGAGAAACTAAGTGATGAAGAAAGTGAAAATTTTGAGCGTATCGTTTTGTACTCCGAGCAGTCAATGAGGAGGTGTTGGACGGTCAATGGATCATGAAGTGGTAAGTCCATAATTGAAGTATGATCAATGCGGACATGGTAAAGAGCAGTTTTCTCCCTACGGATAGATCTTCTCAACACTCTAAAGATTGTTTAATTCCTTTTAGTTTACTAGAAAAGAGCACGTCCAACCGAGCGTCGTGCAATTTTTTGTCTAGACGACTACTGATATGCTTCTCAAAATCAGCTGTAGATCGTATTTTACTATTAATATTTATCAAAAAAAGAAAGAAAAAAAACTGATCTCATACGAACCTTACAATTTATTTGTTCGCCAAAAAGATATAAGTACAACTAACGCATGAAACTCAAACAGACTACATGTCCGTGGCAATTGTTTCCTTTTTTTTTTTTTTTTTTGGTTTTTGTACTTTCACGACAGTACCTCACAGTGCTTGTACTAGTTTTAGTTCTGACTGAGTGGTCGTTGAAATAAACATTTAAAAAAGGGGTCTATTTAGCAAAATTTTTAGTAATACACAAAAGACATTAGCCATTGGCGCTTAGTTGTTTATCGTGCATGGGGAAGCCGAGCCACTTGACGAGGGACTTTGATCCGTCACGATGTATGTACTATGCACGCTATTTATAGTAAATAGCTCCCCATTCCAGTTCGCTGTATAACCCTTTTCTAAGAGAGTTTTGACTTTGCTGATGCGGATAACATCACCAATCTTAAACCTAGGGCGATTAGCGGTAGGTGGATTAGCCTTAGCGTATGTTTTGGCCAAATTCGACGCAACATCCTCTTCCACACTAGGTGTAACATCTACAGGCGCGATCTCTATCGTTCGGTGTATTTTTGTATTATATTTTCGCGTCAGCTCGGCCAATAATGGTAACCATCGTTTATTTCGATTAGCTGTAAACTCTTTCCACATCCAATTCTTTAACGTTCTATTAAACCGCTCTACAATGGACGCTTTAAGCGAGAAATACATAAAAAAAACTTTTTTAATTTGATCAGCTTTGTCAACCATGTAATGAATAACAAAACAAAACACATCAATAACAAATAATAACAGTAAATATCAGAAACTCTGGCTGAAAAACCGCAAGGTACAGCAGAGTAAATAAATAAATAAAAAAAAAAAAAAAAAGCGATGAATGAGTGCTATATAAATTAATACGAAACCGATTTAAGATAGTCCGTACCTGAGGATTTTAAAATGCAGTACCTTGGTCGGTCTGTAAGTGTTGCGGAGCCGTCACCCCAGACTTGGATAATATATACCGCAGAGACGTCGCCACAAGGTTGCCGCTTTTATTCTTCAGAGGCACTGCCCGCGTGTATTTGCTGAACGCGTTTATTACAACCAGAATAAGTTTATGTCTCCGATTAAAACGTGCATATTGTTTCATATCGATAAGGTCAGCCTGCTAGGGGTCATTCAGGCCAAGAGCACTTGCACGCACCTCGTACGACATCTCTTTCTTACTGGTCTATGTAGTTCATTTGCTATATCATGTTGGAAACTTCCAGCAGATGGTGGTGCTCGGGTAGTTGGTATACTAATAAAGCGGATAGATCTTCCACGATGGATGAAATTTCGTTACCCACACCCGTGTTTTTGCGCTGTTCCTGCTAGCATGTAACAATTGTAATCGCTGTACTGGACTCACTAGCGTCGTCGCAATACTCCAATCGCGGTGCTATTAATGCGATTAATGCAACACGGCTAATACCGCAACCTTTCTTTTTACTATCGCTTCCACCACGAAACAGCGGTTTAATTACTTTGCGGTACTTATCATGTAGGGTTCTTTTTAGACTATTATCAGAACGTTTGTGCACGTTTGTAAGCTCCAACAGCTGTTTATATACTTGCAAATCATCTGAGGTGTACATGCTACTATCAACTTTCAGTTGAATGAGTAAATGGTGAAGACCAGTAGTAAGGAGAAATGATATTACAACACGACCGTCACCGATATGCAATGTTTCCCCCTCAGAACTGGCATTAATGGACACATCACCGAGTTTGACATTGCCACCATACTTATCGATCTGCACTCCGTAGATGGGGTCTGAAGATGAAGAAAATAGTAATGGCTCCCCGCTTCACAATGAACGATGACGCGTCGGCTGCGTCTCCATCAGACTTTACGTTTACCTTCGAGGTACAGGTTGCCTGCTAGGGGGAGCCTACCTTTCCTTGCTTTATACTCGGCTTCTTTGATTACCATCCGGGGCCACATCGTCAAATACCAACGCCGAGTTGGACGTAATGTCATCTGGCAAGGGCACGTTTTTCTCTTCGCTAAATGTGAAGTAACCAATTTCACTACAGATAGACACCACGTATATTATGCGGTAACAGCAGACAATGCTTAAATACTTACACTTCACCAGTGTTTTCTACATGCCGAGCCCTGTCGCGAACACGACACAGCCTATAATACATATAAGGACGATAATAGACATGCAGAGGCTGATAAAGTATTAGAAGATAAAGCTTGGCAGCGTGTTGTCTCGGTGAAAAGATTGGGAGTTGGGCTGTCACAAATATGACGAAGTTAAAGAGGAAACTAGAATTATAAATAAACGTAGAAAAGAGAAGATTAAAAGAAATATAGAAAACATACTTAGGCTTAATGATAATGAGCTGAAAATAAGTAAGGAAATAAAATATTTATTTCGGACTATACTTGACGAGAATTTAAATTTTACGAAACACAACATTACAGCAAAAATTAAGAAATGTTACGTGCAATTAATCGCCTTGTACGGAAATAATTTCGGGTTAAAATTTAAGGAAAGGGAGATGTTATACAAAGCAATCTTTAGATCACTAATAGAATATTGCTTCCATACATACTTTTCTTATATCAGGGGGGGGGGGGGGGGATAAAGTCAAAACAGAAAATAATTCAAGTTTCTTATACAACTGCTTACATTATCACAGGGGTAATGCCGGCAGACTTACATACGTGATAAATGAAATAAAAATTGTAAAATTTGGGAATATTGAGCGGACAAATTTGAAGTAAAAAATTAATCAGATAAAATGTAAATATATAGAGATCAGTGGCAACAAAAATATGAATTGGAATAAACAGGAAGATGTAGAATGTTATCGGGCATAAGAAACGGATTAGAAAATAACTATTTGATACTGAATTTTTATATAATTCTTATCGGGACAGGGAAATTTTACCACACATCTAAAGAAAATGGGGGTAACGAGGAACGTTGCAAGAAATGTAAAAAAGAAACTGATTCACCACATTACACGTTTTTGAAATGCGAGAAATTTGAACAAATAAGAGCGGATTTCAATATCAGCGGTAAGTATTGAAAAACGAGAAACTCCAAATACCATAAAGGATATACAGATTGTGTTTAAAATGAAACAAAGAATTGAGGATTAGTGTACTTATGAAATAATTGGAAGTAAATTATAAGATTTTTTTTAAACGTGATGTGAAGGTACAGAAAAACCTTTGGTAAATCGCAAATAATCACTTGTAATTTTAATAATATAGAAAATGAATAAATAAATAAAAAATGCTCGAAAACGTTTCGGAAATTGGGTACTTTTTTTTTTTTAATTTATTTCTTGTCGCTCGACACAGCGGTCATTTGCGACGAAATATTATAACAATTCCAATAAAAATTTTTTACAACCTTAACAATGTATTGTATTATATTTGAGAACATATTGAAAATGTTTAAAAATTTCAATAGGTCTTGACAGTTTGTGGTCCGATAGGCCTTCTAAAAAAAGCGGCTTCCTTCGATGTTGGGCGTCAAACTTTTCGCATTTTATTAAAAGATGTTCGACTGTGAAAATCTCTCTGCAGGTGTCGCAGTGTGTGTTTTTTGTCAAAACCGTACACTTGTGCGTGAAGCTGCAGTGCCCTTTTCCAGTCTGTTATTGTGTTTTTGGTGCGTTACAATTTGTTTAATCGGAAAAGTTGATGCCACGCATCAAGATGAGTGGATCAGTTTTTTAAATCCTTTCATCAAAGTTCTATTAATTTTTCGTTTTGATTTATGTTTGTAATAGCTTTCTGAAAGCTGCCATGGAGTTGTTAGTTCTATGGTATGGTTTAGGACGTCTGCTGCATAGTAGTTTAGGTATTTTATTATAGTTTTGTCTTGTATCCCCAATGGTTTCGATATTTTCGGGGTTTTTTTTTCGATACAGATAAGTAAAATTCGGTGAGATGGTTTTTTCATGCGGGGATTTTTGAAGTCAGATTTACGTAGTATTTTAAGGTTAAGGATGTTCTTCTGTACTTGAAGAGTAAAAATTCGTCTCGGTGTGATGGGGTTTGTATAAAATGCGCCTGAAATAAGTTTTAGAGCGGAATTTTGGATGGTGTATAATTTTTTCATCTTGTGCACTATTATACATTACGAATCCGTAATCCAACTTTGACAATGTCAATGTGGAGTAGAGATTTTTCAGGAACTTTATATCTCCTCCCCATTCGGCATGAGTGGTCAGTTTTAATAAATGTAAGGGATAATTTTTGTCAGTTTCTTGCCAGGTAATCAACACGTGTTTCTTAAACGATAGTTTGCGATCCAAGTTCCTAAAATATTTACACTTTTGAAGCTTTGAATGGGTATATTGGTTTCATTTGAACGCTACAGCTTGGGGGACTTGTCCGACTACTACCGAAAATCGCTTTCGTTTTATTCGCTGGGAGTAAAAGCTGGGTTCAATGTGAGGCCCAATGGTTTTGTTCGTCGTTGATTATAAAGTATTATTTAGAGTGCTCGAATCAGTTGAAGACATATAAACGACTAAGTGTGTCGTCGGCGAATAATTCGTATTTGACGGGGGAGGTTTAATGATTTTAGCTATGTCTGAAACAACAAAATTACGAACTAAGTTGACTGTCTGTTGGCTTTTTGGAGTGGAGTATAGGATATCTCGAATGCGAACTTGGAATGTTCTATTACACAGGAAAGTTTCCTTTATAAATTTGAGTTCCATTCTATAAATTTTATGTCGCCATTTTCAAGGTCGAAAAGTATGGCGAACTGATTAGTCACGAACCCGTCGTCGTCACATATTTCCTATTGTAGTCTGACCAGATGACCAATGGGGTACTTTTACAATAGCGAAATCGGCAATTGCTGTAGATCGCAGAAGAGGTTTTTTTTTTTTTTTGTTTTAAATTTTGTTTCTAATACCCATTTTAGTCTAGTATTAATTCTATACAATTTATTTTAATCTATTAAAGATTTATTAAAGTATTTTAAATATTTATTGTTATTAAGGAATTTATTCATTTTATATTTTAAAAATAATCATAATATCCCTTTTAAAAGTACCTACTAGGCATATTTTATGGTAAAGTATATTATTTTCTAATTCTGCATTTTTTATTAAATTCAATATAGTAAATCTTGAGATCGGTATTTTATTTAATTTTTAATTTTTACAATATAAAATATTACACATACTACCCGTTTATTTTTTCTTACTTCAATTTCTGCATTTTAAAGTAGGGAAGATAATATAAAAAAAGTTTGCATCGTAATTTGTTTTCCTGAATTTTATAACAAGTATAAAATGGCGAAATCTAGAATTCATGAATGGCCATTAAAATCAAGCGGGCTGACGAAGAAACTGTTTTTTTTTGTTTTTTTTTTTGATTATTTTTTGGTTTTTTTTCGCCTCGTATTTCTCATTCCAGAATGTAAATTACTGGAAATAACGATTTAAAACTTGCAATGACAAGTTTTTTTAAAATATCTATATAATATTATATCGGTGTATTTATGAGAATAAATATACATACATATATATATATAAAAAAAAATGATTTAATAAAAATTGTCATTATAAGTTCTTAAATCGTTTTATTTCTTTTTCCAAATAATTTATATTATTATTAAGTATCATTATCACCGATATAATATTATTATCATCATTATCACATTATCTGCAGTTAAACAAAAGTAACCAGACAGAATGCCAAACAGCCACGTATTCTAAAAACGTAGCCGCGATTTTTTTCTACTCCTTTTGTACGTATAGCGGCGGCTGGCTAACCTTCGGCGCGCCGGGGAAAAAAAAAAAAAATCAAAGGGGTCAGGTTATATAGATATGTAAAAAAAGATATGGAAAACCTTCGTTCGCCTGGTAACATACATTGAGACTAGATTGCTGCACAGAGCGGCTTATGGTGTTCCTTGATTTTCGTCGTCAAATGTGTGTTACTAAGGTGTGCAACAGTAAAGGATGGCAGTATGAAAAAAAATCCAGTGAAAAAAGTTAAAAAAACAAAAAAAAAAACAACAAATGGCTCTGCTAATAAAGAATCGAAATGGCAGGGTGGGCGTCCTGTTCTATAAGTGGCGCGGAACAGTTCCGCACTGCTATCATCAACCAATAGGCGTAGCGAACGCGAATTTCGCAGCAGCCATTTCAGATCGACCGTTCTACACCGGTCCCCCTGCTACCGTTCTTCCAAGATGGCTGCCGCCGAACGACCACCGGTTTTGTCGGTTTCGGTGCCAGTGTCAGAGATGACTCGGCGGAACCGTGCGGGGAATAACTGCTTCGCAGCAGCGCCCAGCAACCCCTTGCTGTTGTGTGTGTAGGCAAACCGATCGAGTGCGCGAGCGACCTATCGAAACGCACGCGCGTACTACAGCGGCAATAGTACGTGAATCTTCTAGTCTTCGATGTTGTTTTTTTTTTTTTTTTTTTTTTTTGCCTCTTTTCCTCCGTAGAAAACGATGATAAAAATCGAGATATCTGGTGGCTTTGAGCATAATGAGGCGTTTGGTCTTTTATTTTGCTCACTAAAATTTCTGTTACAGTCTAGTTTACGAGGGTGACCTAGATGCAACTGTAATATTTCTGCTCAGTTCAACGTAAGAAAAATGCCATTTGGCCTCAACTCGTAAATTTCCTGCATATGGCAATTCCACTCACGGTTCAAACAACCTTCTTCTATGCACACAGATGCACACACGCGCATTCAGCATAAGGGTCGTCTCCGGGAATATTGCGAGATACTTTATGAGACTGGCTCTAGTTGGCGACCTGAAAACCTATTAATTTCATTATTGACGCGTTTTTATATTTTCTTATTTCTCGTTGTTTTTTTTGTTTTTTTCAAATACCGCCCCGATGATATCACGCAGCATGCTCCATATTTAAAATTTATTTATTTTTTTTTTTGATCCTTCATTTCGAGCTCGCAAACCACTTTTCCCAAATTCTTGCTTTTCCCGCCGAACTTAAAACGTCTCATTGTCGTAAAACAGAGTTTGGAAGTCGTAAATCTTTTCCATAACCTTCGAAAAATTATGAAGTAGTACACGCTTCATCGAGTTATATTATTATTATTCGCAGAGAATACACATGTACGGGCGCGTATTCTTTTTCATCCGCCGGGAAATGGCCGCGATTTATGATATTACAGATTTTTTATTGGCCAGCCGAAATTTTAATAAGACCTTGTATTAGGCAACCATTTTGTTTCTCATAACTCCGTATACGCCGCGTTTCTTCATGTTCGCACCGAAGAAAAAAACCGCATCGAAAATAAAACACGCGAAGAAGTAATCGGAAATTGATTGGACTATGCACCCGCTATGAACAAAAACGTTCTTATAGTAGATTAGTTAAAACTCTCATGCGTATGAAATCTGAGACTCGGTCTTTCCATTTCGTCGAATTTGACGCGAAACAGTGTTTGGAAAACAGTGAAACACACCGTGTCCTGGCAGATATATGTGTACCTATGTATATATTTTTTCTTTTTTTTTATCGTAAGAAAGTAATTAACGCGAGTCGCGAATAAACAGCGATAGTAGTGACGATATTTAACTTGGGCAAAAAAAAGATGACTGGAGTGGTGGTGAAATAAGTCACCGTGGTATAGGAGACGACAGAACGGAGAGGCGGTCATTAGGGAGGCTGGTCGGTTAGCGTTTCAGACGAAAAGGAATGTTAATTAGGATGTAATAAAGATATTGCGACGGGGAAAGAAATAAATGGTGCGACAAATGGGGATGTGATGGCGCCTCTTCTACTTGGCGGGATGGAAGTAATTGAATCAGATTCAAACAGAATTGTGCATAAAGAGTGGTGGTGAGTCGCAGAATAGGAGGAAAACGGATTTCGAGTGTGGGAAGATAATTGCAGATTTTCGCAAAGATGATGAGACCACGTTTGTCAATATGGGATTACTGGAATGTTTATAGCGCTGATACTCTACTGGCTTCTCGAAGGTTATTCAAAAATAGACAAAATTAATAGCCGGAAGTAATTAAAAAAGAAAGCCGAAGGAGTAAAAGAACTGTATTTGGTCCCCGTGTTGTTATCTAAACCGATACCAACATCTGAGCTGGATCATTTCTGGAAATCATTTTCGCGTTACCCTATATTCTTCCGTTATTTCCTACTTAAATGGCTTTTATTCTAAAGAAATTTTCAATAAGAAGTTACGCAAGGAGAGTACATTCTTGGAAATTAATGTCCGAAAAAAGAAAAACTATGCTGTTTCGACGTCGGTAGTATGTGAATACGACCCGGGGGTTTTACAAATAATTTCCCGAATTCGATTATAATAACTATAATTCTGTTAGAACATCGTTAATTATTAGAAACATGATTGTAGTTACGTTATTCTCTGTTGAACATTTTCTTAATTTCAAAATATTACGAATCGTACATAATTTTATAGAAATGGCCATGCTCTCGAAAAAGTGCAAATATATAGAGGAAGGAAAACGATGAGCTCGACCGTTTATTATTATATTATACCAGCGGTGGATCCACGGCGTGAGGAAATAGGGGACATCCAAAAATGCTCGATGAAAATATTTTTTACAACAATCTTAATTTATATTATAAACAATTTGTATACCTGTGGATTTAAAATTACAACTAATTGTTTTAATACTCTTTTCGCTAGTAAAAGTATTAATGTTACTACGTTTATATTCTGTTTTAAATGTGTAATTATCGTCGATCTTTTGTCTTTTTTATTTATTTCTAATTTTTATTTTGCAATTTTAATTAAAAATAGAGTTCAATGGGAAATATATATATATATATATTTAAACTTGCTCACGGACAGACAATTCGGCTTGGCTAACACTAATAAAAATAAAAAAGAATTAAAGTCTAATAAAAAATACCATCGCTGTATTTTTACTAATTCAAAACTACCATTTTAGCCACAATTTTATAAAAAATAAAACAAAAACTGTAATAGTTGTGTATTTTTAAAACATTTTTAAATTTCTAAAGAGGTCGCTGTTTGATTTTCTTTATAAAACAAGGGGGATATTTCTCAAATTTACCGTCTACCACCGTATAAGATATTACGTAATTATATAATTTCCCCAAACCCTCGGAATGTCACTCTGGATCCGTCTCTGATTATCCTCTGTTGTATTTCTACTTAAAGATAAAAAACAAACCGAATTATTAATTTATGTTTAAAGCTCAATTAAGCGAACCGGTAAAAGTAACATAGAAAGTTAATTGTAACGATCAAAGCAAAAATGGTGCCGAGTTGAATTCAATGCATATTTCGGCAAGAGGAAGAGCGAAAAAAAACCATCAAATTACCGAATATTGGTAATCGTGTAAATATATTATAAATAATTCGTTGCTAAATGATTCATTAATCTTTCTTTAAAACATTTGGTTACGAAATTTAGTCATTACGCCCGGTGTATATTAGTAGTTTTGCTGTAGAAAAATAAATCGCATTAGAATATTTAAGAAATTTAAATTACAGGAGGAAATGATTAAACACTTGTGATTTTTCGGTATATACAAATATCGTAAATATTCGCCAACCATTTTTCTACATAGGCTATGCTCAAAGTATTATTTAATTACCATACTAGCAATGAAATTAAAAGGTCATTAATACTACAAGGTTAATCGAAAAAACAAAAATATATCGATTTTTACAAGAAAACGGCCTCATCATTATTTGATATATGCGCACGAGCTTGCGTCCTTTAGAGAAAAGAGCCCGGAATTTAGTTGAAATAGGAATTAAGAAAAATGGCTGTATGGGTAATACACGTGTGCCAAGAAGGGTCAACTGATTTCTATCGCATTATTAGCGCATAGTCTCGGCATCGACAAACGATTTGACGAAAATTGAGGTAAAAACGGAATAATCCATTTCTCTGGTGTTATAGGAACGGAAAAATTCTTAATGTCTTCTCCGAATAAATATTACCCTCGCGTATGATTAACATACCTCAAGATTACTTTTTATCTAATAGGGACGATTAAAATTAAGAGAAAGGACACTAGTAAGCTTGATTAGTCAGCTGATGTTTCAAAAAAGTATTTTTCCCGGTCATTATTGGCTTGCATGGATATCATTTGCGAGGTAGAAAACAGCGAAGAATTATCATCCGATGAAATAAAAAAGATTAGAATAAAGAATTTTCAGCAGTGTTTTAAGCAACTCCTTTCGTTGTGCAAAAGGAGCTCTGAAATGAAATCGATAGCACCGCTGCCAGCAACAGAGACGGAAGAACCAATAGACTATCAAAAGTGAGATCCATCTTCGATAAAATGAGCAACGTGGAAATAATATTTGCGGTCATCACGTTAGTCTAAAATGTTACCGCAATGAGGAGCTATTTCATTTCGAAATATTCCCGCAATTTGTGGGGTTCTTGGCTAAGTAATGATTTTTTTTTTTTTAAATCTTAAAAACAACATTATAAAGGCGAAAAATAATATTTTTATAAATCTATGTTACATATAGTGTATATGAAAATAACTATATAAACACTATCTTGTCTGACTACATAATTAAAGAGAAATATTTTAAGAAAATTATCTTTTTTCAATATTTTAATGAATATGAATGGAACTAATTTTAACTTTTAGCGCGATTTCTTTCAAGTGAATTTAAATTAAAAAACTGACAACTTCGCTATCATCGGAAGAAAGTGTAATGTTGCCTGATCGTATGAACCGCATAAATTTCAGGAATAATTCGAAACGAAACGGCTCCTCATTGGAAATATTTCAGATACTTCTATTTGCTGAGGGGTCAGCGCAGATCGAACATTCCCGTCAATTCATTTTCAACAACAACCCATCTCCTTTACGACACCACTTTCCACTCCTACAATATAATCCTGGAATTTTATCTGTTCCTTGCATATTTACCTTCCAACCTTCGTACTATACTCCTCTCGTTCTTATTCAGTTTCTTACCGACTGGGCCATTATAAATAAGTTAATCAACACGTCTTTGATTGTATATACATTTTTGATTATTTATTTATTTAAAACGAAAAAAAAAAAACAAAAAGAAATTGATGCGCCCGTTCTTTTCATTTTTGTTGCCGTCCGCAGACATATCTACAATAGACAAAAACATTCCACTACCCCGCAGTGAGCAGTGTATATTCATTTTTCGTTCTCTCTAACAAACATTCCTTTTCTTATTTCTTTCTGATTTATTTGAATGTCTTACATAGACGTAATACATTCTGATAAAAGAAAATTGTACTATTTCAGCGTAAGAATAGTTATGCAGGTACTCAAAAAACTTTCCTACCATCACACTAAGAGAGTCCCCGATGGTCTCCTGCTAATGGCTGTTCTTAAGCACAAACTTGTCTCTATATCCTGTAATAAATCGAGCAACTGTCAAACTGAAAACCGGTATATAATCTACAGGAGAGTTTGACCAATTAAAAAAGTCGCTCTAATACTGCGAAACCCATTGTATTATTACCGAGAATGTTCGCTTCTGCCAACAAAAAACTTTTAGAATCTTTTACTCAGCCGTGATGTTTGTAAAGTAAAATCTGACTTTCAGATTTCGTTTTTGTTTTTTTGTTTTTTTATCATTTTTCCAATTTACTCGATGTACATAATGGAGAATAACATCATTGCAACTTTAATAAGGCACCGTGTCAACGAGGGGAATTGACATCTTTTACCGATCAAAAAAAAACAAAAAAAAAAATATAAGAAATAAGTTTTTTTTTTTTTTGTTTTTGGGACGCCCGTCAATGATTTCCACAGTCAGAAACAGGAAGAAGAGAAAGTTCTGTCAGTTAAATTTCTATTCGATCAGATATTGACAGTATAAACAGAAGGAATGACGGATATACACGCATAAATGAAGATGAATGCCGAATGTGAAGTTTTTAGTTATTAAAACAGCGCTGAATTTTTCTCTCTTTGTATATAACACAGATCGGTGTATTTTTGACGAAATCGGCGTGAACTAAGTTCACCAAACTAAATGTTTTTTATATTAATTTTAAAAAAAATTCAAGTGGCTTCAAAGAGAATATTTTTTTTTTTTTTTACCACAGAGTGTAGGGACCCCGTCATATGACGTTAATCGAGCGCTATAGTATATTGAAAGAAACGGAAGAAACTGCTAATAGCAGTAACAGGTAAAGAGAGAGAGTAGAAAAGGATGAAATTTGTTGAGGTAGGACAAGAGTTGACAGTATAGAAACATGAAAAGCTCAACAGAGCGGAACGTCCTTCGAAATAAAACACGATTAAAATGACAAATTAAACTGGTAAAAAGGAGAGATTGATAGTAGAAAAATGAAAAAAAAGAAGAAGGTTTAAACGGCGGATCGAATAATGAAACCAATCCCGGCAAGGCGGAAAATGTTGAATAGAAGGGGGTATATATATTGAGGATGGGAAAAGATACGGATTTACAGTGATGAAGCCGTTAGAAAATTAGCATTAAATTTGCAAAAGAAATTTTGTTGGAAAAATACAAATGCACAGTTAATCAACCATATTATTTTTCATCTCTCAAAGGTGTGTGAAACATTAGCGTATGCGAGTGGAAACGAACGGTTCGTAAGCTTTGTAACCCCTCTTTTTTATTTCTTTTTTTTTCTTAATGGGCGCGTCAATATTCCGAGCTCTGCCCATACTGTGACTAATCAAAATTTAGTATGTGTAAAGTTTACAGAGATGCGTCGACAGACAAAGAAAATAAAATTCCTACTTTTTTTTTTTTTTTTTTTTTTTAAACGGAAGCCAGAATAAATCCACAACCTTTGTGACAATAAGGTTAATTGGAGTTTTTCGAACTTAATCAAAAAAAAAAAAAAAATGAAAGAAAGAAAAAGAAAAATGCGATAAGATAAAACAGCAGTTTCCGAATTCCAATTAAAATAGAAAATCTTCCGCGTCGCTATATCGATTATTATGAAACGAAATAAAACGCCGATTATTTAATTAAACACGCAGCATTTAATTCATTTTCAACGCATGGCTGGTACATTTCAAATCTTTACCAGATTCTTCTTTTAATTAGACAGTTCTTTTTGAAATTTGCTCTTACGAAAATTAATTAATAAATTGGAAAACATACAATACCGAACTTGACGTCACTTTTTTCCAACATGTTTAATTCAAAATCATGTAAGAAATTTTCAGCATGTTGACCGTTTGACGAATAATCGAAAAATCGGTTAGCGTTGTTGGTGTCTAATCGAACGTACTTGTAGAGTTATATGGGTTTTATTCGGAAAGGTGTGAAAAGTTTTAACTCTGCACGATACAATCTCGATAAAACAATTTTATCCCTCGTCAATATATGGTATATTTTGCTTAACTTTATATTAAGAACGAACGTATTTGAGAAGACTGCAAATGGAAATAATAGTAATAGAAACAAAAAAACCTTGCTTATTAACGTTGACAACCGAAACGAATATCAGCGACTAGAGAACCTTTAGTGGCTCTATTCTTGTAAAGAAACACAAGTAAAAATCTAGTGCAATTACAAATTACGAAAAATTCCTAGCCGGAATTTGTTTATCCTAAAGACGCATCATTTCGGTAACGTATCCGCAATCAACCAATGCCGTTGGGTGGTACCAGTAAAATTTTATAACGACTTTTAGTCGACCTATTAACGCAACGCCCGTTAAAAATGTTTGTAATTATATATAATATTTTTCATATATAACAAAAAAATATTATATAAAATAATGATTCTGCCGTGCTTTTTCTAAATTGACATAAACTTTTTTTTTTACATTGCAACGGGGGGTTCTAACCTTCGATCCTCCTCTCTAGCCCACCAATCTTCGTCATTAAAGCTCCGTTGTCCGAATTCCACCCGATAAAGTTATCAATTAATTTCCGTCGCAATTTTAACGGTCCGCAAACCCTTCGAGAATAACTTCAGTCGGTCTGAATAAAACGTTTGAAAGCGAATAAAATAATAATAATATGTTTATTATTTTCATTTTATTTTATTTACTTAATTTTCTATTCGGCGCGTAATTTACTCTTTAAATGAACATTTTTCTACCTTCTTCTGGCAAAATAATAAATCATTCATAAAGATGCGCATTAATTCGTTTACAATTTAATTACAGCATTCTAAAGCGCAACACTTTTACACGACACCGGTTGAAATGAAATGCGAAAATGATTATTATTTGACTAAGTTTTTTATTTATTTTTATTTATTTATTTCAGAAACGGAGATTATAAAATATATTTCGCTAATTTTATTTACTTTTTTTTAGGAAATAAATAAAAAGCAAAATGTGTTACGATATTGGATAAAGCCGTGTTCATTAGATAAAAAATAATTAGTTTAAATAATTCAAATAGTGCAGCCCACATTAAACTAATAAGACTTCAGTGAGCGCTGTGAAATATACCGGGTTTGTTAAACATTGGAAAATATAATTTAAAATAGTTTTGGTAAGTAAAAGATACGCGAAAGAATAGATTTCAGGGAAAAGTTTTTTTAAATTTTATTACGTTTTGACAGGAGGCTATTTAGATCTGCCTATCCTACTTTTGTTTTATTATACCGCGGCATAATAAACGACAATATTATGCATATCGATGGGAGTACTTGGAATTAAAAATAAAGTTGTTCAATTATGTAGGCGAAACTGAAAATTTAATATTATACAGGTAGGTGATTTTTTTTAATTTACAGACTGTGACGTAAACCGTGTATAGATAACAACCCTTTCAGTCGGATTTTGTGGGGAAAAAGTGGATTTAAGTAAACAAAAAAACTTTGAATTCAAGGAATTATATCTGTTCTAATAAATTTCCTTCGCTTGTTACAGTATATGTCAATATATGTGTGTACTTAGAATACTTCCGTAACTTTTGGTATGAATGTATAATACATACGACACGGGATATTATAATTTTAAGTTTAAAAATTTATGTAAAACCTTCTTTTTATAAAATTTTCTTCTTGTACACATCTATTGTACTCCACTGCTCGCACTATTTTGCACACGACGTGTGGAATTTTATGAAAAGTACATTGATTTGATTAGAATTAATAGCCGGAAGTATAATTATTTAATGGACATTAACGGAAAAATTGTCGGCACAAAAGTCAATGCTGACGACCGAATGTAAAAATTTCACTTGCGTGTTGCTCGCCGACGACCAAAAAATTCGAAATTGAAAACAGGAAATTTTTTACCGATATCGCTGGAGTCAATTTCAAACGGTGTCGGCGAGTAAATTAAAATTTGTAGAAAAGAATTGGACATAAGGATGACTGATAAGAAAGATCCTCTTCCTTACCGAAGTAAGCTATTTTACTGGAACTGACCAAATCGCCTTTCGAAAAAGTTCTCTAATTGCGCTTCAGGATGCAGCGCAAATTCTCATTATTTTACTCCAGCTAAGGGGTAGGATAAATGCCTTTCTTGATACCTCGGCAGTCTTCGACAATGCACCTGCACCCTTTTCAATTAAATGCTTTCTTTTAACATTCCGGGTCACATTTCTTTCCTTGTTAATAATCTTTTCCTTTGCAGAACATTGTTATTCTTTTCTCTCCCAAAGAACTGCCACTAAATTAATCTTTCGTGGATTACCGTTCCTGCCTTAGCCCAACTCTGTTTAACATCTATTTCAGCAAAATTGCTTCTTTCATCCTCACGTGTTTCTCTCATTGTATGGCTAATTCTCAACTTGAAAACTCCTTAATTAACAATGGTCCAATCCTTCTTACTTCCTGCTTTCGTTATTTGGTTGTTTTTCTGGACAGCCGTCTTTCATTCCATAACCATATCAGCTATCTATTCTTGTCACGCTTCAAAAGGCTAGCATGTTCCTTTCCTACACTAGTTACGGAGATGACCCTATGTTTTTAAAATCTTTTATCCGTTCTGTTCCCTGATTACCGTCGTTATATTTAAGGAAATTCTTCTAAATCGCTTCTGTCTAAGCTCGATCGGCTCCAAAATGCATGTCTTCTCCTTTGCCTTGGAGCCAGAAAATCTACTCCTATTCCGGCTCTGCATACATTCTTCCTCTTTTTCGTGATGCTCCTACTTCGGTTATCGTTTCCTCATTCCGGTGCTCTTTTAACGAATTGAAGAGACAGTGCTTCGCATCAGAAGGCATAATAACACACTCATTTCTATTTCACGGAAATATTAATTAAATTGTTTATGTCAAAAAATCACATCGAAATCATAACTTCCGAAATTGCGAGCTACATAGAGCAAAATTCTTCAGCGTATCGGTAAAAAATTCGTCAGGAAAATTATCATTATACACTCAGTTAAGGGTTACACGGTAACAAAACACATAAAGTAAATTAAAACAAACGTATTAAAACTTTTAAAAGAACTCGATAGGCTTTTTATTGCTGTCGATATTTATTTAAAAATTTTCTAACATTAAAATCGATTATTTATTTTTTATGTTGTTAAAAATTGTGCTCAATGCCGGCGGATAAAAGACTAATATTTTCATCAGAGATTTCGTACAATAAACCTTTAATTTTAATTTTAAATTCGATTTATATCGTACATTGTCATTATTATACAATCAGTGGATGGAATTCTGTATGCAGTAGTCACTGATATATTTAAAAGCGAGATTACTTACTTAAAAAACGCGTCCACGCACAAATATGCACACGCGAAATGCAACATATGTGCATGTTAATCAAACAAATTTCCACCTCGTATTTTCATAGATATTCTCACTCAGGTCGCAAGAACATTTCTTCACCTACACGTTACTAGCTAAAATGCAGATTCATATGTGCACTTTACTCTGGGGCGCACGCGCGCACGCACATACGAATACAGACTCACATATAATACATGCAGAGTTACTCATATTCATTACCGCGCATGCTATTTCATTTCATGTATCCATTAACGCACTGACGCACAGCACAGTACCTGTATTTTATTTACAGATAATTATTACCGATAATGTTAATAATCGCGCCAATATTTATTTTTAATAGGGAGAAAATGTAGATTAGAAATTGTAAACACGTGTAGCATAAAATACGTTGAAAAAGAGTTTTAATTATGCCAGCACAAAAAGAATCGATAATCGCAGATAAGCGGACTATAATAATAATAATAATAATAATTTAACTACCTACTGATGAAGAAATTCCAAATCACGATATATGGGGAAGTATTGTGATCGTTTAATTAAGCGTTTTCACCTGTTTACTGGGGTGCCCGCTTTTTCGCTATACAGGTCCGTTTAAGTTTGACTTTCCGAAGCGGCAGGAGTTAAAAATTCCATTTCTTTAAATATTTAGAAATCTAGAAAGAGGGAACTCCCCCTGCACTTTTCGCACTGCGACTACGATTTCGTTAATTTTCGTTTCCAGTTTTTTCACACTTCCTCCTTTTTCGAATAGTAAAAGCGAACTAAAGATTTTTCGATTTTACTTAATCGCCTGCCTTTCAATTCGTCTTTTCCTGCACGGATTTTTTTCATTACTTGTCAACAAATTACATATTTCGAATATTTCTATAAACAACTTACACGCGTGTCCTAATTACATAAATAAGACTCTCAGACTTGACCATTTTTTTACGATCCCCCCTCGCCATTCGAAAGGCAAATTATAGGGATTTTACAGATTTTTAAACATGATTTTTTTTTAAATTTCATGTAATGCGACGTAAACGGCAATATAAAATGTATCTAATATTTCGATATTCTTTTTTTTTTTGTTTTTTTCCATCTCTGTTCATTAGTTTTTTTTAAATTATTCCTTTAGAGATTTTTTTTGTAAAAAACTATATTTAAAATGCGCGATTTTTCTCTACAATTATATTATAGGAGAAGCCAAAAATGAAGAAAAAAAAACGTATATCGTGAACGATTAGATGCCCCCCCCCCACCGGTGCACTTTATAGCGCAATTCTAATTTAATAATTAATTTCTTACTAGTTCCGAGGAAAATGGATAAATTTTTTTTGGTCCGTAGTGTAGCGAATAGTTTGAGAAACACCGGCTCAAGATATTGAGCAACAGTTTTGCAAATCGAGAAAATAATAGCCGCTTTTATTTAGCGAGTAGGCGTATTCTTTGTGATTACTTGGCCGATTATCAAAAACAATTTATACAAAAAGTGTTTCCATCGACTATATTTTTAAAATTTAAAACTGACTGCAGTCTCGTAATTTACTTGCGCTTCACAAGCCTTCAAACGAATGATCCGGGCACGCTTGCGCGAACGTTCGGTACTCTCATTTACTGAGACTTGATCTCCCTTCTCCTTATCGTGCCTCCTATTACCTGCCTTTTCCTTCTGCACACGTTATTCGGGCTATCGGTTCCTTCAAATTTAAAGTACGGTAGAGTTGGCTGTTCTGTTTTCTGATCGTTACAACTGGTTAAAGGGCCCCCCCCCCCCAAAAAAAAAGAGTATGTTAAATAGATAAAACGAGTATGTACGATGCTAATGTACACCGATGACACGTCATTCTTACGTCGGTAGTAATATGAAAAAGTTGTTACGAAATATTTCAACGTTTTTTTGTTACCTTTTGAAATAAGTGCAGAACAAAAATCAAATAAAACTGAAAAAATGGAATCTGTTTTCATTCATCTATTTTTCTTTTGTGACAAATCCAAAATATAAAAAATTAGGAATGGCGTAATTTTCATGAGCACTGAAAAATAATTAGCAAAAAATCTACAGCTATTTTTTTTTTAATTTGATTTTACGGGCACGTCAGCACAGGACATTCATCCAACACAAAAGATTAGAATAGAAAGACATATAGAGTGACAGGTTATATCAAAAAGCGATTGATTGATTGAATTGATTGAATAAAGTTTATTTACTAAATTTACAAAACAAAGAAAATAACAGTATGTTTAAACATTTTAAATTTTACGCGTATCGAGCAATTTACCCTCGCCAGCGTGCATCAAAAATACATTTATGCTTAAATTACAATATGAAAAAAGAAAAACTTTACATTTGTTATAATATTAGGAAAAAAACCAACAAAAAACCTAGCTTCGGAAAAAATAAATAAAGTGTAAGTTGTAAAAAAAAAAGTAGAAGTATGATGGTTATTGGAGTGTCATTGCGCGTGTGTGCTTCAACACCTTGTTTAACGCTTGCGGACGGATCGGTGCACTATAGGATTAAAATAGCATATGTTTAATGCGTTTGTGTTTGTACTTTTTATATTTTAGCTGCAAAGAGGTTCTCGTGTAGTCTCCTATTCTTTTAACAAACACGTGATCACTAGTAGAGCAATCATCAAAGAATTTCTTAGCTTGCGTACGGATTATGTTTACAATAAAGGGCAGTTTTAATACAGCGTGCATACTATTTATGTTAGTATACGCCGGAGCGCTTAGAATAATTCTGCAGCATTTATTTTGGAATCGCTGTACTTTTTGAAATGTAGATCTCGAGACATTATTGGCGAGCTGTGAAGGAGCACAGGCCTAATGATAGCTCTTTGTATAGAAGTAATTTATTTTCTGTTGTTAATTTGCATTTTTTGTTGAAGATGTTGTGCGTCAACATAAAATTTCTTGCATGCGCTTTATTTATAGCGTGATCAACGTGTTTGTTGAAAGTTAGCCGCCGATCTAGGATGACCCCCAGGTAGGTATTTAACTTCATTTTTAAAAGGGCAGACTTGATTTCCCAGGTTTAATTCCGGGGAAAAAGCGGGCCTCCTTCTTGTAAATAGGATAGCCTGCGTTTTTGCATCATTCACTTTAACTTTCCACTTTGTAAGGTACTTTTTTATTTTTAAAAAACTTTCTGATAATCTACGTTTAATTGTGTCGACTCTAAAAGAAGCGCAGTAAATGGCTGTGTCATCAGCGAATAGCGCTAGCTCGGAATGTTTAGGTTTAGGAAGATCATTTAAGAACAAAATAAATAGGAATGGACCAAGTATGCTTCCTTGCGGAACTCCCATCGTCGCTGTTTTTGGAGAAGATATAGCGTCGTTAATTTTTACTGAAAATTTCCTTTCTACCAGGTAATCATTTATAAGAGTAATGAGAAATTTATGGAACTGATATTTAAGCAATTTGTATATTAATCCTTGATGCCAGACGGTATCAAAGGCTTTTTCGATGTCAAGTAATAACAGTCCGGTATGTTTGTTTAGGTTAAAATTGTCAGTTACAAACTCGGTTAGCCTACTTAACTGCATCGTAGTCGACAAATTCCGCAGAAACCCGAATTGGTGGGGGGTGATGATTTTTTTTTCGTTACAATGATCTATCATCTTGGAAAGAATAAGTTTCTCCGCTATTTTACTTAAACAGTTTATTAACGAGATAGGTCTGTAGTTAATAGCCATTGCTTGATCCTTTCCTGATTTTGGTATAGGAATAATAATGGACTCTTTCCAGCAGGTAGGAAAGTGTCCCGAAATGATACTAGAGTTTATTATAATAGTTAGATTGATCTTAGCTTTTTCGGGTAGATTCTTAATCATGGTAATGGAGATATTGTCTGGACCGGTGGAGTGTTTATTTTTTAATTTTTTTATGATTTTGTGAACTTCATTTGGTGAGAAGAGTTTAGGGTAGTTGGTAGTGACCGTTGGGGTGGCTAGGAACTTCTGTACAGTAATATTTATTTTGTTTGTGTGCCATTTGGTGGATGAGTTTTTGTTTTGATTTTGTATATCTAGAAATATATTTGAGAGTAACTCAGTTTTGCCTTTGTTTGTGTATTCGGTCTGATTAGCATGTGTTAAAGGTGGAATAGATGTGTCCGTGCTTTTTTAAAATATTTTTGCTATTTTCCAGATCGACTGGTCTTTTGCATTTAGATTTATTAGTTTGTTATTCCATGTTGTGTTTCGGTATTCATTTAGTTTGTATTTAACTAGTTTAGCGAATAAGTTGTAAATGATGTGAGAGGAATGGTTACGAATCTTTTGGTGCTGCGATTAGAGACTAAAGAAATAAAGGCGGCTAACGAGGGAACAACAGAAGCAGATATCGATACACGTTTAAATTTGTACCTTGAAATTAATACAAAAAATGTTTGTTTTATTTGAATTTTTTAAAATTTGTACGTCCTTCGCAAAATATGCTTTAGAATCAGTTGAGCAACATTTCTGAAAGTACCATTCATCGCTGGAATCATTTGTTTTTTATTCCTTATTCACACTATTTTCATCACATCATTCGCTTATTCTATTTCGGGAATATTATTAATTCGGTTCATTCCACGACCTCTTAAGATTTAAATTTTCAATAATATTTCCAGTAGAAACTATTAAAATTTTTGCTACAACATTTTGTATAATTTTTCTGTAACTTTAATGTATTTTTTTATAGGACATTATTAATACAACACTGTTAACTTACTAAATGGCGAATTCAAATATTTTTTAAAAAAATTAAAAGGTATTATTATAAAGAATTATTTATAATCTAACGTTTTCGCGTAGTTTTAATACTTGTGATTATGCAGTAAATCAGTGTGTACTTTGTCTACCTTATAAAGAGCTACCTCTTGCGACTTCATCTTCTTTGCTGAAATGCTTTTCATCAATTGAACTTCATTTTTAAAACTGAAGTTGTTTCATCATATCGATCACTTGTTTGTTGACCATTCCATTTTCTTCAAACGATTCACTTATTCCATAAGCTGTCTCCATACTTCCCCTTTGCTTCGTTAGAAATTAAACTTGAATGATGGTTATATTTCGGAGGTGACTTGTAAATTATTCTATTTTTCGAAGAAAGGAAATAGTTGAGGAATGAATCGAGGCGGACAGCAGAGCGAGCTAATGAATCAGCTGCGTTATTGCCGTCTATTCCGGAATGACTGAGGGATCCATAAAAAATCAATAAGAACAGAACGGGATGACCGCAAAGTGGAAGTAAGAGAACGAATTGAGAGAATAGTATCATCAGGGGAATGGGAAGGAGGAGAGTATGTGGCTTGAAGCACGCCTTTAGAGTCCAAAATGATGAGGAATTTAGAAAGCCCGCTTGAAGAGGAAATAAAAGGGATAGTCTGAAGAATGGCTATCGACTCTGCAGAAAAGCTAAAGCAGAAGGAAGGAAGCCGGAAGGACTCTGAAAATCTCACAAATAATTTACATTCTGCATATGAGCGGTAAAAAATATAAAGAATTCCTGTTCGGCTGTTAGTGGTAAAACGCAAAATATGATTAATAAAACTCGAAAGGGAAACTAAATTTTCTTTTAAGGAGTTTAAGGGTTTCATTTGCAGCAATGGACTCTTTTTCTCTACAAAAAATAATTGTGACAAGATTTATATCGCGCGAATGCATCGAAATAAAATTTTAAGCGATTTATCAGAAAACTAAAAGCAAAGACTGACTTACTCGATGGGAAAAAATATATGGAAAGTTTAATAGAAAGTATAAGAAAATTAATATCGGTTACCTACTGCGACTATAAAAAAAAAAAAATTGTACCTTACCGGGTGACTACTAACTAGAATTTATTTGGCGCCGTATTTGAGGAAAAATTTTTGTAAAATACGTAAAGTTTTCAACCTAGAAAAGGGTGTTATAAAACAATTTCGACCTTCTTCGATATCATGAAGAATTGTTGAAAAAATTGTCTGTTTAAATCAATTTTTCTACTTCTGTACCGAATAATGTCTTTACGTTTTGTCACCGGCACCGCATATTTTGTAGAGTAATTTTGTTTTATTCAAAAATTCTGCTAAACCCGTGAAAATGAGAATTAAAGTCGAAAACTGTTTCTTCAAATCGTAACAGATTTCTCTGAATATGCCTCTAAAGTCTAATCGTCCGGAATGTAGGCGTATATACTCTAAGTAGAACCTCAAGGTGACTTTATTTCGAAGCTGATTACGCAACATGGTATATATGATTCATTGCGAAAGGAAGTTCCTTACAATCTTTATTAATTAATTACACGCGTACCTGCCCCATTCATAGATGAGCGTTAAAAAAATGGTATTTCATGAGGTCTACACTCAATATCACAGTCAGTAATGATTTCCTGAAAAGATACATCGTAACAACTAGCGAACGGCACAAAATTTCCGTTGACAATCGATTCTGCCTCTACTAATTGGCTATACTCATTTAATGCTAACGTTTGTGTCATATCATTTTTACTTATTAATGTACATTAGTGCGTAAACGGTGACAAAAATATACATATCGCAAATATTTATATGAGCGTTGTGAATTTATTTTCCAAACATTCGTCCCCATACATACTTTTAAACATCCGCATACACATTTATAAGTCGGTAATAGTGGCAGAGGGGTTGTAAATTAAACAAAAAAAAATAAATAAGAAAGAAGAAAAAAAATCAACTATTAAAGATAGGATGTGCGCCATTTCACTTAAAACTAAAGTTTTTTCAAAAATGAAATCTTCTCAGAAATGCCTCATAGAGATTTTTTTTTTTTTTCTTGTTTGGGTCTTTCTCTGGGCTTGCCAATAATAGACGATTACTCATCAACACGTGTAAATAGTAGCAATTAGGAGTCACAAGGAATGGAATCTGACAAATAATGCTATACCAAGGGTGAAGAAACAATGACAATCAACGTTGATAAATGCAAAACATATGCATCCTGAAAAGAGAAGGAATGACATTGCCGAAGGTAAGAGCAAACTATAAAGAAGCGACCCAGCCGTACTCTAATTTTTGGGTGATTTAGTAAATTCAGTCTATATTTATCCTCCGACTCTTGTTAAATCTAATGATACTAATTATGTGTATATATGGGGTAATTTGCTAAGTGACGGCTAATCTGTACTGTAAAATGCAATGTAAATAAATTCCTTCTGTACATTTTAAGAACTGGATCTTTCAAAGTTAACACATTTTTAAATTGCACAGAAAATAACATTCTTATTTCTATACATAGCAATCTCGATTGAACTAAACGTCAAAGACATCTCTAACGCGCGGAGTGTTTAATAAATGCCTATTGAAAAAGAAAAATCGAAATTTTACCATTTTTAAATTAATTATCGATCTTGCAGATTATGACCAGAAAAATAAAGAAACAATTAATCGGCAACTCGTAGATACTCCTATAAATAGCTAAGGCTCATCACCTTCGGAACGTTATTTTAAGGGTATTTTGGTCCAAAATTGTGTCAAACATGTACGCCCACTCACAAACGCGCATGCGGTTACTTATATATATATATATATATATATATGCAACAAGTAGAAAATATATTATTACACTTAAATATTCAATTAAAATTATTCAGTGATTTGATACAATTCTTCGGTAGTGTATCCTAGTTGACTTGATGAAACACATTTACTGAGAGAAAAAATTTCATTGCATTTCTCAAGATTTTAATTTTTCTTAAAGCAAAAATTCCCGAATTTGCACAGAGATTTAAATTTTTATCTGAAATTTTTTTCCCTTTCAATATTAGCCGCGTGTACATGGAAGATGATATATGGATTGAGGAACAATTTTAACATTGCCGTGTATTTTATACAGAACGTATAGCAAGCAGTTACTTTTTGTTAGATTCTAACGCGTAGCGTGAAGGAGCGGATGAAGCCTATACATTTCAGAAGACCAAAAATAAATAAAATACAACACTGCTTATGTTTGTACCGGTTTTCGGTGGAATCATACAGTGTAAGTTGTAGATAAATGCTGACCCGTCTATTGGTAGTAAGATAAATTCAAAGATATCAACCGCCGATGCACTTTTTACAGCTTTGAAGCACCACGGCAGATAGAAATATGTTCCTACGCACCGTACTTAATTGATTTTTCAAGTTTGATTAAAATTCTCAATTTATAAAGAGTAGAAAATCCGTAATAACGATTATCTAAAATATGCATCTTTTAAAGACATCGCAGAAATGCAGGAAGGTGAAATAACCTTTATCAAGGACTTTATCGATGCGTTCCCCCAGCCTATGGAGGTACCCTCATGAGGCTGCTTAAAAGTTTCTAAGAAAAAGATTGATTAAAATTTTATTGCAACTTTAACGACTTCGAATTCGTTGTATTTTTCCATTTTTTTAGTTCTTTCAGACATTCAACGGCGGTTGTATTGCTTGTTCATATCTATTTCAATTTCGAATTCTTTGAGTATCTATATGTTGACTTTGTTAGAAATTACTATCAAATCAAACCCCAGTCTCAGTTATACACCTTTCACGTAGGCATACGACAAATTTCCCATTTCCGCAATATTTTCATTAACGAAATATTTAAAGAAAATAATTCTCTTAAATGATTTATTCCAGTCTGGGGTAAAACTTTCTTCGGTAAAGAACGGGGAAAAAAAACAACAAAAAAACAAAAACATTATTCATTTTTATCGCATCAGAAAATTCCCCGTAAAAACTGTGAGCAGTAACTTCGAATATTTTACATATTTACGCTTAAAAATATAGTTTTGCCATATTCGCTTTGTAAGTTTAACATGTTTTTGAAATAAGTGTTAACTTTTGGAAAATGTACACGCTCTCGATAGTATAATTTTACTCAAAAAAAGTCACCGGTGAAATCATCAAAAATTCGAATTTTGAAATTTTTTTTAATCACATCAATAAGTTAGTTTTTTAAAACTTCTGCGATAAACCACGGAAGAATGATTTTAAATAATATTTTATTTATCTTTTCATAAAAAATTATTTTACATTTGCAATTCCGGACGACAAAACAACGCAATATAAAACGAGAGATTCCGAAAATAGTGATTTCTGGTTGATTTTATGGTTATTTGCGTCTCTATCTGCAAACGAGGAAGATATGAGTTTTATTCTATCTTTTTCTCTCCATCATAGTATTTAAGAATTAAGGGAAGACATGCACAAACGGAACTTGTAATTATTTTATTCAGATAAATTTAAGCTACAATAATAACGGGAAAAAAAGGGGGGGGGGGCGCTCGTCAATTGTGACAAAGTGATAAAATTAAAAATTGTTTTAAAGAAAATACCGACTTCGAAATTTACTGTAAAAATCCAATCAAAATGGACCAAAAAGTAAAAAATGAACAGAAGATAACCCCCCATTGAAGCAGTAAAATGTACAAATGGATATCTTGATTATTTTTAAACAATACTCATCATAAATTTCGAAAGACCAAATTCAAATCAGAACAATTAAAACCCATATTAAATGGGTACAATAACACATCCGCCGGTTTTCTATAATGCACTTGGCCATTGGAAACATCAAGAATATCTAATGCGCAGTTTTTAACTATTATTGCAATTTGAATTTGATGTACGAAATTAATAAATATTAACGTTATTAAATAATAATAAAATCCCTCCTTCAAAGCATATTTTACGGGAAAAAAGATATTCCTTTTTAAAATATAGTAATTTATGAGAAATACAATTATAACAAACAAATTTAGGAATAAAATGAAGGCTTACTTAGAAACGTTTTCGGGTAGTATAACCCATCATCAGCTAAGAACACAACTTACTATGTTTGATCAGAAACAAATTCTAAAGGATTGTGATTTAGAATTTGTTTCTGATCACACATAGTAAGTTGTGTTCTTAGCTGATGATGGGTTATACTACCCGAAAACGTTTCTAAGTAAGCCTTCATTTTATTCCTAAATTTGTTTGTTATAATTGTATTTGTTGTAAAATTACTAAATTCTATAATTAACAAACAGAATGGTGAAATTATTTTTTATTTTTTTTAAATTTCTAAAATAAATTCCTGCTTTAGGTTAAATGGTGACTTTATTTTTTTGAACTTTACAAAAAAATCAAATGACAAAAGTAGCTAAAAAGATTCAACTATATATTGCGTAACTATTGTAGCGATAGAAATTAAAAATTGCGGGAATTATTTCAGACGAGCATCATTCATCAATACTACAATGTGTCTAGTCTGATTCGGAATTCAGGAGTAAATGGTAACTTAATAACCATAGTGAAACAAAATTCATTCGGCTTCTGAACATAAAATATCATAGAACATGACAGACGAAAAAGTTTTTTGAATAAAACGAGTTTTCAAAAAAGGGATATGTAAAATGGCAGAAAACCGAAAAAATGTAATACTTCTCTGGAACTAGAATGGTTTATAGATTAAGTTTTTGCACACAAGATGATGTTATATGGGAAAGTGGGGTGGGTTGTTACAATTTTTACATTTTTTATTTTTACCGCCAATATTGAATAAAAATGTTTAAATACCTTTAGCAACATTCTTACATATCGCAAAAAATTACTAAAACACTTCTGCGCTGAGAAAACAAAAAATGAATCAGACAACACAATTTGTAACAATGTTCCCCATCTACGGAGTAAGTTGTTACAGATGTCGGGTAAATTGTTACAAATGTGGGGATCCTTGTTATAAATTTAAATATTTTAAAAGCATATATATATATATATATATATATATATATATATATACACACATATGTAATATATTATCGTATGTTCAACGAAAATAACTGTATACTTAACAAAAAAATCTAGGTATATGTTTATAAATTGAAAAAAAATAAGAGCTTTTGTAAGTTTCATAAAATTTAAAAATTCTTCATATCCACCCACTAGGATTCGCTGCACCTGTACAACTATGACCATTTAGTATAAAATGGTCTTTATAAAATTTTCTCGGAAATACTAATGTGGGCGGAATTTCCGTAGGCATTTACTGCAAACATCATTGTTACTACTCGTGTCCTTTTTCAGCAGAAGTAATAGCTCCTACCTGATTACCACCTCTACTAGCAATTATTTTTGTTGATTTTTGAACCGTACTAATGTCAGTTAAATTTTTTCATCAGTAAATTCGCATTTTTGGCAAAAAGAGCTCTGCTAATTTATCCAGAACATTTTTTATATTCTAGCCAGACTCGTTGTCTCCGGTTGTCTATGGAAAGCGAGTGCCTTTTAATAAACCCAGTAAGCTGATCTTTTCCAGCCTTTTTGTCTACAATCCAGTGTTATTGGGAACTTTTATTGTATCGGTATCTGCAAAATTGCAAGCAAGAATTTTAATATCTGTTTTGTTTAGTCAAAATATATTTCTGAACACCGTTTTGTGTAATTTGCAAGCTCTTCTTCTTACTTATCAGTAAATATCATTTTCACTTTAGCGTATCCAACATATTTTTTGCTTAAATTATTTTCTCTATTCATAAAAAAAATGTGAAAAATGCAATTAATAATAAAAGGATTTGTCTGCGATGACATTTTCCAGTTCCATATTTAAATAAAAATTAAAACACAACATACCGTTGTTATTTTCTATTTTTTGTTTTAAGAAAACGGAGCAAAGTCGTGAAACTAATATTATGTTTTTTTCGCAGCCTCTCTTAACGATAATTTACTGTACTCTACATCGTAAGCAGCCACTTTGTACGTATTTTCTCCTACCGTGTTTCTCTGGGTCTTGCTTAAATATTAACGTGGCATTATTACCTATGTAGAATAATGTAATGTTTGTCATTTTATAAATTTCTCTAACATTATTTAAAGTTACTGCCGTAGAATAAGTTGTTACACTGTCTACCCCCCCCCCACCACCACCACATGTTGCCTCTAACAACTTACCCCGTACGGTACTTTTTTTACATAATATTATGTAACTTTAATCCATTGAACCTATTTTCATATATTTTAAGTGAAAATTACACCTTATAGATGTCTGTATAATGCACAATATAAAAGTAATATTTGCCTGAACAACAGAGATTTTCACTCGAAAAGAAAAGAAAAAATTTACTTCATATTATGTCAAGAACATCAAAATGTGGTAGATCAATGGCGACAGGAACTCATAAACAACTGTGACACGCTGTGATACATGATCTGTACCAATAGTAATGCACACGATTTTTATTATTCGCTGAATGTAACAACTTACCCCACTTTTCCCTATATATATATATATATATGTAGGCAATGCGTGTGTGTGTGTGTATGTATTATGTATAGATAGACCGAAATTATACGAAATCTTTGTTGAATGTTCGAACGTTAAAACAGTGGAATCCGAGATTGCACCGCATATTTTAGACAAAATTGAAAATCCGCGCTAAAACGCAAGTACATTGAAGGTAATTTTTAAAAGATTTCAAAGATAAAAAATTGTTAACGAATGTGCGAAAATACAAAAAGAATCCATTGTTTAAAAAACAACTGAAATTTTAAACTATCCACTGCAATATGATATTTCTATAAAAATTTAAATTTAAAGCGATGCATACGGGTGACAAAATTTTACTTTACCTTACTTGATAACTTCTTAACGATTTCGTTCATACATTGATACTTGTTACTTAAGCCATTCGCTTTCATTTCTGTAATTAATAATTTTAAAGTGAAGTCTCGAACTCAAAGATATTTATATTCTCTTTTGCGCAAAGTAAATTTGTTTTTCGGTGAGAAAACAGCTGTTTGAGACTTTTACTAACTGTTTAAGATAATTTAGCATCGTTCATTCAATCGTAATTATTAAAATTGTGCCTTTTACTACCCATTACATATTCATAAAACAACTATTACAATTTTAAGACAACCGCGTTTCAACTTATTATAAAAATGGATTTTATAAATTTTATTCTAATCCCTGAAATATGTAATAGAAAAGCCGTAAGTTTAAAAAAAAAAAAAGACATTTTAAAATTCGAAATTTCATTTAGAAAGTTTCATATTATTATTTTTAATAAAGTAAAAAAAAATATTTTTATTTCATTTATACGATAGGTGGATAAAATGAAGAAAGTAGCAAGGTTGCAGGAAGTAGATTTTTTTTGTATGGAGTATTCACGACAAGAGAGTGTGACTCATATTTAGTCTGCTTGATGAAGCAAAGATGTCCCGTTTACACCGGGTTGTTTTATGTTGCATATGACGTACGCCATTTTGGTTCTAAATATGAAATCTTCGTGTACAAGCGCAGCCGTTTTATGTTTTATAATTTAAAATTTCGCCCTTATACAACTTTTCCGTCTATTTTCCTAATATCTTCATGGACAACGTCAGTTTCGTTATAAGAGAATTATTTATGTGCGTATTTTCATTAATCATTTCACATATCTTTATTTTATTTATTTATTTATTTTACGTGTCGTATACAGCAACTTAGGCTAGAAACACGGCAAGAAATTACACAATTATGAAAGTTGAAAGAAAGGAAAAAGAACCTGCGCCCCGGTGCCAGACATGTGATTGCTAATTAACCGTCGAACAACTACTGATTAAATGTCCAGTTTATGAATATTATCGGAAACAACATAGAATACCATCGAATTTAAAGGATTTGCTGTGCGACGAAGAAACCGCGCTTAACCAACTATTTCAGTTTCTAAATTCTTCTAATTTATTAAAGTTGTTATAATTTTGCTAATCCTTGTTAATTTCTGTTTATTTTCCCCTTTTTTCCTTTCTTTCAACTTTCATAATTTTGTAATTTCTTGCCGTGTCTCTAGCCTAAGTTGCTGTATACGACACGTAAAATAAATAAATAAATCATATATCTTTTATTCTAACTTAAAACTGTGATTTACTTTTTTTTTTCTTATTTCGATTTCCTTCTAATGTATATATTCTTTATATTATCTGGAAATCTGTAACTCAGTGACGAGAAACAAAAGTTCCCGGCATAGACTTTTCGATTTTATCAGTATTAGAACTCACCATATCACGGAAAAAGTAATCATTTACAAAGCTCTGGGCAAAACTGCACTGAGGTATAGGATAACGAGGGTTGCAATTCTTTGCCGAGTGTAAATTTTAAATCATTAACAAAGTAAGAATTTAAGATATATATTGGAAATATCTTTAAAAATAAAAATCAACAATTAACATTTGGGAAATTACTGAACATAATTAAAAAGCCGACATCACGCAAAAGAGATATTTCAAATACGCATGTGGTCACGGTTGTAGTACAAAAACAAAATAAATACAAATATACCGCCGAGTGAAATAGTAAATAAGATATACAAATATTAACGGAATTCTATCATTCTCATACGAGACAAACGAATAATATAGAGTGCCAGCTTTGCCGAGAAGAAATGATACAAGAGATAATAAAATTAAAAACAACTACAAAAATTTGTAACGATAATGAATAAGTTACATAAAGATTAAGGACTACAGTATAAAAACATGAAGAAGGACGGTATGAGTAAAAATAAATTTAAAAAAACTATTCAAAAGGATGTAAGATCATCTTTCACACCGAGTTATAAAGTGATGTTGAATTAGTAAAATTGTGTAATCATAAAAAATTAGTAATTTACACATTAAGAATTTGTAATGTACCTATGTGTATCTAAATATAAAAGAGAGTGTGTGAGACTGTCATTTATCTGTTGTTATATTAATTTGCAAATAATATAATTTATGGACATCTGTATATGCATATATATATATATATATATTATGTTTGTATGTGTATGTGTATGTGCGTGCGTGTAGGTAGAGGCGATCACGCTTTTAATCCATACAGTAGCACTCCATATCCATCATGACTGTAAGAAATATATGAAAGTAATAATGCCAAGTTGCATACGAAGTGTTTTATTTTAGAATTTTTCCTACCTATTTTCACCTGAAATCCTTAAACACCAGTAAATACTATTAACCTTTCTTCGTCGTTTTAATCTACCATATATATTCTCTACAACTTCCTTACATTCTACTCCGTCTTTTAGCCACAGTTACAGAACACGGAATTGGACAACTACAAGAAAAAGAAAAGCCTTTTTTTGATACCTGTGTAAAGATAAAAACCTTTTAACTGCGCGTTTCTGAAAAATTCCACATTGTCCTGATCAGTTTCAAAAATTACTGTCAACGTATTTAATTAACGTGCAGTCATCTTTTTTGGGCGATTCGTCAATTAGAGACTTTTACCTAGAAACTAATAGGAAAAGAAAGAATTGGTCATACTTTAATCCAATCAGTTATCGTTAATAAGAAGTAATCAACACAGCAGTATTGATGCGTGACGAAGAAAAAGGATAAAGGAGCGCTACACGAAGCAGGAAATTTCTGATCAAGTAGAGAAGTACTGAGTAAAGAGCTCAAGACAATTAGGTAAACACTTATTAAACATGTGATAATCGCTTTAGACATCTGCAACATTGGAATGGAAAAGAGACAATGAGAGGAGGAAGCGAACGAAAAATGAAAATGCGAGGAAAGTAGTAGAGTATGGCTTAAGAATGCAGGCGAATAATGGAGACAAACAACAGATCGGCGAAGTGGGGAAACAAATGCAACCACGCATCATCAGTGAGAAGACTAAGTTAAGCATATGAAATGAATCATTTTTAGAAAAAGAGGTCTTTCACTTAGAAGGTGTTTTACTAAGGTGTGGAATTCTATTATTATTTTTAAACAAAAGTTAAGCCGTAGTATAAAATTGACAGTTTTTTTATGTTTAAAGGCCCGGGTGGTAAATGGAAAATGATCAAATTTTAATAATTTTTATGATTTACAGAATTTTCAAATGTTTATACTATATAAATCAAAAAAGAACGCCGAAATATCTTCAGCCCAATTGAGATTTTCCCGCTTTTCCTCACGTTTAAACGAGAAAAATTGGTGGTTCCAAAGCTGTAGAAATAGAGCTAACCCGTAACATTGTACGTATTAATCCGATAAAAATGGTCTTGTTCGAATTATTCATTTCTGTCAGATCTATTGTATTCATTTGCTTTTTATAAAAAAAAAAAAAAAAAAAAAAAAATAGAACATTGTAAATATTAAAAATTTTTTGGCACATGCAGCACAAAAATGGGTTAATACCTTGGTAATTTCGTGCAAGCTAAATGTCTTTTCGTTTCCACTGATTTCCTAGTAACTTTCAAAAAATTTTCCCCGAAAGAAGCAGGCACCACGTATCTTTCCACTGACCGTGAGCCCGGAATTTTTGTTTATTTGGGTACCAAGCTTTAAGGCAGTAGGCTGGAAAGACGATCCGCTTCCGAAGAAGGAATAATACGGTAGTAGCGGTAATTTGATACGACAATTACAAAAAAGAAAAAAAAGAAAATCGAACGGTACCGATGGGCGGCATAATAATATGCGTAGGGCGGCAAATAATAAATTCCAACCTTCAATTTGAAATTACTTAATACGCATATCTGGAAAAATTAAACAGATTTAATCTTTCCGCCCCCTACGTTATTATTGTATTACAAGTTTTTATTTAATTATAATAGTACTGTATATTAATGAAAACGGAAATTTAAAAAAGAAATCGTTGCGAATAACCGTTATAGGAATATGTAAAAGCTGTAATAAACTAATTTTTTTTTTTTTAAATTTACAGTCAATATTTAAATTAATTCCTCTGCATTGTGTAGAACAATCGTCTGAAAAGTGTCCCCGTTGCGAAGTTCGAAGTGCCGCGTTTACATATAAAACTATTAAGTTTACGCTCGGACAGATGATTTAGTATAGTGTAAAAATTTTCATTTTGACAATTACGTTAGTAATTTAGTAATTTGTTAAAATTACGCGCCATTTTCTATTGTATAATGTGCATTGCGGTTTATTTTCATCATAAATTGGTGAATAGATAAATTACTTTTGGCTGGGGCGTTGAAGAAGTTTTCTTGTTTGTTTCTGTTGTTTTTTTTTTTGTGTATGGGATAGGAGGGCGCTAACAAAGAGCGTTGACCTGACGATAAGCGCGCTACTGCGTTCGAACAAGCGAAAATCAACAACGAAGGATTCCACAATGGCCGCGAAGTAAAACTTGAATTGGAACTATGGGTTTTTTCCATGTGACAATCTCATTTGCTGATTTTTTACACGCACATACACACATACACGTTGTATTCGTATTCGTGTGTGTGGCACAGGCGAATGTTGGAGGATAGTATAATTTTTTGTTCTCTTTCGCTCGTTTTTATTTACCGTTATTGTGTTATGCTTTTTTTTTGTTTTTTTTTTTAAATATTTGATCAGTTGGACTTTTATCTCCCACATCATCTCTCAACAACCATCTATTTGTAAATTGAAAATAGAGTCTTTAAAAAGCCATCTATTTTACGTAAAATTTCCTTTCATCCGTTAGAAATATGACTCGAACAACTAATATACCCAAGTAGCGATATTGTTTGTTTTTTTTTGTTTTTTTTTCAAAAAGGGGTAAAAGAAATTTCAAGATCGGAAGTATATTTTTACAATGACATTAATTTCTGCTTTCAAACCTGACGATTACGTACATTCAGTATCCTGCTGGGCTGATACGGCACTTAAAGTGAAATTTTTTTATCGAAGCGGTTAAACCGCTAGGAGATATAATGTGTACGTATTTAAAATTATTTAAAAAAAAAACACACGCGTTTTAAGTGTTACGTGTAAAACGCCGGGGGCGTAAGAATATCTTGAAAGAGATAGAAAATAGTTGGGAGTTCAGAGAAACTTGGGCAAAATCCGCTTATAGTTTGTTACTCCGAGAGGGGCAAATTCTATATTTGGAAATAATTTATGACTCGAATGACTCTCACTTATTTGACACTGGCAAGAAATGATTGTCGCGTCATCAGCGACGCAACAAATTTTTTCGAATTCTGCAACATCGATGCAAATCGCATATTCCATTTAATTATTATTTTATGCACTTTTTACCCCGTTTTTGTTCTGTTAATTTTAATCAAAAAAGTATAATTTTATATATTATTAATTTCATTAAGGAAATTCTAAATATACTATATATTTCTCTTTTTTTTTATAACAAGTTTTTCTTAGTTTCGTTGGTTTTCGAGTTGCTTCAGATTTTTTTGTGCGATACAGAAAAAACAGTAGTCACACGGAATGAAATAATTCCTAAAGATTTTGCAATATGCTTTTATTATACCCACTTTGGTACTTAATCCCAGTGATCAAAAAATCTCAGATCACTCGAAATTTTTACCTCTCGCTAAAAGATGAAAAAAATTTGCGCCCAAATTTTTCGATTACTATCGCGAAATCCAATGGGATCTTTTTATTAATCGTATTAAACGTACGCATACGAGAGAGTTGACCGTTTTTAATAAAATTTCAAGTTCTGTGCACAGGTAGAGGTACCTCTGTTTTTCAACAACAACACTTTTTTTTCAAACCCTTTCCCTTAATCAATGAAACTCGCTGATCTTTTCCCGGTTTTCCAAACAGTGGCAACCGCCGTGTTAAAAGCATTTTCCGAGTTGCCGATGAAAATACTTTTTTCTAATCTTAACTTGTCTGCTTCTAAATACTTCTCTCAAATGCTGACTCTACGAAATCGCACGATTTATGGTTTCGTTAGGTAATAATCGCTCGAGGTGGAATAGAGTATGGAATCGGACATTCTCATTTAGATGAAAAATTTAAAACGCTATTTATTGTTTCAATCGAAAAAGCTATAAAAGTGCGTAAAAACAGTCGTAATTACATAAATCATTTAAGTATAACGGTGGGAGCCCCTCTCCCTTCTATATTAACCGCAATCGAAAGTAATTTGTATTTTACATCGAGTTCAATTGTAATATCATTTGGTTTGTAATTCATAAAATGTATCACGTGTTTTTAAACCATTGTAGAAATGTATATAGGTACAAAAAAAGCATTCGAAATCCTCCGGATTCGTTAATTTGAATTTAATTTGGTATTTTTTTTGCAAAATAAATTAAACGTCTTATAAGAGTGATAATAAAAAAAAAAAAAAAAGTTACAGGATGCGATTACCGGTTTTATCCGCACTTGTCACTAAATCGCAACAAGAATCGGAAGAACGAAGTAATAAATGAATATGAGTTTTACGAAAATATGAACGCTTAATAAAAACGTGACAAAATAACCAATTAATTAAGAGATCCGAATGGATCTAGAATTTTGTGACTCTCGAAACATTCGTAGGCAATTAAACGGTCTCAATCTTTTCCGTCCAACCGCTTCCAAAATTCCGAAATAAAATTCGGAAAGAACGTCTCACGAGCAAATGACTGGAAAAACTAGATACAACGTTCATTTTTGACAAATGCAGAAAAAAAAAAAAAAAAACACATTACCGACCAGAAATGTTAGACTATGCGGGCGAATATGCTGCCGCCAATAATATGTATCGTGTATTAACTAAGCATCTCTTGTAGGAATGTAAAAAACAGATTTTCTGAAAACGCAAAGAACGTTCCAAAGATTTAACATTGTAGGTGAGTTTTTTAATCATCTGAAAACTGTAAAATTTGAAGGATTTCTTTTATGTAGGCAGTAATATATATGCTAAAAAAAAAAAAAAAAAAAAAAAACTCGATACCGCCTTTTGAATTTCCTCAAAGCAAAGTTCTTAAGAGTTTCACATTTTTTTAATACTTACATCATTTTCCCGTACGGTGATTTATGCTTCCTCCCTTTTTCGTATGAACAAAACCGTTTAGTCCATTCGTTTGTACTCTGTAGCTAGAAAAAAGAAGAAACGATTATTAAGAAATAATTAAAAATATTATTCGTTTAAATAAAAATCACACCACGAGAATGTACATATGTAGTGCGCTGCGTTTCTCTGAAATCAGTGATAGAAAAACCAAAATTTTCTAAAATCAAATTCTAGAAAGAGTACAAACCGATTTAAACGTAAAAAATAACGGGCTGACTGAAATTAAAAAAAAACTCAAAAGAACTAAATCGGAAATGTAATGATTTTTTTTTTGTTTTTGCATTTAAACTAAGTTTATTCAATCACTTATGTATGATTTTTGTTTATTCTCCAAATTATAAAATAGTATCCCTCGTGTTTAAAAATATGCTAAAAATCAATCTATTTCGCGGGCATTAAAAAACGAGTCCTCCTGTGCATATAGAAACTTTTGACTGGACCTCATCCGAATTCACCGCAAGCTTTCCCAGATTTTCCCTATATTTAGTTCGGTTTTAAGCAGGAGAGATGTTTGGAAGCAGTTAAATTTCACATTAGGATTCGGTAGTCCAATTAGCCCCCTTAGGTAATTTACCTAGAATTGAAAATAGAAACTTTCAAGATCCATCTCAACCTAGAATACTTTCAAGTATTCTTGATTGCGCTGGATCTGAATAATAGCTTTTTCACTTGAAACTTTCGTTAAAATAATTAAATGAAAACGACAGTGCGTACCATAATATTCCTCCTTTCTATAAGCAGAATAAAAATTTTTTTATGCATACAGAAAAAAACAAAACAAATTAAAGAAAAAATTTTTTTTCCGGCTGTTTAAATAATAATATCCGTACAGAAAAATAATTAAATAAATAAATAAATAAAAACAATTTTCACTTTAAAAAAATGTAACAGCTTTTTTAATGTTTTTTTTCTAAATTAAAAGGTCTCTAATTTTTTCGTTAGATATTTATAATTATCGGTATCAAACTATCGCTTTTTCTTTTTTTAACCGTTTTTTACCCTTTTTTTTTTTTTTTTTATTATTATCAAGTCGGAATGTCTATTTTAATATTTCATTTCGATTTTAAATTAAAGAAGGCCTTTATTTTTCTTGCTAAAGATATTACGGGGCGAACAGTTGCCTCCGTGCGCGTTTGGTGTATGTGCGTGTACACGCACGTGCGAGTGTGTGTATAGTTTATTGACAAACAAAAGGCAAACTGATTTTTTGGTAGATATTTTTATAAATCGCGAACATTTGTCATTTCAGTTTCAAAGTTCGCTATTCCGGCTGGAAGAATTAAATATCGCCCACATTTGGTACACAGCAGTGACAACCGTTTCTCTTTAAGCTATGCAATGAATTCGCGAACTGTGTAGAGAATGATGATTCGAAATCGTTGATATGTAAGGTAAACACATAGCTGTAGCCGATTGAAAGATAATCTACGACGAAAACATCATGGCGTTATTTATGAGTGAAATATTCTGATTTCTATTTGTACAACTACCCAACTCGGAACGCTTAAAGATTCATGTAGATTAACTTTTGACTTTGCGTAGGATTTCCATTTTTAATTTTTTCCCTTATTCAACTGCTGAATATTATCATTTTTATTTATAAGTAATAGTGATATTCTGCAGTTGGCGCGCGTGTTAGTTAGTTACAAAAGATCAGCAATAGAGTTATCTTTCTTTCATTTTCTTTCATTAAATGATTAAGTATAAGAATATTGAACAAGTCGGCACGGCGAAATTTTTGAAAGATGAAACGAACGAAAAATTTCAAAGCGGTTTTATAAATTGTTGTTAATGTGTGTAAGCAATTTCTGATCGACGAGTATTTCGACGGGAAACGGTTAAAGTAATATTTTGTTTTACGAACATTAATTTAATATACGAAAAATATCGTACAATCCTGTACAAATATAGTTTTAAAATATACTTACGTTTCCAGTAGAGTAATATGAAATTCAATAAAAAAAATTACCATTTAACGAGTGTCCGATAAAACTAATGTATAGGTTTAATGTCGATTTTTTTTATAATAATTTTAAAACATATTATATGTAGTTTAAACAGAAAACAAAAAAAGCTTCAAAGAAAAATAAACACGAATTTCAAAACACTTTTACGTTTTTTTACGCAACCATTAAATTATAATATGTACAAATGAATAAAGAAATCTTTCTCAGTCTACTTATGTATTTCTTGTTTTTCGTAAATGAACTTTTTTGAGGACCTATTAAAAATTAATTTAACAGTACATGTGTATATATATATATATATATATATATATATATATATATATACATATACGTATAAAAATAAAAAAAATTATTTTTAAAATTTCCCCTGGATGCAAGTAATTGAGATGAATGAAATACGGAGCAAACATTTTCGCAGCAGAAAAATCCCGATCGGACGTGTACAGCGAATTGCATTTCTCTCATGTTCAGGAGTCAAAAAATCAACCGAATTTACCAGCAGCATAATTGTTGAGTATTTATTTTACGCAATTTATGTGCAACTCTATAGTAGTGCAGAGTTCGCAGATTACGTGTTTTAATTTGCGTCTAGTTAAAGTTGCCCACATTCAGCAGCCGGTTCCGTCAGGTAATTTGGGCCGCCGCTCACACACCGGTGTTTCATCGAATATAAAATCCGAAATCATAACGAGAAATCGAAATAATTATTCCAAACTACGTAGCAGCGTATTGACTAACTTCACGAATTCGTACTATTACTCTGCTCTCGCTGTGATAACACTACGGTAACCGAGACACAGCGTTAACAACCGATTCTGGAAGAAACGAGAAATACGATTGACGGATCTTTAAACAACAATGCAATTAATAGAAATTATTATTTATAATATGTTGAAATATTAAAATATTATAACACCAACGTGTTTCGTAGTAACAATACACATTCGCGGTGTAACGATTATTCTAAATTGTCACACTATGAATATGTAGTTTGATATTACGAAACATGTTGGTGTTGTAATATTTTAACATTTATAAATAATAATTTCTGCTAATTGTATTGTTTTTGGTTTTATTATATAACGGTTGATACACTAAATAATCGAAACAAAAAAAGTTTATTCAGCGATCATAAAACGAGTCAAGATCATCATTTAGATTAGCAAAAATTCGTTCGTCGCGTGCAAACTGATATTCATACGTGAAGGATTAAAAACAATTAGAAATCAACGAAATTAAAAAATTTATTAGTGTTAACAAAATCTTTGTGATCAATAGGATACACAACGAAAAATCGATTGCAGGTAATACAATATATTAAAGGGGACACCCGAATTGCGCATCAACACTTCACACAGTGACAAGTCGGACTCGAATTGCGCACCGACCACCCGAAATAGCCCGCCTGCTGAGAACTCGAATTGCGCACCGCTTTAAAAAAAAAAAATACTCCGGATTTTATAGAATCGAAAAAGGAATAAAATCAGTAAAAGTGTCGTTCTTTCAGTGACTTCTAAAATATGTTATCATATCTCGATGGGGAGAACGTTTGCTATTTCGAATAACATTTCGGTTGCTTAGAAAAAACCTCCTTAAGGACTGGCGAAAAATAGGCTATTGTTTAAGTACACGATGATGCGTGAAAATGTTGAAAGCTTTTGAACATTCAAATGTTATAAAGCGGCCATCAGTTTTGGGTATCACTGAGTCCAACAAATATCATGGTCCCGATGCCGTTTTCGTTCGTTTTTTTTTATATTTCATACCGGCAAACTTCCGGTGCGCAATTCGAGTGTTTAGATTAATACATTTTTTTTAACCGTCGGCTAGTGCGCAATTCGAATGTCGCCGTATTAAACAGTATCGGGAAATTATGGGAATTTGCATGAAACGGCCCGGCTACAAAAAAAAGTTACAGAAGGCAGATGAATTTTTGTCAAAAGCGATATCGTATTAACCGATCATCGATAGAAAACTTAAAATTATACCGAAAATAGAGAATATATGCCACAAATATTACTTCTAATGTCTAAGAAGTTCCATCTTAAAGCTCATTTTCTTCGTCCTTTCCTAATCAGGTTTTCCTTTTATCTTTCTATACGGCCCTTTCTTCCGCCTTTTACATTATTTTTTCCTTATGTCGGTTGCGTTATTACCTTCCTTAGTTTTGTTATCGGTTTTCACTTATACACTTCCCCTTAATTTTCCTTGCACATTTCTAATGATAATCAGCGGTCGTTTGATCATATTCTGTTCTAATGTTCCGCTCTGTTACTTAAGCGTGCCCTTCTTTGCTCATAATTCCTTTAACATTCCCATTATTGTCGTTCATTTTCAGTGCCCAATGTTGTTCCTTCTCTTGGTCCCTTCGTTATTTCCATTGCTGATTGCGTACGAATTTAAATGAATAATCTATCGTTATTTCTTGTCGAAGAACAGAATGTCTTTTGATGGCGAATCAAATTTTAATAGGAAACATCAAAAAATGTTGGAAAAATCCTCCCCCCCCCTCAAAAAAAAAAAAGAAATCAAACACGATCTATAAAATATCACAATATAATCAAAAGAACAAGCATAATTTCGCTGGCATACGGTCGGAATTGGAACATCGCCTGAACATCGTATAAGATTATTATAAAGCAATAAAAAAGACTGGTATAAACATGAATACAGAGCTGCGGCACCTAGTACGTACGATATTTAATAATGCAAAACGGTAGTAGAAAATAAATCCGCGCAAACTTAATACCAAACTTCTCAATAATACCTCCGTGTTAATAGTAGAACACTTGATTCGAGAGAAAAACATGCATATATACAAATACATAAAGTGTAGTCATATTATATCATAAATAAGTAAGAGGACAGGAAATGATCAATGTCGAAAAATTCCTTGGTCATACGAAAAAATAACGGTAATGAAAAGAATATAATTTCCGTGTCTGAATTCGGTTTACGGATAATATCTGAGATGAGAGAAAAGGAAACGAAAAAAACATTTCAAAAGTAAAAATAAGCAATGGACTGCAAAATATGGTTTATTCGGTAATCCAAAGAGAACTGTGTTTGGCGGCAAATTTAAAATCAGGAGGAACCTCGCACTGATTATAGGACCAACTGATACAAATAGGAAATGCTGGTAGTACTATAAGTGAAGCTATTACATGTTTGAAAAGTCTGTTTTTTTTTTTTAATCGGGAAAAGTTCGAACGCACTTCACGAGCAGACTGCGAGAAATATTCGATTATCGATTAAAAATTGGAAAATTAAAATGTCATGCCAACTTACATAATTAACAATTAATTTTAATCAAACTTATAAACGAATATAAAATTACGGCGTTTGTCATTTTCGAATTCGTATGAATTGACTCTTTGCATTTATTTCAGTGATATTTGCTAATTTTTTAGCATATGGTGGTCCCTTGTTTCCGTTTTCATGTTCGGGCATTTCACGTGAAAACTCGCTAACCGAACTAAATTTGGATCATAAGACCTCAAGGACCTTGATTTATTTCTGATATTTCAATTTTCTTCTGCGGGTTGAAAAAGAAATGAAGAAAGGTTAATAATATTTATTATCTTTAATTAATACGATATTTAAGCGTAAAATAATCATTGAATCAAAAAAAAACACCGCGAAATTAGAAATTCATTCGCTTAGAAATAAATCAGCGGTTTTCAATGGTTTTTTTTTCGTTCATATATCGCTTAAAAAATTATTTCCTCTTATAAAGACTTGAAAAGCTCATTACATATATTCATTTAGCGAATTATTTGAATGAAATATTTCAAAAAAAAATTAATCAATCACAGCAGTGATGATTTTTTTCAAAGCAAATTAATTACTAATTTCGCGAACGATTATTTTACACCTAAAATATCGCAATAATTAGAGAAAATATAATTAAAAACTCATCAACATTGAACTGGAGCTACCTGGAAAAAGGACGAGGCCGAAACGTAGTGGGGCTCGAAATGTAAGGAGGGTGATGTGATCCGGCTCGAAACGTTGTGGCTGAGTCGTTGCGGCCGAAACGATAGAATCCCTTGAAAAATTCGGGGAAAACAATTTTTATCTAATAAATACACGAATTAAAAACTTTTAAATTCATCTGGATTCTCATTTTTAACAAAATAATGTCTGGTAAAAAAAAATTGTTATAAATATGTAACCCAACTTGTAATAGTAATTACTAGGCAAACAGTAAATTATTCTTGTGATCAAGTGAAATTTAGTCTTCTATAAAGATTATAGAAAAACTATCATCTAGAGGTTCAGAGAGTGTCACCATGGACAGTCTGATAGGTTAAGTTTATTTATGTATATATATATATTTAAAACTCGGCCATTTTGGCTTCGCAAGGGGCTCTGCCCCTTGACCCCTTTTACTTACATTTCTATCTCTTTCTCTTCTATATTTTGTACAAAATGATCAAAATTTACAACGTCATTCTTACCAGCATCAGTACACACAAAAAAACAAAAAAAAACATAATTACAAAAATCCTTACATAAAATTAGGACATTTTTTCGTTACAAAATCTAATGGGGGCCAGCCTAAGAATTACGTTGTAATTAATACATATATATGCATAACATAAAGTGGCGGATCCTATCAAGAATAATTCTCTCTAAAATGATGTAAAATTTTTTTAACTTCGAATGTGAATAACATTTTAACCGAAGAACAAGCAGTATTAAAGATTAAATGATGAATTATGTTAATTTGTTTAAACTGAAAAAGAGTGTACCTGCAGACATATATTACACATATAAAATGCATACGCTTTATTAACTATTCGAACATAAACGTTCGGCGAAAATACACATTTGCTTTTGAACATTTCTGAATTTAAAACTGCAATTATTCAATTTAATTCGATCTTTGTTCGCACGCGCTACTATTAAATACAGAATCCATTATGCTTTATTGGAAACGAAGTTCCGCGTTCAGTTGAACCAGCTAAATGGTACTTAAAATACCGGTAAACGCCCACTGTTAAAGGAGAATCAGAGTAAATGTACAGAGATGAAAGAAAATTTAAGATAGAGACGAAGTAGCCGGTGATGGGACAGTAACGCCGAAAACAGGAAAGACAAGTTATCGAAAGGTCGCGATGAAAGTATGTGCGTAATCGCGAAAGAATTGAGGATCAATTAATTGCGACGACACTTATCAGCAGTTGTCGCCAAGGTTTGGTCCTAGGTTACATCCAGTTAGCAATTCTGAAGTCTAGTGATGGTTTAAAAATCGCGCTCATAATCTAAAACTGATTTTACCATATTGATTTAGATGAAGAAGAAGAATGAAAAATATCATCTAAAACTTAACGATTAAAATATTTTCTGTTATATGCAACTTCAATCCTATCGTTATTTACTGTTGCGTGCCGAATAATAGAAAACGGGGTACTTGTAAACGGTTGAAGTTTATTTAAAGGTCACAAATTCAGCAAAAATGGTTAAAAATAATTTTATCAAGAAATTCCCTCTTTTAGCATCAGACTGAATATAGGTATTTCACAATTTTCTTAACGAAGTTTTTTTTAAAATTATCGTTTCATCAATACAAGGGAAATATCACAAAATAATTAATACTTAATCTTTCGTTTCGACATAAAGTGCAGTAAACAGTTGTCCTTAAAATCAGAAAACAAGGTTAAAATAAGCAGCATTAGAATGCACCGCAAGCAAATAGTGCGATGAAATTAAAATATATCCATTAGTTAAAATTGAAAAATTTCTTCGGAGGTTGTTTGCATGTTTCGATATTCGCAACTCTGCACTGTTTATCGATAATATTTAAGGGCTACATGTGAAATTTTAAATGTAAAATTTTAAATGTAAAATTTTAAATGTAAAATTTTAAATGTAAAATTTTAAATGTAAAATTTTAAATGCAAAATTTTAAATGCAAAATTTTAAATGCAAAATTTTAAATACAAAATGTAAAACTATGAATGTGAAATTTAATATATAAAATTAACTGAAATATTTCAACTAAAAAAAAACTTCCACCTTTATTATTTCTGTTTTCTGAACTATTAAAACGGTACACCGCGTGCAGGCACTAAAGTTTCTCCGTATTTTTTTCTGTACTTTGTCAGGTTTTAGTATGTTCGCGTTCGACATCCTGTTACAAAAACATACCGGGAATTTCTGTTTTACTTTTACTATAGCGTAATAAACGGAGGGCGAAGAAAAATCGATTTTGAAAATTTGTTGATAGCGTAAGCGTTACATTCGAATTCGGAACTGAATAGCGAAAATTTAACAGGAAAATCGAGGTTGTATGTGAAAAAGCAGATTGACCACAAAGCGCTAAATCAAGTTCGTTTAACGGAGTGTTGTCTTTAAAAAGCGAAACAAAATAGTAAAAAAAAAAAAAAAAAAAAAAAAAAATCCGATTTTAGTAGATACAGCGGAGTATTCAGAAAAAGTCGATAAGTGTACGTATAATTAGTTACGTATTTAACAGCGGATAAAATTATAAATTTACATCTTAGAACGAGTTTGAACTGATTTCAAACCACACGTTGATTAAAATAAATAATAAGACAACTGCGCAAATATCGGGGAAGCTATATTTTAGGCGCCTGCAAAAACAGGATTCGCTACACCGCACGACAGATCATAGTCACATTTTACACAAAAAAAAAAATTATAAATCAGAAGTGGATACCGTTCGTAAAAATAGCGAATTCGACAAAATTTAAACGGAAATGTAATACTAATTTAGTCGATACCTTTTTAAAAAAATATTTTTTCAAAAAAAAAAAAATAGCGCCGCGTATTTTAGAAAATGTGGAAAGAATCGACAAGGTTCGAAATGCAAAACCGCGTCATTTCAAACTTTCGTTTATACCAAAAACCTTGTTTTTTTTGTTTTTCAATTATTTTAATAAATCCGTTCGTGAAATTCATAGTAGGCCGACCATAAAAATTAATCAAAAAAAATTTAATAACTAACAACTCTTTTCCATGTTTTACACGTAGAAAAGATGAAAAACAATTATGCAATATCGGTTTTGTGCAGGTGCGAAAATAGAATTATTGTATTTTTATGGAGTTATACAAAATAGGTTTTACCAAAACCGAACCTTTTCGACGTGCGATCGTAATAATAAGCGTTCGTGAATGTAAAAAATTTTGGCGAACAGTAAAACTCCTTAGTGTGGTTGGGAAAAAACAAAGGAAATCGAGTAATTCTATTCATTCGCTATTGTGTTGGACACAGAAATTGGTAACATCAAAATATTTTTAGAATACATATTTCATTATATCGCGTTATTTTACTTTTTCTCGTATTTGCCAATATATCGTTGTTATACATGTAGCTTTCTATATGCCTTTTCTTGTTATTTTTGTTGTTTTGCACGATCATAACTGTGTCAAGTACACGTTAATCTTTAGATTACGTTTTTTTTTTGTGAAATGTTTCCAAAACTGCGTTAATCTTATCCTTAATTTATGTTGCATAAAGACACACCGTAATTATCAAATTCATTTTACGCTAGCTAATGATAATAATGTTCGTTGTCAAACACAACGACCCTCTATTACGTAACCCGAGATTTCCGAAGGTATACCACACGTGTACGTATACTTTTGACGAATCGAGCCAGTAATTTTTCTTTTGCAATTTATTATACCCGAGAAAGAAATAATCAGGCAGCGGACTATTTGAAATATTGAAATAACCGTCGAATGAATTTATTTTTCGCAATAACTTCCTCTTTCAAAAAATGTTGATTAGAAAACTGAAACTAAAGCGTTGTACTAAACAGTTCTAACACAGGAAGATGAGAACGAACCGGCTGCTGCTACCAGTGTGTGAAAAGTTCAAGTTCATTACGTACCAAAAGTCGAATGACGCTGTTGGTTTTTGTTATGTTCTCAGATCAAATTTGGTTCACGATTTTAACAATGTGAGGCGGGTTTCTACGACCTCCGTGGTCTGTGGTAGCCAAGTATCTTAAAATTACATCATAATTTGCAATGTAAAAAACAATGATATTAATTTTTAAACGAAACGCGTTACATGAAATTCCGTAAAAATTTGTCAAGAATGTTTTTTTTTTTTTTTTTAACATTAAAACGCTCGCATCCACTGAATACAGAAATATTTTCAGGGCGTCGAACACTTCAATTTTCCTACCTCATATAAACGTCTATATGCCGTTGTTTGTTTGTCTTTTTCTACAAAGTTGCAAATTTAGTGTTTTTTTCCCAATAACGAACACGATAAAGTATACTAAATCCTTTTTTTGTTATGTTAGCTATTGATGATCATCAGTGATTTTTTCGAACGCGCTGCAATTGATTTAAAACCGGTGCGAAATTTTCAGTTCCGTTTGAGCAAATACGTCAAAAATTAATACTTATAAATAGCGTTAATTTTATTTCCTAATTATTCTAGTATTTTTGGTAATTTTGATGTCGCGATATAATTCAAAATTAATCTCGAAGTTTAATTCCTTAACTGTAGAGAACACGGGCATTGTTATAAGTTACGCGAATAATTCTTTTTATTTGATCTCGTATTTTGGCTGATTACTATTACCGAAAAAATTTTAAAGCGGGTCCGGCAGGGCACAGGTTCACTGGAGCTACTTTCTCTAGTAAGTAGTCACTCGACGGTCATCTCTAGTTGAACGAACAGAGAAACGAAACAACAACCAAGTAAGTTCTGTACGATCACATCGTGCAGGATGAAAATTTTCTGTTCAGCGAGCTTAGCAAGAAAACTAAATTAAAATTTATAACGCACCCAACAGTTTCACTTGCCGAAGGTGTTCCTAGCAATAAATACCGTTGATCTTTTTATCGCGTCAACAATAGCAGGCTATCCCCTCATTGGTGACATATGTGCCGCAGTCGAATTAGTGAATACCAATCTAGAGTGAGTAGGCGAGTGTATTCCCGGCATCTTAAAACTGGATCTGAAAACCTTGATAGAAAATCCTCCAAAAGGGCACACGGGAATCCAGTGGAGCGCGTTTCCCAAATAGTTTACATGTAAATAAACGCATCATTAATGGCCCCTAGTCTCCGTCGCCAGGACTGCCACACGCGGTCCCTGCAGTCTAGAGGGGTGCGAAGAACCTACGGAATGAAAATCTTGAGGCAAGACCATGCCGAAAAGATGTAGCAATAATCTCTATAAGGTTGTAACGACGTGTTGTCAATGGCGACCTAGAAGCCAATTAACGATGATGATAAAATTAATGCGGATAAAACGAAAAATACGACGAAATTAGTATATATCCAAGCATATAAACTGAAACAAGTTTAATACAGAATTGTTTATCGTTTGTTAAATAGAGTAATTCGGAATAAAAATAAGATACAAGTATAACAAACGTTCTTTATTTTTTATTTTTTTTATATACATATATTTCTTATTTATTTTTTATTTTTTTCGCATTGCATTGATTTGATTTGGTTTCCCCGTTTCTTACATAACCATGACGTGCATGCCTCGTTTTTCTCTTAAAATCCTCTATAATGATGGTTTGCCTGTTCTGATATCTTTTAACTTTTGCGTTTGTTCGCGACACATTCTCGATTTCATGTTCGCGTTTTAATTTTTTTGACAATTTATTCGCAACATTTGTGTTCGGTTCCGTGTTTTACTGTAAATTCCACTTTCCAGCTGAATATTATGGTTATTGCTGGAAAACGTTTCTGAGTAGTACATACAGATTATACTTTTAATTCGTTTGTTATACCTTATTCTAAATTACTAAAAAAAGTTAATTTGGGGGAAAATTATTCAGATCGTAATACATTTAGAAATTTCAGTTAGAAATATCTCACGTGTGTGATATACGCTACACTGTTCTAAGGTCAAAGCAGGCCCGTGTCCAGAATTTTAAAAGGCGGGGTTTTGAAAATTTTCTTAGCATATTTATTTTATAAATAACAATACATTTTTCGCTAATATTCATACTATTAATAATTCCATCATTTTGATTTATATATTAATAATTTACATAAATGAATTATCCCGTATAAACACATTAATAAAAATTACATATGTTATTGATTATACTCGTAATAAAAAAATTTCCATAAAATATTAATGAAGTAGGCGTAAAAAGTTGGAGCGTATTTTTTCTTTTTTCTTTTAAAGGTAAGAACACCCTAAAAAATCAACAATATTTATTTTAAATTTTTGATTTTTTTCAGATTTTTGTGTATTTATAACAACTATTTCAGTTCTCATGATAGGGTGGCGGTTTAACCCGCCGGCCTTAGGTCAAAGTACTATTTAATATAGGTACGTTTTTTTCGTTTTTTGTTTTTTTCGAGATTTTAGCATAATCTGTGAAGTGATAAAAAGCTGTACGTCGAATTTCATAGAAGTGAATAGGAAAGGAAAATTATATAATAAATATTGAAATTTCGAATTTATAGAACACTTGAGGATCAGTTGTAATGTAAAAAGAAATTTCGAACTTCATTCGAATTTTTCTATATTATAAGCGTTTATTCATTTGCCTACATATTGGCTACACTATAAGTAACTTTCAAACTAAAATTGGCTTCGGAATGTATATTCAGAAATTTCCCCGAACTTCAGTCAGCGTTTTGGAAATAATCTACCGCTAATTTACACGCGCATGTGTTCCACTACTTTTTAGCTGTTCCGCGAACAAATATAATGTACCAATTTCGATTATTAAACGCATTCAATATGCGCCATTGTTTTTCTTTTCTCATAATACGTCTTCGGCAAACATTTTTTTTGTGTAGGGAACGTTTAGAAGTGTACCTAGAATCAACTAATAGGGGGGTTTGATCTGAATGACAAAAAATTCGAAGACGCTTGCATATTTATCCAAAGTTGTAGACGGAATTGTAAGAACGTGCTTTTAGGAAAACGATATTATTAATTTCTATAATTTAACGTTTTTATTAAAAAAATATTAGAAATAATATATCGCCTATCTTCCTAAATGATGTTATAAACATTTTTTAAACATCATTGTCCTCACATCGAAGTTCGATACATAAAGATGAGAAATTCAAATTCGAACTTTTGTTTTTATCTGATGTATTTTTGTTTGATTTCGAAGTTTTATTCGGGACTTCAGCTGCTGTGGGACGCACATTTAGAAAATCGGCGCTTGTTCTAAACTCTCCATAGCCGCGTGTATGGTTTTTAGTTGTATTTATCATGCGCAATTACATAATTTATAGAGAATAAAAAAATTTGTCAAAAGTCGGTCAAAAAAAAAAAACAATAATTAAAACAATAAAAAAAATAGTATTCCGTTTTATCGGATAAGGTGCAATATACTTGGCCTATTCGGAAAAAAAAATTTAAAAACCTTTCTTAACTTTTGAGAACTAAAATGACTCTTTATTTCCGGCGTTTTTAAAACAAAAATTTCACCTATACGACTAGAGAAGACTATCTTTATTCCCCCCCCCCCCCACCCGACCGCCGCGTCAAGAATACATTGTTTTGGGCACCGAGCGATAAATCACCGAAAAACAAGGTTTTAGGTTGGCTTTATATCATCAACAACCCCGGTATGTTGCAATCAAATTTTCACTTGGACGAATAATAATAGATTATCGTAATCTGAGAAAGTAATATATATCCGCTATTCTATTTTCTGCGTTTTGGTCTTTTTTCTTCAAATACATCTTCTCTTTGAATTTTTCTCAGTGTTGTTCCCTTTGGAAGTCGTTTTGGCATCGCTTCACCTTCCGAAATACTTTTTGCGTCATTTTTACATTTCAATATATACTCCTGAAATTAAAAGTTTTTCGAAACCTGCATTTTTTACAATCCAACACCTACACACACACACACACTCCGTACTTCAAACGTACATGATTTTTCAATTTCTTCCACTAATTTTTAATTTTTTTTTTTTGAAAATCATGCCAAAGTCTAATTTATACAAAAGAAGAAAAAATATTGCTATAAACGTCTGTTTCGACAACTGTAGCTAAAATTAATTCTTTTTGCGCACAATTGCAAAGTTACAAATTACTTTTAACTGGTTCGGTATTTTCGCTGCTGTACCTTCTAATTTAACCTACCTACACTTGTTAAGTTGTTTTAATACTATATTATAATATGGAAGGAATGTCAACTCGGTGATAGCCGTTAAATTAGTAATTACTTTTAACCCATTTGTATATTCGCAAATATACCTTTTATTTATTCGATAATTTCTTCAACTAGACCATCTGGATGTGGGGAATCTTTTAGCTTGTAAAGAATTCTTATCTATTACCTTTTTTTGGCAATTGGAACCTTTTCTTCTACGTGATCGTTCTTTTTCGTTTGCATATGTAAAATTGTAGATTTATATTTTAAATGTAGACACATATTCTGTTTATTGATTAGTCAATAAAAATAACGGATAAATAATAAATAAAACTAAACACATCTTAAGAATAAATACTAGAATATGCCGGCATCCTTTCAGAAAGAATATCTCATTTCTCGCGCTGGCTAAGATATAAGAAATATTATTAAAAGGTACAAGTATCTTGTATTAATCTAAAGGGAACACCTAATATTTTTCATAGCAGAACAACGAAAAAATGTATTGGTACTATAGGTCTTTGAGAATAATCTAGGTCTCCGTTCCATATTCGAATCATACATAATTTCGTGTTTGTCTGTTTAATTTTGTTTTTCCACCACTGAAAATATCAGATCTCGTTTAGAAAATACTAAAACAAACACTTGTTAAAGCAACACATATACTATAGAGGTGCATAATTCCGACCCACTTCTCTGGTCACAGAATAATGTAATAAGACGTTAAATATTGTGTTTACTAATTATTCATTATTTTTATTGACTCGTATTTTATTCACCTTTCCGGATTGTATCTTTCATTCTGTTGAAAGAATTAAAAGCGTATACGCGGTGGATTTACGTTTCGGCACATTTTTTTAAAAAGATTTTCTTCTCTGTATAAGTACGCATAATCCGCGTTACCGGACAAAGTACAGTAAATAAAAATTCAAGATTTAACACTGCCATGTATTTCGAGACTTGGGTCCTACATCAGTGGTTATAGATTAAAGTTAAAATTTAGGAAATTAACTTCTTCAATTTTAACTTTAATCATAATAAAGCAACTCGATTATGAAACACATGTCGTGTTGCCGTAAAATTTTATATTTCTAAACTTCAGACACATACACTAACATATATATATATATATATATATATATATAGGTATATAAAAATAATATTGCACGGTGTTAATTTTTTTATAAATTCAATAGTTTTTCGTCATAATTAAGTAACAAATAAAAAGAGATGATCTTGTTATATTTTATTCATAACTTCGACCTTTTGATTTAACCCTCTTTGTTTGTTTTATGTTTTTTTTTAAATTTTCAAATGTTCGCAGATTACAATTATACTTAAGAAAAAAAAAACCAGCGGAAATATAAGAATGCAGGAAATTTGAGGAAGAAGAAAACTGACGGTATTAATCGTAAGGAAAAGAGTTGAAAGATTAAGGTGTGGGTTGAACTTTTCAGAAGAAACTGTAACGATATTTTTAGACGTTAAACTCGGCGGGTATGTCCGATGATGAAGGTAGTAAAATAACTCGGTACTTTTACAAGTATCAATTGGTTTTTGTTTTTACTTTCACTGATTTCTTTTTTTTTTAATTTTTGGAGGTTAACAAACTATATTTAACGTGTGACTTGCAGAAATGATTTTGTTACTTTTTTTTAATTGAGGGAATAAATTTCTTATGCAAGAGAAGCGATCAACTTTTTCCACTGCGTTCATTTAAACATCAGTGTAATCGTTTTTTTAGAAGTACCACCTATTTAAAAGAAAAAAAAATATTCTCACTTTTTGCGATAGCGGGGAAAAAATTAAACCGGGGAAATTAAATTGCAACACATAAACACGATTTTTTACAAATGTCCTTCCTATTGCACAATAATAAAGATTCGCATCTTTCTTGAATAGTTTTTAACATAAAAATAGAAAAAGAATTATTTTCGAAGACTATATTCGCGCTAATTAAAAATAATTCGTGGCAATAACTACAAATTTTCAAGATCTTTCGTATAATTATATACCTACTTATTACAAATTTAAAAAAGTAATGAAACCCTCTGGGACACGTCATTACACAAAAATTTATTAGAAAAACAGATTGCCGCTCGTCTCGCTACAATAAAAAATAAAATGTTACAAATTCTTCTAAAAGTAAGAAAAAATTTAACTAACACAGTTGATTGAAGTAAATAAAAAAGCACAAACACTAACAACGCAATGATATAATTTAAAAAATATAAAAAATATAAAACACCGACTAGTTTGGGATACTACAATCCGTCTTCACGGTGTGTTGTACAAACAATTAAAATTAAAACAACAATAATAAATTCGTCAACAATGAAAATGTGTAGTCACCATTAACTAACGAAATTTGAAACGTAAAAATAAATCACAGTATATCAATGAACGACTAATTATTAATCAATTAAAATATAAAAATATAAAAATAAAAAAGCGCACTCCAGTATCTTTTGATATTGTCAACTTATATATCTACTAATATAACTATAGCAGCTGTTATAGATATTATAGAACAAAAACTTATTAAAACATCTCATAACCCTTTATTTAAAAATGAATTAGCTAACACTATTAACATGTTAACAAGATTATTTTACTTTCAGTAACAGTTATTATACTCAGAACGATGGTTTACCAATGGGTTCACCGATTTTTTCTATTTTGAGTGAGGTAGTTTTGCAATTTGATGAAGAAAATTATATTGCTAGTAATTTAGAGAGATATAATATACTATTTTATACTAGATATATAAATAACGTTTTATGTATTTTTGATGACGATAATATAGATAACTACTATAATTTTTTAAATTTCTTAAACTCTATTAACAATAGTTTACAATACGCCATGGAAATAGGTAACAACAATATCCATTATTTAGATTTAACCACATCTATTCATAACAATAAGCTAGAAAATAACATTTATAGGGAAAGTACTCAAATTAATACAATCGTTAATCAATATTCTAACCACCAAAAAATTCATAAACTGTTGCCTCTAAGATTACCTTTACCGTTTACAAAAAACACCATTAAATAGAATAAACCATTAAAAAGATAATTAAATTGTATAAAGCTACAGATAACAATTACGATGAAAATAATGTAATTTCTTTATATAGTTAAGTTAAGAAAAATTTTAAATTTCAAAGTACAAAACAAGATTATAAATAGGTTAAGTTTACGTCCTTCCATATATAAAGTAACAAAATCATTGAAGTGCCATAACATCAATATATCATACCGCACCAACAATAACTTATATAGTAAATTAATTATCGTCCATCGTCTAACTAATTTAAATAATAAATTTGAAAATCCAGGTATATACGTGACAACTTACAGAACTTGTAAAAAGGTGTACATAGGTCAAACAAAAAGATCCTTCGCTGTTAAATATAAGGAGCACATACATGCATTATTGTGCTATATTGATAAGTCAACTTTCGCCAATATTTTAATTTTAGAAAAACATGTGATAGGTAACAACATAGAAGAGGATTTGACAATTTTAAAAATTATTAAAGACAATAAATGTTTAGATTTTGTTAAGATTTATTACATTCCCGTTTTTTTTTTTTTCTTTCGCAAGTACGGGGATAACATTATTAATAATAACTTGCCGTATAATAATCAATTATTTAATGTTTAATATTACATCGTGCAATCTTAATTTTAATTTTAATATAATTTTCATTTATTGGCTGTTTTTATTTTAAACTTTTTGTATTTTTAAATTTTTATATATTATAAATTGATTAATAATTAGTCGTTCGTTGGTATACTGTGATTTATTTTTACGTTTTAAATTTCATTAGTTAATAGTGACTACACATTTTCATTTTTGACGAATTTATTATTGTTGTTTTAATTTTAATTGTTTATACACACCGTAAAGATGGATTGGAGTATCCGAAACTAGTCGGTATTTTATATTTTTTAAATTATATCATTGTGTTGTCAGTGTGTGTTCCATTTGATTTACTTCAATCAACTGTAAAACAATAGTATGGATTACAATCATATTAATACTGCAGTTATTTTTTTCCTTTTTATGCTTACATTGACACTTGGATTTTTTCATGTTATCATGTGTAAAGAAAAAAATCTAACATTTGTACTTTCCAGTTCAGTAAAAGAATATGTGTATATGGTTTAGATTATTATTTTATTATTCATAGAAGTTTTTTAATGGAGTAACTAGTAAATTTTGGTCGTTAAAGAATTATAATACTTTATTTGCTATATCCGATAACGAGGCGAATTGATCATAATAATCAGATTATTCATCCCTTTCAGTGCGGCTGTAACCGATTTTCATTGAATTTTAATCACTTCCGAAATGAAAACTTTAAGCAGATGACATAAAAAATGGAAAAAAAGTAATATATAGCAACACGTTACTTTCAGCTATTATTTGAAACGGTTAACGTATTTTTCAGTGACCATGTCATTCAACTGCAAAAATTCCCTCAGCTACACAGCAAGGCTATTTTGCTCGCTGGGTTGAAAATCATGACAATTTACAGATAAATATAATATTAGTTCGTTAATTATTCGTTATCAAACGTTTTGTACATACTTAAGCCCCGAATTATATAATTATGGTCTAAAACTTACTTTTCATTATGCACACAACGTTTGATTGTGTAAGATTCTAAAATGCTATAGTTTTCCGGAAAAAATTCGTCACTAAATACTGATAATTAATTATTTAGGTAAGCGAGAGATTTTCTTTTCATTATATAACTATCACCACATATATAAACACGCTCACATGACGGTTATCAGTATGATTGATGTATTCTTTTTTCCGTAATTTTGATATTTAGTTAATTGTATTTATAAAACCATTTATTCGTTTGGAAAACTGTAATGCAACTCTTAATGTCAATACTATATTTAGTATTAATTGTTGTTTTTTTATATTAATTTAGATGATGCGTAAAAATAAAAAACAAGTAACTACGTACATTCAATATATATATATATATATATATAGGTACTCGGACATTTTGGCCTCGCAAGGGGCTGTGCCCCTTGACCGTTCTTGCTTATATTTCTGCCTCTTTCTCTTCTATACTTTGTATAAAATCATCAAAATTTACAACGTAATTCTTACCGGCATCAACGCAAAGAAAATAACATAATCACAAAAATCCTATCCTAGCATTTATTTTTCATTACATAAAATTAAGACATTTTTTCGTTACATTTTTCGTTACATATTTTGTTACATAAAATCATGACATTTTTAAACTAACAATCACAAAAATCCTATAAAATATAACAAACGTTAACATTTTTTTTCTAATGGGGGTAACCTAAGAATTACGTTGTAATTAATACAAACAGCGGCATCATGCCGGAACATCGAAGTTTTTGAGATAACTTGCTACAAGCGCAAGCTACGAATATCATGGACAGAGGACCATCTTAAAGCAACTGCGTATAGAGCCGATGCAACGATTATTGCCCGCGATAATAAGACAGAAGTTTTCTTTAGATATATAATGAGACGGAACGAATTAGAATGAATTCTCATACAAGGAAAAATCAATGGAAAAAGTAGCCGAGAGCGACTTCCGATGGGGCTCGTAGATGTCATGTTTAATCTGTTACAAAATTGTCTCTATCGGAACTAATGAAAATTAATAACGGCATAGAAAAATGGTGTCAGGTGGTCGATCGATCCACTGGTTGAATATAGTTGGTCGTAACGTGCGCAAACGGAGAACACGGCTGAAGAGAGAGATTTATATGTTAATATATATGTGTATATATATATATATATATATGTGTGCATATAAATTTTGGGAGGGTAAAAATTTTAAAAACAAAAAAAATATGTAAGCAACTGTGTTTAAATTTAATACAAAAAAGTTGCCTTAACGTTTCGCCACTACTAAGATCACACTGTACGAGTTTACTGGAAATAATTTTTCCATTCCGTTAATTTTGTTGGCCACTTCATTTTTATTTACAAATATAAAATAAATAAATCTCTTAATAACAAACAAAAATAAGTATAAAATTTCAATAAATTAAAATAAATACATTATTCTAGCAACGTTTTATAGCCCATCATCAGTTAACAGAACAAAATACATTTGAATTAGTTCTATTAGATCGCATTCTGTGCCATTAGCTGATGATATAGCCCGAAAACGTTTCTAAATAAAGTATTCATTTTATATTTATAAATATTAATAGGCAGGTTATGGATTTTATCTAAATTGAATTATTCGTTTTCCGTATTGAATGAACTGATGGAATTTGAGTTATAAGAATATGTAATGAGGTAATTATTGCTGAAAACCGGATTAGTACTATGGGAATGCGTAAATTTAGTTCTTTTTTTTTTAAAAACTTTTAGCCTGTGTAACGTTTTAACTCTAACGGGGACTATTTTTAGATTGAAAAAAAAAGCATATTTTATAACGAACTGATTTAAAGCGGCAAAAAGGTGAAACGTGGATTTCTGTAAAGCATGTTGCGGCAAAGTATGAATTCGGCGAAATGCTATGGATTCACAGGCAAAAATATTTCATGTAATCGAATTCACATTAAACGATTTTCGTGCGATAGGTCGAAACATCATCGTGACATCATCCAGGTAACTTTTCGTGATTCGGTTAGATGGTAGGTTTCGCTAAAGGTCTATAACTCAAATCACCGCTAGCGGTTTCGTCACTGACAAACCCGGTAAAAGGTACAAAAGAAAAAAAATACATAGGAACCGCCCCTCACAAACGGTCGGCATACTGTTGTAGTTGTCGAACCAGTCAATGTAGCCATCCGAAAAGTACGCACCCATTGTAATAGCTCCATTTGAGAAGGGTGCCGGTATTTCGAGATAAAATAGGAATTATGAATTATTTTATACTTTATTATATGTATTTTTTTTTCCTTCTTATTTTCGAGTGTTCATTTTGTGTCGCGTTTATCCAAGTGGGAGAAATGTAAAAATTAGCTAATTATCCACTAAACAATTTTGAAAGACAAGTTGTTTTTTTGTTGTTTTTTTTTTTTGTATTTTTATCCGGGATTAGACTCCATTTAATTAGCCATTAAGTTCTTCCTTGCGATTATTTTAATTTAATTAATATCAGTTTTTTTACATCGCAAAGAAACAAAAAGTGAGGACGACCATTGGGGCCTTGTCGCGATAATTGTAAAAAGCATTAATTAATAATGGAAAAACACGCGATTATGAAACTTCAAAACTTGCTGCAGGTGAATTTAAAAAAAATGATAGTTATTTTATCATTCTCCTCCTCACCTTTCCTATCTCCTATTCTTTCTTTCTTTTTTTCTTTATAAACCCCCGGGGGGTCTTTCTTGTTCCTGTTTCAAAGCATTTTTCGGATACCTACTTACCACGTCGGAGTTGTCTCCATTTTTACAATTACAATTTCTTCTTTTACACGTTTGCCTTACACATGTAATTGTATTTGCACGGTTTTGACCAGATAGGCATAATACAAGAAGTAATCTTCACATATTTAGTCTTGGCGATTAACGTTTAGCATACGAAAGTGCACAATCTTTCTATGTGATAAACATTGTACACGACGAAACAACGTTATTGCGAAGATCCTCCTTTTTATAGATATCTATTAAATACTCCTACGGGTAATATTTATTCGTAAGCTTTATTTGGACAATCCGTTCATTGCCTTTTATAGAATAGTTTACACTTTTTCTCAATTTTAATTAATACCCTATTTTTCACATATTTTTTAATTTTTGAGAGACTTTAACCATCGGGAAAAGACCGGGCTGTTGATAATTTTAGACTTCTTCGAATTTGTAATAGCGCTGCGATAAATATAAATTTTTATTTCAGATCAAAGTGTCCTATAGGTATAATAATTATCATAGTAATTTCTCTTTTAGCATACTGTTCGAAAAATAACTAAACATTCGGTTGCCATTATTTCAGTCGTTTAAACTACGACACCTAGATATAACGTAGCGTAAAATTTTTCTAATTCATATGGTTAATATACTTTTCGGCGTTTCTAGAGAATTAAAACTGCCGTGCTCTACAGTTAAAAAATTGCATGCAACCGACTTTTTAAAAAGACCTCGTGTTACTGCGTGGCGGCAATATGCCTCGTTAAGGGCAATAAGCGTGTAGGAGGTCACCTTTAAAAACGCATTCATTGTTGAGAAAGGCTGCCGAGGCAAGAAAACGTATTAAAAAAAATTAAAACCCATCTCGATCTGAAAAATTTACCATCGCCATATATTGCTTCAAGGCGGGATTATGAACAAAGTCATAAGTAACCAGATGTGCAACTGTGGAAAATTTATAGATTATTAACGGAGGGAAAATTTAGAAAAAAGCCATCACTTTTTAAAAAATATTACACACTCTCGATACGTCTGTCAAGAAACGTGTTTTTAATGTTATATTTTTATTCTATAATTTTAATAATGTTTTTTTTTCGTTAATTTTTCATTATTAATTAATTAGTCCCAACAATTAATTAAAAAAAAAAAAAAAAACACCTGGAAATCGATTTTTTTCCTTGTTCGCGCTTAAAATATTTTTCAGTTAACGATTTCCTGCTTTCTTTTCCTATTCCGCTTTTTGGAAAGAAGCAATTTTGTACTAATTTTTCTAAGAGTGGAAGATGATTTCCGTGAGATCTTGAATCATAACCGGATTATTATCGGACAAAGAGTCGGACGCATCGTTATTTGTGTATTGGTAAATAAGCGTTTTCATACAGTTTAGGATTTAGCATACGGTAGGGGAACAACAACTTTTTGCCTTTTGTAATTAGAATTTTAATCATCCCGGGAAGAATTGTTTTTTAATTACATTTTGCACTTTTTTTTGCATTTTCTGTACTGAAGGGTTTTCATGCAAGTTAGGGGTGGAGTACCTCAGGTTTCTGATGTTTATTCGCGAATTAAACTGGGATACCCCAAATTCCTTTGGTACGATAGATTAAATTAACAAAAATCAACCTCATTATGTAATACGACGTACATGTCTTTAGTCCGACTTAGTCTCTTACGCAATAGCGTTTCCGAAACATTATATGGTTGCCTAATCTATTGGAATATGAAAAAAAAATAAAAATAAAGAAAATTATGTTTTACAAAACGGTGACTTATGCTCAGTTGATACACGTTATGAATTCTAAAAACAGTTTAGCGATTAGACGTGATCGGATTTTTTCAAAATCGCGGTATTGAACATTTAATGTAGAATAGTCAAAGAAAAAGAAACACGCTAAAAAATATATATATATATATACATATATATATATATATATATGTATATATATGTATATGTATATATATATATATATATATATGTATATATATATATATATGTGTATATATATATATGTGTGTATATATATATATACACATACATAAAACAATATTAATAATTTTGCAAACACCAACTAGTATTTTAGATTTTTCGGGGTCCGCTAATTTTGGAATTTTTCAAAATTTGACACTAGTCCATACACTTGCATCATCCGTTCTAAGAAAAGAGAAATCTACGGCAAATTTTCCAAGCAAAGGGGGAAATTAAAAATGGAAAAAAACTGCTAGCTCGCGCTTAGATCATTTAAAATTTTATTAATACGCCGAAAGATGTTTATCGATTTTGATTTTTCGAGAATCAAAATTGTAGTAAAGTGAGTAAAATCCACCGTTTAGTCCCGAATTACTTAATCTAACGAACAAGAGTGATGTCGATCTAATTTTTGAAATTAGTGAGATTATAGTATGAAAACTAAACATGTAATACTGTTGAAAAGTTAACCCCTTCGCGCACTGAGCAGAGAGATAAGAAATTTTGTGAAGAAGAAAATGGAAATAGGATGGTCCGATATAATAGCAATACACGCTATAATAGATAACAAGCATAACCAAACTTCAATTGAAAAAGATGGAATAGAAAGGAAACGATAGTAGTACTATTTTTGTTAGTTCCACGATGATAAATGCATAACTGAACAACGTGTCAGATAATAAATGAAAGTGTTGGAAAAAGAAGATATTAACATTCGAAATGGGTAGATAGTGAAAAAATGAAAGTAATCGACGACGGCAGTTTTTATTCTGTTTTTTTTTTTTTGTTTTTTTGAAGATATATATTTTCACAAGTAACTGAGAAAAATGTTATTAACTTTTTTAAGCATTCGACTCGTATCTTGAAATTTACTAAAGTTAAATATTCACGTAAAATTGTAACTTTTAATTGTGTCATAGTCAACTAGGTGTGCTTTTCCGTAAAATTATCTGAGGTCGTTAATAAAGAGTTTCACAGAGTTCTTTGTTGCGAATCACATAAATCCACGTCGCGTAGTTGCGTAATTATCATCTGCTGAAAAATTACATAACCTATATAATCACACCTGTACACTTTTAATCGTTTGCTTATCGAAATAAAATGTTAAAGTTTATTAATAAAACGATTACGCAGCTATTAAACGAAGCAAAAATTTAAGGACTCGAAATTACCACCTTTTTCTTTGCAATGATGCGCTTTTACACTGTGAATTTAAAACAAAATGAAGTCGATTTTAAATTAGATCATATATTTTAATAATATTTTCGAAGCATTAATTATAACAATTAAAACGCTGAGAGGGGATAGCTTTGGTGAATTATTTTTTTTTAAAATAAATATTCAGTTTCGGGCACCAATGTTGATGATTTTAGTAAATCTACACGTATGTGAAATACCGGGTAATAGGGTTTTAGATTAAACTGCATACAACTGGGCGAAAAAATAATAGCGACGATTAATTAAAATTAAGAGGCAATTAACTGTGTGCCGGGGATGGGGCAAACTAGTTAGAAAGTGTATTATTTTAGCGGCGAGAGTTTTCTTTACGAGTGAATTTTTCCTTCATTATGTTAAATTACGATTGAAGTTATGGTGTTTATACGTGAAGTAAATTTACTTTCATTTTAACGTAATAAAAGTAGGCGCCTTAATTATTTAAATAGGTGTTCAGAACCTACATTGAAAGAAATCATAATGTTGTAGCGCGAACATTTTGTAGTTTAGAATAATACATATATCACTAAAACTATATAACGATGTTACTTTTTTTTATACGAAAACAGAATAATTATAGATTTATCAAATTAATAGTCTATATCGCGCGTGCTGATGTGTATCAAAATATCTGAAGTATAAAAGATAGCCTCTTTGATTAACAATGAACGATCTATCAAATAGAACACTATGTTTTTATGGTTGGGAAACAATCAGTGACTCCATTTGACATTATCGGCGATGGAAAATGGATAATTTTGGAAAGTTTCAAAACCGCATCATGCAAGATTAGTAAAATTTCGTATCCTATAATAGTTCTCTATTTTATTTTACTTAAATAAAGGTGTATTTAAAACTTTGTGATTGGTCAATTTTCATATTTTATAATATAAAATTCTTTTTAATGGTGATGAAACACTATAATGAAAACAGTTTCTGACATTTAAAGAGAAGATTAATTTCGTTGCAATTATAAAATGTTCATTTTCCATCAGTTTTTTAATGAATTCCACCCAAATGATCCTCGAATATTTCTCGCCACATTCCGCCGTACAGAGAGAAAAAACTTTATACCTAATCATTATCACGAGGTGGTAAATGTTCAGAAAAGTTAAACATTACGTCGCCAGAAGTTTGAACGGGTAAGAGTTTGTCTTCAAACAATGAGGATGCGGTGTTTTTTGAGATTTGTTAAAACAACAAATTAACAAATGAAATTAAAAAATGTTCTAAATTTTCTAGTTACCTAAAATGTATGACTCTTTTTTTTATCAAGTAGGTCATGCGGAAGATACACGAAAAACAAATACGTCCAATTCGAAAACAATACACGATAGCCCTTTGAAATTTAATATTAAAACAAAAAAAAGAAGAAGGAAAAACACCTATTAATTGGCGAATTTCTTGATTGCATACCGTATAATTTGATTGTACTAAGAATGAAAATGTTACCGTACAAAATTAACGAAAGTAGCAGAAATCATTCGCAATATAAGGAATATGTAATATTTGAAACTTATTTTCATTTAAAAACGACAATTTTCGATTTTCCATTATAATACAGCGTTAGCAAAAAGAAATCGTAAAAAATCGATAAATTATATTTACTAGCCGGTGGTGTATGGTGCGTTGGTAAAGAATTAAAAATTTACAAGATTTTTAATACACCCTCGCAGCATACAAATCAGCGAAAACTGAAAATTAAGGATTAACAATATTCCAGAGACACTATATAGTATGAAAACAAAAATAATAATAATAATAATAATAATATTAATAATGATAATCTATTTTTTGTACATCTTGATTACTATCATAAACTATTAAAAATTAAAAGCTATACGAAAATGGAGTAGTACGCGCTTTGTCCTTTAAATAAATATCAAACACGCCCGCTGTTGGCTTGTTTTTTTTTTTTTTTTTGTATTTTAAATTTAACAAAAGTCAAGCAAAAAATGGATAGTAATATAAAACACATCTTTTTAAAATACCGCGTGATAAATATGAAAAGTTAAATTTAGACTTTTTTCCTATTTCTTCATTAAAAATACCAAAAAAAAAAAAAAAAGAAAAGAAAAAGAAAAAAAAAGTCCGACGACTGTTGCAAAAAACAACCCCGAGAACATTCGAAACGATAATCAGAATGAAATAATTTCGAAAACGGGGTCGTTTTTGTTATTACGAGCGTTCAGAAATGAATAGCGATGTTCCAGTTTTTGAATCGTCATTTAAACGATCACAAAAAACACAAAACTTACAACTTCATTTAAGAATTAAAGTTGAAACAAGCTTATAAAATAATCGTTTGCATATGTCGTTTTGCAAAGCCTTCATAAATCGAACGACACGTATAAAACTAAAATTAATGATCGTAATAATTTTAAGGAAATTTAAGATAAGTACGTTGAAAAAGATTATAAATAAGGTATACTTGTGGTAAACTCACTTTTGACACGGGCAACAGATAAGAGATTTCCATTTCCGACCATACTCAACAAAATACGTTGCTACACCATCGCGGCACGAAACGGGGACTATAATAAGAAATTCACCGCACCATTCGTATCGCGACACAAAACTAGATTCAGACGTACTTGTGGATACGGATAATTATAAAAATTACAAAAAAAAAAAACAAGTAAAAATTAAATAACTATTTTTAATCAACTATCGAAATATCGAAAGATGTATATAAAAATTAAATCAAACGATACCAAAAAAAAAAAAAAAAAAAAAAAAAAAAAAGAAAAATAAATATAAAATAATACCGTTCACCACGCGGAAATGAACGTGACACGGACTATTCAATGTTGGGGGCCGGTGGGAAGCAAAAACGAAGAAAAAAAAAACTAGGAAAAGATGGAAAGTTAAAAAATTGGTCGAATTAGGTTAGGAAGACGTTTAGCCAAATGAGGTCAGTAGTCGATGTTCTCACACACGTAGACACACGTAGAGGTAGTGTTATGCACGTTTTGAACGAGAACACACGGCCGAGAAGCGGCAGTCGCATCGCTAGTATTTTCGAAATTCATTTCGCAAAGATTTTTCGCCAAATTTCGAATAATCACAGCGCCGCCGGGGGCCGGACGAGCGGTACAGTTTCGGGGGCTTTTCTGAGAAATGGGGAAAAAATTCGAAATTTTCCCTCGAAATTCGGATTTCGCACGCGCGCGTCTACACGAACCCGACAGTAGCGAGGCTGCAAAACGCGAACGACTAGCCGCCAGAATAACGCTATCGCGAACTTGCGATTCGCAACGCGCGTGAAATTAACTCCGGACGGGGCACGCGGGGCTCCGCCCCGCTCGCCCGCGCCCGCCGTAAATCGCCCCGCGGGGCCCGGCTCCGCGCGGTACCTCCGTCGCTTCGCCGCGCCGCAACCGGTCGACCCGCCCGTCTGCCCCCCGGGACGATTTCGCGAATACGGTCGCACACGCGCGCACACGGCCACTTCCGGCCGCTCTACCCTCGCGGCCGATTCGCCCATCGTTTTTCGCGATATGCGAATTTATTCCCTTCCCGAGCCGCCGCGCCTGTCTGGGTCTTTAACCTCGATCGGTCTGAACACGTCGTCGACGACGACGAAGACGGACCGCGTCGGCCGCCGAGCCCCGTCCGCGCTGCTTCCCGTTACTCTCGGATCGGGGGCTCCGGATCCGAGGCTTTGGCGAAATCATCGAGTGTTAGCGTCATCGCCGTCATCGTCGTTGTCGTCGTCGTCGTCGTCGTCCTCGTCGTCATCGGGAAAATAATCATCGCGCGTTTTTCGATAATGGTCTGCTCCCCTGGCTACGTCTATCGGAGCTGCCGAGCAGAGACTACAATTGAACTGGCGGCATCTTGTATTCGTGGTCTCGTTCGTTTTTTACAAAAGCGAGAAAAATCCGAGTTTTCTGGATGGGGTCGTCGATCGGGATTTTCTTTTCGCACTTGGCCATCTTGCCAGAAATCCGTCTGTCGACCGTCAACCCGCCCCATCGCAGCTGAACCATGTGCCAATTCCAGCGCGCTACGGTGTGAAATTAACAACCGAAAAAATACGATAAACAGAGTTAAAAACGGTCGCTGCATAGTGTGCCTATCTTCTGCCTAGAACAGATCTCTTCCCTCTGGAACAGATTACTCTTATTAATAATGTCGATATTACTATTACTATTATTATTATTATTATTATTATTACCGAGATCGGAGCTACACGCCCGGGCGCGAATATTTCGCGCCTTATAATGTGAAAAATAAAAAATCACAGACTGGTTGTCGAACGATTTTGCAAATATAATTATACAGTATACGCGGCGCAGCGACCGATGTGTGTAATTTTGTCGGATTGCAAATCAACCGCCGGGGCGGGGGGGGTGGATACAATTGAAAGTTTTTGTTCATTAAGGTTCGTGATTGAACTTGAAAAGTTTTTGCCTTTTTTCCGTTTCTTCCTTCGATTCGTTTATTTCGGTTTGTTCGTGCGATAATTTTCGATATTTCAAACTGAGACTACCCCATAATGCGGTTAGGGGATTGTATTTTATTGCGCGTGTTTTTATAAAATTTTTGTTTTAAATTCGTCAAAGCGAGCGACGGTGCTCTAGATCACCCGGTGCATTCAGCGCACGTGTATTCAGCGTACTTTCGAATCGATCTCTCCGCGCTCGTCAGTGTAGTAGAGGTGGTCTAAGAAAATTATTCCGAGGCACTGAAGTTTTTCTTGTTTTTTTGGATATTAGCTCCCTGTGTCAAAGTACGTCGACAGATTACGAAAGTGTTTAAGTCGGTAAAATTGGTTTCAGTTTTTGAAAATTGCACCACCGAGTGTACTCTACAATTTGTACTTCGATGGAAAAGGTAGTTTTAAAATTTCAAGGAAATCGGTTAAAACTCCATCATCGAGACTAATTCGAAAAATGCAGTTAATGTTTTTACTTTCTGATGTTGAGAAAGATTTGAAGTCCGCTGCGTTCTGTAAAACGAATTCCACTAAAGAGTTCCCTAATCAGAACGTGTTCGTTGTCTTTTTCTTTCTTATTTATTTACCTTCGATTTTCTTTGTTTTTCCGCTGTGTAACGTCTACCGATAAGGGAAGTAAAACTTTTCCGTTCTTCATTTGAATTAAAGCTTAATGTTCGCTTTAATTTTCTACAAGCCGCTTCATGTTACGTTCAAGTCCGACTTTATTCACCATTCGCAATATTTTTTCGCGGCTCTTCTCTAATGCCCAAGAACTACGGTGACTGCAACATAATTAGACTCAAGTATGAACGCAATTCATCCTTCTAAGCCCTCTTTTATTAACTGTCCCTTTATAATGCCCCCCCCCATTATTAGCTAACTCGTGTCGAACGCCTCCTGCTTCATCTTGACGTAGTCTCCTTAACAGTCTCCTTAACAGTCTCCTCTCATTTTTCTTTATCCAGCAACCAAGGCAGATACTTTCTTATTCCAGAACCCCTTAGATGAGGTCCATCATTACAAAAAAAAAAACGACTACTCTCCTTCCTCTTTACGTCTCCACGCCTTTCTGAATTAAATAGGTGTCATTCGAAAGAGGGGAGATTTCTAATTCAACCTTGTTTCGGTACCAATCCGTCCCATTTTCTCTGCATTGCGATTATCTCTAAACGTTTGTTACTCCCCGTTTATGTATCGTTCTATTTTTAAGAGGTGGTCTCTTAGCTCCTCTTCATCTTAGTTCATGTCTTATTTTTCCTTTAACTTCGTCAACTTCTCTCATCCACCGATAGTATATGAATCCCTTCCGCGAAAATCGTATCCATTACACTTCTTCTTTACCTCTTTACATCGATCGTTCGAACGAATGGGATCGTGTCGAAGGTTTACTCTAACGTACTTATTCACTATCCGCCTGTTCTTTCTTTATATTTTCTTTATATTTTCTTTATATTTTCTTTATATTATGCATTTTCAGTTCGGCGGACGATCATCCTTTACTACTTTTCTTCCGTCTGTTCTGTTAACTAAACCACCCTTTTAATTCTTTTTGCTCCGTTCGCTTCGATTTTCTAAAAAGTTTCTATGAAAAGAAATTTTTTTGGATTTTCCCCGGTGCTCGGAAAAACACGGAATGTTTTATCCGCAATTCTGTGTAAAATCTTCGTTTTCGCAAATAAATTCACTTTGAGCGAGATATCGTACGCTCTTCTGCTATTTATTTAAGGTACCTGCGCGAATATGTCCACACAAAAGGGTTGGCCACGCACAAACATTCCCGTATTAAAAATTCCTCTTTAAATTTTAGTCGCATATTTATCACTTTTTTCCTTCGATAATCGATCGCTCCTTTTATTCCCTCTAGTTCGGTTTCATTATTAGCCTCTACATTTTAAGTTCTTGTGTAATTTTCCGCGATGCGCTGCTGTTGAATACTCACTCATTTGCCCGTTATGCGGATTTCTAATCGTCTAAACATCTTTCCGCTAGATGGGGCTCGAGGAACAAAAAATAGTATCGGTACTTTACATTTCATTCATCATCACACCATGATGATAATCGTAAATTGGCCGGTGCGAGTCTACAAAAGGCACAGTTTCTCTGCGATCGTCAATTCGGACCGTGTAATATTTTAAATACGTCCACAAGTTTTAAAACGCCTAAGCGGACAGGAAACCAAAATTCTCTTCGTCCACCGAAACTTGCCAGGTAAGTTCACTTTCGTGCTACGCCTAGCATCGCTCGATCAAACTGGACTCTGGGTCGCCTTAATGACATGGAAGAATTATAACCGCTATCATCCGAACAACAACGCGCTGTGATCAACGTAATCAAAGTGACGAAGTGGCGCGACGTATTTTTGCATCGACTTCAATAATACCGAAATCCTGTTTAAGGTCAAAGACTGCGCGGCAAACATCTGCCGTCCGGATCTCTTGGCGCCGTCACACACGAATATATAAAAACCCGGAGAAGACCGAACGGGCGCGCGACGAATTTTCTCACATCTCCATTGACAAACGTTTCCCTGGCTCATAGCTGCACGATTCTCGCAATGCGTGGAAAACTTTCGATTTCACTTCTACACGACGCGTTTTTCATAGCGGACTGCGCAATGTATAAAGAGATGCCGATATCAGTACGTCAGAATTCGTGACGTGCTGTTCAAATGAGTGAATACAAACTCTCGTTTAAAATCTGTGCGAAAAATCCGTCAAATGTCAAACAGTGCCACTTTTCCTCCGTGTGGTAATTACTGGTCCGTAAATCGCTGGTCGTCCTGTTAATCTTTCGCCTTCCTAATATGTCGCATTTCGCAACACGGGCCATCGGTGACGATGCGGAACTGTAAATCCTCGATTAACGCTGAAATATTTTCTCTCGATCGATTATTCAATGTAAATTCACATTATTCATATATTCTGATAATATTACTAAACGAAAAGCGGCATAAAATCTCAGAGAGTCACAAACTTAAATCGCATCGAAATAGAACTGGTAAAAAGAAAGACAACGATATACAAATCCTCTAATTTCCCCGTTTTTCTCGCAAAATTCTGAGAGAAACACATTTTAATGACTTTTCTCTTTCTGTAAAAACGTTCAGGAACTAGTGTCGTGATTAGTTCTTTATCCAATAATTGATTTCGGTTGTGGTGGCGGTCTCATCTTACGCTGATTAATCATTTCCCGGGACGCTGTTAGCGAAAACTAACGGGGCAAAATACAAAAGCGAGACAAAAGCAGCGGTGTATAGAAGAATGTATCGAATGATAGAGGCGACAACAGAAACGAGAATGAAGCAGACTCCTAAGAAGCAAGGATTAGAAGAGTTAAGACGAATGGGGAAATAGAAGAAGCGATTATTCTTAAAGGCGCAAGAGTTGGATACTCGATATTAAAATCTGGGCGCCGCTTATATTTAGGCTATCGTTTCCTTTCTAAATGCTTTCTCATTTCTTCTAGACTTACCACATTTCTGACACTGCAAACAGCCGCTTCGCTCCTACCTAATCGCCTCTAAACTTTTATCTCGCTTCGTTTTAGCTCATTTTCGTCTCACTTCTGCAATAATATTTTTTACTTTTCCTTTAATTATTTTTTGATCTCTTCCATCGTCCGGCAAAATATTATAATTTTCCGTGTTAAAACGGACATTTTGCAGCATTATTTTACTTTGCTCTATTCGTACTAAAATGTTTCGAAGAAGCCTAGTTTAGCGTCCCGGCTTCTCTTTTATTCTTCCTGTTTCTAATTTTTCTGAATCCGTATTCCTTCTTTTCGTTTCCTATTGTTGTAAAATGAGACCATCTTACGCGTAAAATCACACCTACATATTTCCTCTATTATCGCTATTTCTCAAATTATCTAATTATTTCCGACTTTACGAATGTCAGTCTATTCAACCCTTATCGCCTCATTCCTACGACTTTATGATATTCTTTGTATACGATTTTATGATATTCTTTGTATACGATTTTATGATATTCTTTGTGTACAACCTCTCGTTCATCATTTTTCTTTCCACCACTTCGAGAACATTGATTTTTTGCAAGGGGGTACCCTAAATAGGTAATAAAATGGCCAAGGTTGCTGTAAACTGTAAAAAATTTCACTATAGATTTTGGTCGGATATATGTATATCGTTCTTCCTTTACAAATAATCGTTTCTTCCATCTCCCAATTCGGCCTAATCTTCTTAATCCTTGATTCTCAGAGTTTTCTTCTCTTTGTCGTTTACTAATCTTCATTATTCGTATACTCTTTAATCATTCGTCTCGCTATCGTTTTTGTTCCAGTTTCCTCTTCCTATTGTCCATTTCTCCCCTTAATGCAGTTTTCTCACACACTGATCACGTTATTTAACATGTATTAAAACTCGGGCTTTCTGCTTCTGATTTTTATTACATATCCTGTCTTTTTTGTTCCATGATTTCCTTTATATTAACAATTTCCGACTGAATTAATATCTAATTAACTACCTCTCCCTCCTTTCGTTTTCAAGGGTCGCCGGATGAAAATACTATTAGAAAAAAATTACACTTTTTTTTCTTATTTCTCTGTTCTCCAATAACGACGATTATCTTCTAATAGAACTTCAATTTTATTCCCCCTACATCAGTATTCATCTCTTTTCGTATATTTTCAGTCGCGATAAGCTCCATTATTTTTATTTCAGTTTTTCCAGTTTCTCCCATTCTATTAAAAGTCTTTCTTCTCTGATAGTCGTTTAAAATTTATTCCTTAACGTTTCCCTAAAATTGAATTTTTCGATGACCTTAACCTCTCTTCTGTTTTCCCTGCTCCGTCTTCACTGCCGGCGGCTCCGTCCTGCCTTCAGTTATTTTGATTTTTTTTTAAATTTCCCTCCTACTGCAAAAAATCTACCGTTTTACCCCTTTTTTTTTTTTTTTTTTTTTTTGGGATCGCCAGTCGAGGGAATTACCCAACATAATTTTGTGTTAGTGAGAGAGAGGGAGAAACTAATTAAAATTGAATATTACTGGAAATAGAAGATATGAAGGACGCTATAATAGCAATGATTGCCGGAGATGGAAAGGAAAGGATAAGGAAGCACTGTATGGAGTAGGCAAACCGAGTTTCAGGAGTTGACTATAGAAGTGAGAGCGTTCTGTAGATATAGACGCGCATTCAAAGAAGATGTGATTTGTGTCACAGATTAGATCGGAATCATCCGGATGGAAGGAACAAAAAGGAGAAGAGGACATAGAAAAGCGAAAAGAAGATGCCGGAAGACGACTATGATCTAGACGAAGCCTGCAAATGGAAGAGATAAGAAAGCGCGAGAGATGAGGGAAGTCAAGGTACCAAGGGTACGGAGGAGGATGGGTTTGGATGCTAAGGTAGAAGGATTCAGGATTCGAGAATAAAAAAGGATAAATATCGTGCCATCGTTTACGATGGTAATTCCTGGAAAGAACGTTTAGATTGCAAGAAGAAAATTTGGGTAGAAATTGACCAGTCTGAATGGCAGATTGAGCTAATGAATCCACCAATTCATTGCCCTCAATGGCAACATGACTGGGTGTCCATAAGAAATCGATTTGAATGGAACGAACGCTATACAATCTAGTGACAAGAGAGCGAATCAGGAGAATTATGAAATCTGTGGAATGTCGAGGAAGAGGAGAGGCGATAGACAGTAGAACACCTTTTGAATCCGAGACTATCAGAAATTTATTGGAGCCGTTGTTGGAAGAAATGTATTGGATAGCACGAAGGATTGCAGAGGACTCCGCGGTAAATATGGAGCAGAAGGAAGGCAGTTTATAAGATTCAAAATAGTTAAGTGATGGGACCAAAAAGGCAGTTCCCGTACCGACCGTTGTCTTGGAGCCATCAGTAAAGATAACAGTGTGTAAAGGAAATAAGGATTGTATGACGTGGTTATATTCCTGTCGGTCTACATGAGCCGGTAGGTTCTTGTGAAAGGCGGAAAGAGAGTATACCTTAGGCGTACAAAGGAAATTGGAATAATTAAGCGTGAAGTAAGGGAGCTTGTTATAAGAGAAAACGTAAGGAGAGAATTGATTAAGTCGTTTGGATATATGAGAAAGAATAGGGATTTTCCTAGGAGAGAAGCGCCAGTTGTGCAGTATGGAAAGATAAGAGTTAATAAGATTTGACGAAGAAATAGGAAGACGCTTAGTCAAGAAACGATAGCCAAGATAAGACTGACGAATATAAAGAGGAACCATGTTGGTTTCTGAAATAACTGCAGCAGTGGGAGACGACTTTAAAGCTCCAAGGCAGCGGCGGAGACAAAGGTTCTGCACATGATCCAGTTTGGAAAGAGTTGTGTAGGATGCACTACCGTATAAGAAGGAACAATAATCTAACTTCGAACGGATAATAGATTTAAACAGGATTATGAGGATACAAGGATCTCCCCCCCCCCCCAACGGCACGGGGAAAGAGCTTTGAGGAGGTTTAGCCTTTTAGAAACGGATTTGAATAAGTATTTTATATGTTCCTGAAAAGTAAGACGGCTGTTAAGAAAGATGCCTAGGTAGCAGAAGGATGAGACAAGAGGGATAGCACAATTATTTACGGACAGGATTATTGAAGATGGATTATAAGGACGCAAAGTAAAAACAACACATGAAGACTTGGCCGGAGAGATGGAAAGACAAATATTGGAAAGAGCGGCTTCTAAAGAATTCAGTGAATTGTTGAGGTCAGCATTAGCTTCTGAAATGGACCTAGAAGTGGAATATATAACGATACCGTCTGCAAAGTATAGGGAAGATGATTTAAGAGGAAGGCGAGCTATGTTGGAGATATAAATATTAAAAAGGGTAGCGCTAAGGCAGGAGCCCTGCGGTAGACCTTGAAATACTTTCTGTGAAGTGGAGTAGACAGGAGTAGATAGGTGCACGGTTCTATTTTGAAAAAGATTAATAATAAGTGAGGTAAACTGAGAAGGAATGTTAATGGACAGCATCTTGTCCTGCAGCGTAGAGAGATGTACGTTATTGAACGCATTGGAGACATCAACGAAGGAGGCAATAGTATAATTTCTGTTTATGAAAGATTTATAGATATCGGCAAGGAGAAGACTAATGGAATCAGGAGGACCCATCCCCGGACGAAAGCCAAACATATTATTAGGAAGTAGATTGTTACGCTCCAGCCACCAAACAAGTCGCCTGTTCAGCATACTCTTGAAGAGTTTCCTTATACAAGGGGCAAGGGAAATGGCTCGGAAGGCGGAGGAATTTCTCTTGCGAATAGGGACAATGATAAAGGAATTCCAGGTTTCTGGGACATAACCTGAATTAATAAAGGAGTTAAAGATATTGAAGAGAGTGTTGAGGGAAGAATCGGAAAGGTTTTTAAGGATTAGGAAAGAGATACGATCAATAGCAGGAGCAGAGTTGGAGGATTTGTTTAAAGATTCACGAAGCTCGCTAATGTTAAAGATGGAAGTTAGAAAATGTGAACCAATAGTGTAAATAGTAGGGGTGGCTGAGACTTTGTTGAAATTCGGGACATAAGACGGAACAATAGAGTCGATAAACGAGACAAGCTGGTCTTTAGAGAGATTGGGGCCAGATGAGCAATTGTGCTGCGGGTCTCTAAACGATTTAGTCATTTTCGAGATCTTAGACAGAGAAGTGGTTCCGGAAAAGGATGCACAGAATTTCCTCCAGGAATTTTTCTTGGCAGTTTTGTAAATATACCTGACTCTCGCGTTAGCCCTTTTATGAGCGAGAAAATTAGACAAAGATGGACAAGAGCGAAAAATGTTATAGGATGCCGTACATTGGTCGCGAGCTATTGTACAATCGTTGTTCCACCATAAGGCAGCGGTATTGCGATGCTTCTTTCTCGGAGAAGTATGAACTGGAGGAGATGACAGAGAAAGTGCTGAAAGAATAGCATTAGAAAATGAACTGTATTGTTGGATTGGGCTTGAATTGGGTTGAATGTGTGTAATAGAAGAATCAACTAGAGAGCGAAATTTAGCCCAATCAGTTTTTGGAAGATGCCATAAGGGAGCATATAAAGGTCTGAAAGTTTGATGAGGAGAGGGATTGTTAATGGAAATAATTATAGGTACATGGTCGCTCCCAAAGGTGCCACTTAAAGTTTCCCAGGAGCAGCGAAGACTAATATTAGGAGAAACAAGGGATAAGTCAAGAGAGCTGACTACAGATGGACTTTTAAAATATGTTGAAGAGCCGTCGTTAAGGAGGATGAGATTGTTAAGTGAGATTATGTCCTCGAGAATTGCTCCATTTGAGTTGTGCCTGGCACCACCCCATAGAGGAGAATGGGAATTCCAATCGCCACCGATTATGAATGGGTTTGAAATAGAATTGAAAAAAGCAGTGAAGGGGATATTCTTGAGATCAAAATTTGGTGGAACATAAATAAGTTTATAGAATTAGGAAGTAAGCTAGGAATGGAAATTATGACTAAATTCGGTACATGTGTATTAGCGGACATAGGAAGAGGAAAACTATGGGAGAGAAAAGCAATGTCGTTCTTAATTAGGATAGCGGCTCCTCCATATCCGTCTTCGCGGTCTGACCGGACAATATTATAACCTCTGATTTTAAAATCGATACTATTTTTAAGCCAGGTTTCTGAGATTAACGCCACGCTGATTTTGTGCTGCTACAATAGATTCTCAAGGGCGTTTTTATTAACCCTGATGCTTCGACAGTTCCATTGTAAGATTTTACATTTTTGAAGCATTATACCAGCGATAAATAATGAAAGGGAAAAAAGGAAGATGAGAGGGGAGGCGGTTTTGAAGGAAAACAACTAGCATGGAGAAAATTAAAGTATTTGGAATGTAGAGGAAAGAAGCCTTATGTTTATATATAAATAAAGAGAAAGTGCACGGTTCACTAGCCATGAGTTGAGTCATGTAATGCCGACAAAACTTTAAAAGCGATATATACGCTGCGCTCATGAATTTGATCATAAGAGATTGATGTTGTTTAGAGGAGCACATAAAGATAGAACAAGTGTACGGGTCTCTGGACATGGGTTCAGACATGTGATGACCATAACACTTTGAAAGCGATATATAAACTACTCTCATGCATTTGATCATGAGAGATTTTTGACGCTTAGAGGAGTACGTGAGGATAGAAAAAGTGTACGGGTCTCTGGACATGTGTTCAGACATGTGATGACCATGACACTTTGAAAGCAAAGTATAACCAATATCCATAATCTTTGCTATGATATGTAGTTGTTGCTTAGAAAAGGGCATACAAAAGGGAAAAGTGCACGGGTCTCTGGACATGAGTTCAGGCATGTGATGACCATAGCACTGTATGATAGGATGGAATAAAAGAGACTGAAAAATAAACATTAATGGCTTCAAGAAGATGAAAGGAATTGATTAGACAGAAGATTAGAGAGTGAGTTTACAAAGGTGGAGGTAGTAGGAATATTGTGGTTCGCGAGGAGTTCTATAATCGAGGATGATAAATTGCGACTATTGTTTGTTGAGTTGTCGGTAGAAGATTTCTGATTTTCAGACAAGTAAGGATTGGAATTTTTAATGGCCCAGCCATTAGAAGGAAGCGGAGAACGATTGGAAGGAAGAGGCGGAAATTGAGGAACAGGTTTCGTGACATGATGCTTTTGGCTGGGTTTGTGAAAGTAGTTATTTTTTCTATTGTCAGATTTCACTGGCGGCGAAAATCGGGAAGGCGAAAAGTTTTTAGGTTTGTTAGTAGTGAGGGGGTTATAGGCTGCAGCACGATCGGCGTATGAAAAGGCAGAAGAAGCTAAGGATTTGGATTTGAAGGAATTGGCTTCTTTAAAAGATATGTTCTCGTGCGCCATAATCTTTTTAATTTCTTTTTGGCGAATCCACTCTGGACACTGTCGATTATTTGGGGAGTGCTGACCTTTACAATTGCGACAGGTTGGGGGAAGGTTAATATTGGGGCACTCTGAAATGGAATGCTTATCAGAACAATGCGAACAGATAATGGATGCACTACGGCATTGTTTCGCTATATGATCAAACAGAAAACAGTGGGAACATTGAGTGGGTAGTCTGACACTCGGCGCAACGTTAAAAATTAGCCTAAAGATAGAAACTGATTCCGGAAGCTGATTTCCTTCAAACTTTATTTCTACTGATTGCGTGGGAATTTTAACTCCATCCTTTGTTCTGAAAATACGCCTAATGGAAGCTACGGGAATAGAGGACTCTAAGCCTTCCATGATTTCTTCCTCAGGAATTGAAGAATAGACTCCAGTATAATAAGTTCATGGGAATAAATGCTTTCAATTTATTGTTTTCAAAAAATTTACTGTTAGCTAAAAAGGAGTTGGCATCGAATATATTGGAAAAAGAAAGTGATTGCGATTTCTTCCTTGAGGTTGGATTTTGGAGCATTTGGCGGATATTTTGAACAAACATTTGGCAATTGCTAAGGGATGCATATTACCTAAATTTTGATCATTTGACTCACTTTCAAGAGTAATTTGATAAGGACCTGGATGGTTGTACGGAAAGGATAAAAGAGATTCTATTTTATTTGATTTTTGCGGAATACTTGAATGAGGAGACAAATTTCTTTTAGGTGTTGCACGTTCGGTGGCGGTTGAAGAGGGGGAGAGGGGATGTTACTGGAGATGGACATAATCTCCTGGTTGGAAGGTGTGGAACCTGTTGATCCTATGATTGGTATAGACATCGTTGGTGGCGCGGAGGTGTGAGGAGAAATATCGGGAGGAGGAGGCGGAGGGGGTTTATTCCTCCCGACTGGCGGCGAGTGGGGAACCATCGTTACGACGATGATTCCCTATACTCGTGTTTATGATGATGGGGAAGGAAATAAAATTTAAATTAAATGTAAACATGTAAATTTTTTTTTTTTTTTTTTTTTGTGAAAGCAACATCCTGTACCTTGTTTAACTGCTGTGGCTATTACAGTACGAAGATGCGCAGTTTGTTTTTACAGATATCTGATTATTCCGCTAGTTCTGATAAATTGTGTTATGGATAAAATTGCATCGGGGGAATTCTCAAGACTGTTGGTGACTGTTTTGTTATTAATTGAAGGGGGCCGGTGAGGTGATAATGCTGGACAGTCGCATAGTATATGAGGAGTTGAGGGAGCAACATCTTGGCCACAGAAAGGACAATTCATAGGAGAGGGGGTTCTTTGCAAAATAAAATTATGCGACATGGCCGTATGGCCTGTGCGCAAGCGGCTAAGTGCACAGAAATCTCTACGGGAAATGCTTTTTTCCGGCCACCATGGTTCGGTTGAGGGTTTAATTAACCTCGTGAAAGTCTGACACGAGGACCAATGGGTTTTCCATAAAGACGTGAGATTATTAAAGATTATGTTCGAGAGATAAGGTGGAGGTGGGCTGTTACTAGGCGAGGGGCAATATATTTCTGCTCGGGCTGATGTATCGACGCGTTAATTTCCAGGAATCCCTGCATGGCTGGGCGCCCACAGAAAGGATACGGAGCACTGTCTCTTAATAAGTTCGTATAATACCTGCTGGGTTCGAATTGCTACAGGATGTTTGGTGAGGGGATTAGAAATTGTCAATAAAGCTGCAGATGAATCAGATACCAACAGGGCTTTCTGTGATGTAGGCTCTGTAGAAAGAAAATATTCCAAACAGAAAAATACTGCGTATATTTCTGCATCCAGTACCGAGCAATTGTCATTCAGTCGAATGCTTCGAATCACGTCGCAGACTTCAAAGGAACAGGCGGTTGGGGATGAAGTAGCCTCTGGGGTAGCCTTGGCAGCATCCGTGTAGAAAAAGAGGTGGTCGGGGTATTTTTGCATTGTTGCTGTTGTCGACTGAACGATATTCGGATGCAGGGGTTTATTATACTTCGTCAGGGAAAAGTTAACATCAATGTTTAAAGGGGCCCACGGCGGAATCAACACGTAAATGAAAGGTTGCAAATACAAATGAAAAGGCGGCTATAAGATATGAACAAATAAAATTAAAACCTAGAAAACGGAAATTAGTGTAACGCAGCTATTATGACAGATTAGACAAATGTAATAAATACAATACGCCGCAGTTAAATAAATTAAAACGATCTCACCGAGTAAGCTGATTAGAGATATCAATCCCCCTTGAGTTCTCTTCATTTCCTCCTCGTTGGTTTTCTACAAAATCTCCTTATAGCGTGTCTCAGATTATCGTAAAGGTGGTATTAAGTTAAACTCCTCTTTCTTCTCCCTCTTTCCGTTATATCTTTAGCTCAATCGAGATTTATTTTCTGCGGATATCTCCATACTGAGGACTATGACTTACAGATTCATTGGCTCGCTCCAACATTTTTAGTGACGGACTTTTATGCACGTTTTCAGTTTGCAAAGTTGCCCTTCCTTCCTTAAACGACTCATTTTCCAACTGCGATTTTACTTTATTTTCTACTTTTGGCTATATATTTAATCTCCCCCCTCAGTCATCTCTTCCTCTTTGTAGTTTTCTAGGTTCTTC